>VZSZ01006266.1:559794-592009 GCA_013398815.1 Ibidorhyncha struthersii | reverse complement strand
CAAATCTAGTTTAAAGCTCTCCCAATGAGCCCTGCTAACTCATTGTATGTATGATGTTGTAGCGAGGTGGATATTCGTCTCTTCTCCCAAGTAACAAGTGATAGGACAAGAGGAAACAGCCTCAAGTTGTGCCAGGGGAGGTTTAGTTTGGATATCACGGAAAATTTCTTGACTGAAAGGGTTATCAAGCATTGGAACAAGCTGCCCATGGACATGGTTGAGTCACCATCCCTGGAGATATTTAAAGACATGTAGATGTGGTGCTGAGGGACATATTGTTTAGTGGTGGACTTGGCAGTGCTAGATTTATGTTTGGACTTGATGATCTTAAAGGTCTTTTCAAACCTAAATGATTCTATGATTCTATGGCAGATGCTCCTGCCACAGAGCAGCCAGGTTGCCTGTCCCCTGTGGAGAGTCACCCAGATGGCACCCAGGGTGATGACCTGGTGGGTAGAGGCCTTGCTGACCAAGGACAACATATTAAACTTCTGCCTTTAAAAAATGAATGAAAGGACTAGGACAATCATTTTTTACCTTGCTGTGTTTGGCTGCTTTCTTTGCAGGACTTGTTAACTGATGTTGCCAACTGGGCATCAGACTTCCGCAGTGGTGTCACGTCCTGATCTGGGACGTGGCAGAGGTCCGGCAGGACCCGTAACGATTCCACGCATGAGATTAAGACACAAATGAGGTCAGATGCCATCTGCTAAAGCTTTAATGTTATCTCCCAGCCTTTATTACTGAAACGAGCACTAGAGTAAAGGAGGAAGAAGAGGAAAGGCAAGAGAGAGAAGCAGTATTACAGAGCACAGCAAGAGTATAGTCACCACCATAGGCCCTTTTCGGCATCCCGATGGTCCTCTAGCATCAGCGGTGTCCCATTGACTCACGATCCTCTGGTCACAATGATGGCGGGGGGGTCCCAGGGTCCCAAATGTGGAGGGACACAGTACTAATTAATAGTTAAAGTCTGCTCGATACTTGACCAATCAGTATAGAGGCCACTTGTGCTTGGCCAATCTTTACATAACAAGTTGCCCCTGAGGTACACCTTGGTGGTCACGTACACCACGTCGGTAGACAACTTTAGCACATCTTGTAGCTTAGTTCAGCAAGTTTTGGGTGCCTCTGGCCCCTGTCGCAAACAGGATATGGAGGGTCTACTTGTGATAACAGCCATCTGGACTACTGGTTTGTATTGCTAATTTTGCTTGTGGTAAGCCAATCTTGAGACATCTTATCAGTCTCTTACAAGTGGTGGGAACAGGATTACTGATTTATCCTTACAGTGATTATTTTTGCATTTGTAAATGAAAAAGGTGGGAAGCGGCTTATACTTCTACTCTAAACACTGCTAACATCTTGCTTAACCTTTCAGAAGGTCAGGGTGACACATAGACTTAGACTTACACTTGTATACTATGAAATTCTAAACTTTTGCTTTGCTCATGTTGAACCCGGTCTTCTTGGTGGGTATGGAGCTCTTCGTGTAAAACGCTAAATTTCACCTATGGCCAATTTTCCTACTATGATCTCATCGTGGGGCTACATACAGAAAACTTGTCACTGATCATGTAATACCTGTATATTTGATTACAGAAGTTGGCATGTAGGTAGCAGGACAGTAACGATTATAAGAGAAGGTGATCTCCCTAACATGGAGTCACAGAATTGTCCATCAAAGTGCTTCCTCTTCCACTGAAAAGATGAGCATTTGGCCAATGTCTTGTTCAATTTGGGGGAATCAGTAAATGAGCGTGTTAAGCATCAATATAGTGCACTGATCACAGCTGTTTGCTGTAATTTAAGGCACCTACCAGGCATACCTCCTTCATCTTCCAACTTCAGGTTGTCTTCTGTCAGAAAGCAGGTCTGTGGGTACATAAACTGGTAGGTCAATAAATTTATTACCTAAATGGAGGCATTCTTCTTTGAGAATATCTATCTTACAAATAAAAAAAAAAGTGGGCTGTCTTCTAGGGTGGTTTTTTTAAAGACAAAGTAAGAAAAAAAATTAAAATATAAGGAAATAATGTTCTTTATGTGGTTATTCAGAGTATTCAATAAGTATTTAGGTGTGGAAGTATTAAGGAAACTACAGGTGTGAAATTAAGGAAACACCATAGTATGAAAAAATTACTGTAATGAAACATTTCCACATGAACTGATAGAATTTTAGTAGTAATATGGTTTGAACTTTTTCTTTATTCTGAATGAGAAATTAAGAACAATATCCTCTTCTTTACAGATGTCTCCACCTCACAGTTAATCTCTCAAAAGCATAGAAACATACTTGTGGACAGAGGGAAAAACAAAGCCCAAAATCATGCATATGTCTTACGTCAAAACAATACACCAGTGCTTTTCACAGCCCTTCTGTTTCCTGTGTAGCTGTACCAACATTTACCACTGAGTAGCTGAGATTTACTGTTACACTGTAAATGTGTTTTTTTCTTTTAACCCATTAAATACTTCTATTTTTGATCTTTCTGCTTTACATGGAAGTGAAATAGCTTCCCAGTCACTATAGTGAAGTGAACAGGGTAGACAATAGAGGATTAGTCCTGTGTTGCTTGCCAGCGAGCCTGTTTTTAATAGTCAGTGTAAACTAGGCAACTAGTCCTAGCTATCGATACTTATAACACTTATATGCTCCTTATATGAAGGAGCATTTCCTTATATGAAACTAGTTTTTA
Source organism: Ibidorhyncha struthersii (assembly GCA_013398815.1). Taxonomy (NCBI): domain Eukaryota; kingdom Metazoa; phylum Chordata; class Aves; order Charadriiformes; family Charadriidae; genus Ibidorhyncha; species Ibidorhyncha struthersii. The sequence continues at coordinate 589,310 of VZSZ01006266.1, read as the reverse complement.
ATTCCTCTCCTTAATAGTTTTCTTCAAAGATTTCAAACACATGTTTGATGGAGCTTATTTCTTTTACTGCTGTGTAACAGGATTCCAAGAATGGTGGTCAAATCTAGGCTTTTAATGACATATAAACAGGATCAAACGTGTCTCTGCAGCAACCCCAGTGTTTTCCTTTATCATGTACAGAAGGTTGAAATCTTTTCAAGGTTCACTTCCCCACATTTCCTTCCCCCCAAACCCACTAATAACAGCAACATTTAACAATCAGTGCTTATGTAAACCCCGGTTTCAGGTGGTTAAACCAGTCTACTGTCTTATGTGTAGTAAACTCTGAGAGATTCTTGGATACCACTTTGCCAAGCCTGCTGTATCCAGAAAAAAACACCAACACCAAACCAGATGAATGTCCGTTTAGTGACCGCGCTCATAATCTCTTTCTGGAACTGGTAAGAAGAATTTCAGAAATCTTCCTTCAGCACCCATGTTTGAAGTGCTGATGAGATTGTTTCTTTTGCTTCAATTGCAGCCTGACGTTTTCCCTCCAGGCATTGTTCTTCTGCGTGCATGTACACGCTCTTCCTGCAGCCCAGGTCTGATGCATTTTATTCTAGAGCAGATGTACTTAGCTCCGGTTCTCTACCATCTTTTTGGAGAGAGCTGGCAACCAAGAGAGATCAAGGTAATGGAGGATCAAGGTAAAGGAAATAACTATTCAGTAACCGATATAGAAATGTTAATATTTTACCTTCATCAGGTAAAATAAGAGAAATACAGAATGTACTAGACCTAATGATGTCAAAATAGACTACTTGGTTAACTTATTTAATTTTTAGTGGATGTTACACATACAGCCTTTTTCTGACTGTTCTGGGGCAAATACGTGAGTTCTTCAGTTTGACTGAGATCATCTCCATCATGAGCTCATCTCCAGGAGAAATATGCCTTGCTTAAAATGCTCTAGTTCAATTAGTTTATCAATTAAAATTGTAATATATAGTGAAACAAATGCCCATGTATCAGCCTTTTAAGAGAATGGTAACAAAAGCGTTTGAATGGAGCATGAATGCTGTGACAAAAGCCACCGACATCTCTCACTGACAAAATACAGGCATTACTGTATTGCTTCAGCCTGCAAACACTTGCCTCTTATTTTGCCCTCTAGAAATATTTATATGTTTTCTTCTTTTATCATTGCAGACCTGACTATAACGAGATACGTATTTGGTTTGTTGCCTGCAGTTGTCCTCCCTTGGCAGGCACCGCGAATCAGTATCAGGTCACAGCCCTGTATGATAAGAGTTAAGGTGCAACACGAGCCTGAGAGCAGGTCAGTTCCATTAGCAGCATATTTCCTTTACACAGATAAGCACAAACAGGAAGCATTGAGGATATTTTTTTTTGGTGTGCTTTACAGCAAAGGATAACTCGTTCAAAGATATTTAAGGTAGTACAAAACTGGGTTGAGATAGTGATCCAAAGAGCAAATCAGACATATGGATGTGAGCGTTTAGAACTGTTATGAACACTATACAGACCTAATACACATCTATTCCTTTTCCATCCACAATACAAATCAACATGGGTATCTTTTTGAAATTTCACTCTAGCAACACAGATACGGTACAGCATAGTAGTATGGCTTCCCAACACATTTCAATCTCTTAACAAAGGCTTAAAAACTTAATGTTGATATCTTGAATACCATGGGAACTAATGGAGTCCCTGATAAGAGATCAGCTTGCAAAGAGATTTCAGTGAAAAAGGTCAGGGAGGGACAATTAGGTGATTAATCTTTGACAAGGCTGATTACCAAATTATTACAAAGACTTAAGAAACGTGGTAAGCCATAGCAAAGTGGTATGGCTGCTCTAATATTAGTGTTTGGTGTAACATGTTAACAATGACCTATATTCCAAAAACCGAAATTAAAAGAGTCGTTATGCTCTCTTATTGTTTCTTTGTCTGGTATAAAGGAATTCAGTGCCTTCTGTAATTTGTCTTCTTTTTTTTTTACCTTAGTATCTTACCTTAGAGTTGCGAGATAATGATGGAGAAAGCACAGTGATGACACAAGAAATATGCTAAACCAAACATTAAGGGGGGACACGTAAAACTTCTTTGTAGGAATAATTGTTGCGTCCTCAGGATGGAAAAGGGCTTCTCTGAGGTCAATTAAATTGAAGACAGTTAAAAGATTGGATTGACCCCAAGAGGCTTTGGTCACAGGAAATACTGGTACAATATTGTATGAACAATGTAGGAAATACCCTTGCGAGACCTTCTAGGTGGTGACTTTATTTAAACCAAACTGAAACAAACCTACTTTCATTCCCCTACACATGTACCAGCCCGCACAGAATCGAGGCACCAGGGCATGGGTGTTTGAGCTATCTGACCAGCAGTCTGTCACCACGATGTTTGCATCCAGATGTTGTATTCGAGATCTGTCATGATGACAGGGAGGACAAGTGATGCTGGGGGGCAGGGTTTGGATAAGTCTTTTTGCAGTTTACAGTGATCAACATGTTTCCATCCTGTTTCTATCTCACTACACTTCTTTGTCTCCATGTCTCAATGTCCTGTGAAACTGGAGGTGCTAGGGTCTTGAGGACCTGCTAGTTAGGTGCTGTTAACACAGGCCCCTTTCCCTGGTGAGTGCACTTGGCCATTCTCCACACCCAGATGTTCCCATTCATGCTCCTTTCACACCAATCTTAGTCTTTCTATTACAGTTCTCATAGTCAAACTCATGGACATGGTCGTTGTAGGCTTATTAAGTTGCAAAGATAAGACCTAAGGCCAGGTCTACACTAATTTATTTTCCCCCATAGCAGTGTTCATCACAATGGTGCTTTTATTTATTTTTTAGTGACACGACTGTATTGGCGGAAACTAACAAGCCTCAACTATACCAAGAACAGAGTGATTCTCCGAGCGTAATTATGCCCCTTGAAGAAACCTGTATGTCCCGGTTCTGGCGGGGACAGGGTTAATTTTCACAAGGAGCTGGGACGGGACACAGCCGGGTGGGCTGACCCCAAGAGGGTATTCCATACAATGCTCGGCATATAGCTGGGGAGCTGGCCGGGAAAGGGAGCAGAAATCTCGGCATATAGCCAGGGAGCTGGCCGGGAAAGGGGGCAGAAATCGCCGCTTGGGAGCGGGCTGGGCTTCAGGTTCCGGTCAGTGAGTGGTGGTACATTAATTGTGTTTTGTATATTCCTCTATCAGTGTTATTGTTGTTGTTTTCCTCTTTCCTTTGCTGTTCTGTTAAACTGCCTTCATCTCAACCCATGCGTTTTCTTCTGATTCTCCCCTATCCCGCCGCTGTGAGGGTGGGGTGGGGTGTGTGAGAGAAGAGACCTTGTGGTTCTTTGTTGCCAGCTGGGGCTAAACCACGACTTTATATCAACTATATGTAATAGTCTTTGTTATAAGTTAGTGTCACAAATTGATGCGAGGAGATGGGGCGGCCAATTAAAATTGATTTATTTAGCAAGCGGCAACAAGCAAAACAGCGCTGGGTGGCCCGGGAGTCTCACTACTCCGCCGACGGCGCGCACCTGGTTCCCAAAAGTCTCTGGTTTTATACTCTTCTTCCGGCATAGGAGGTGTCTTAGTGGTGTACTCTGCGTCTGCCTTCCTGTGCCTCCTGGTGGTCGCAGGGATGAAGGCTCCATGTCTTCCTTACATCACGTACTCCTCGTCTTCATAAGCGCCCCTCCCCTCCTCCAAAACCTGAGGACCTTGTTGTTTAGCCTTGCTTGCTCAACAGGATGTTGGCTATCTTGCATATCCTACTAAGCAGTTGCCTTTGTAGAACCATGTAACAATGTGCATAGCCTGGGGGTTTGGTGAACAAACAATACTGAGCTTATCACAGTCTTCAACTTGTTTTCTTTGACTTTCTCTTATTTTTGTTATAGCTATGCACTGCCTTTATTACAGTAATCTCATAAATTGTTAGTTACCTGTCCTTGTTATCATAGTTATCTTGTAGGTATCCCATAGCTATCTCACTTTAACTACAAGATATCTATAAGACAGTGATACTATAATAATGCTAAGATATAATTGTAACTGCCGTTGTCCTTGAGTTACTGTACTTAGGTGTTATAGTCTACACAAACTATTAAAATTGTTGCAGTCAGTCTCTTTCCTCTCTCAGTAACACCTGTGAATGATCCTGTTCTTGCCAGCCAACAATTTGGTGAAGAATGTGAGTGCTCAGGTAAAAAAGCTGAGGATGAAGGGCTGTACACTGGGGTGTGACTTTTGTCAGAAATTAAACTTGCTATCCCGGTTATCTGTAGATCGCCCATCAAGGTAGCTAACAGTCTTCACCCATGCTTGCTAATCAAGATAAGTTTGTTTACTTCAGATGCAGACTAAGAGTCTTTCAGATGTTGAATCGGTGTGATGTTTATCCAAGTGTGGTTCCAGATAGTCCTGTTAAGTTCTTTGTCTTGTATATCTTTGTCTTGTATACATTCTTCCCAGAGTTCCCAGATTTCTCATGGTTCCTGGATGTTCCTTTTACACAACAATGGAAACCCCCTCTCTACATACGCATCTATACTGTGTATATGTGTTTAAAATGCATTTAAAACTATTTATTATTGACATATATTTGCAACAATATAATTGGTATGTGCTTATGTTTGATTCTTTTGGGGTTTTCTTTTCAAAAGTTTTGAACTTTGTCTGAGGAGGATGTTCAACACCATGACAAATTAGATCCAATTTGAAGTAAACCCCCCGAACTTGGAGGAATGAGGAGGTGAAGAGTCTCAAGACCACCATATTTTACTGTCCCTGTTGCATTGACTTCCTTGATAATGTAGACAAAACCTGAATCAACACCACTTAATCTCTTTTAGACCCTTTCAGTCTATTTTTAAAGCTTTCCAAAAGAAAACAAGCATATTTTGATCCCATTTGAAAAGAGCTCTTAGAGATCTATTAATAGAAGTTTGTTTTGAGTGCAGAGATTTTACTGTCAATTCACATGATTTTCATAACTGACTGTTTTAACTCAAAAACATAAGATTATAGATTTTATCAGTCTTACGAGAGCATTGCTCAGCAGCACATCTACTCCGCACAGAAAAGCGCTGCCAGGACTTGTGGGAGCTGCGTGGGTACATTTATACAGTGCATGGTCCTCACATCAAGGAAGACTGGAGGCAGGTGTACTAGAGGGACCACCCTCTGCCTGCATGATAAGGGTGTGATGTTGGTACACAGATCGGTATGTATCTCTGGTACAAGGGCCAGACTCTTTGAAATGCAATGGAAGGTAACACACAACCTTTCATCAAGGTATAAAGGAAGAGCAAACAAACAGATGGTTTGGGGTGTTCTTGCTAGAGGCACACAAGTGTTGATACCTTCTTGAGACATATGTGTTGGTGCCTTGAAGGTGGCCAAGCGTTTGCCAGCCAAAAAAGCCTCCAGTTGTCCCTTCTGAAGACCAGCTGTGGAGTTTCCTGGCAGTGACCGAATGGTGCTGCGGTCCCTGAGAGGAGTGTTACTCCTTGAATTCTGGTGCAGGACGCCCATCATTATTAAAGAGAAGCAAAAAAGAATGACTGCTGATTTTTCTCATGCTTCCTTTTATTTTTAGTATTTGAGAGTCCTCTGCAATGCCCTTCAATTCAATGCTGCTGTTCTTATAACTTTCCAGTTTCTCGATTTGTTTCTGTAGGGATTTCTCAGAAGTGTGTGTGGCAAAATAATTTTTGGAACTAAAGAGGCTTTCTTTTAGCTACAGTACTTTTAATGCTCCAGATTGTTTAGGACACAGAGGTCAAAAAGAGCCTTTAGGGCTAGCAACACTGGTCACTGGAATAGGATGAAGACTAGGTGCCAGATGGAAGTAGCGCTTGGTGTAGCTTTTAATTAAATATTCCATCATTAAATTAACTTGACCAGTTTCTGTTGCTGTCATTCTGATTCTGTATCAGCAGAAATCATTGTAGCTTATTTGGGTCATAAATCCATATCCTTGTAGCCCACTAAATATGGTGATTCCTTCACAACTTACAGGTGAGAGGCTTTGTATTAAGATAACAATGGAGGTCTCAGGACTTGTCATGCTTTGCCTGGACTGGCTGTGGCTTACCCAGAGCTTTCTGTTGTTTTTTTCTAGTATGTAACAGCATTTTTCTAATGATCAGTTGGTTATTGCCTTTTTTATTTTATTTTATTTGTGCTTAGCTTTGTATAATTGTGCAGCAGAATCATAGTTTTTAAACAGTGTTTATTCTGAGAGGAAGGAACTATTTATGACTCCAGCCCAATGATGTAGTACGTAGGGGAGTATGTGTGTGGGATGACAGAAGCCTTGAAAGTGCAGACAGGATGGTGCTAAAACCAGTGGCCAGTTACTGATAGTAAAAAACTATCCATCAGGTGTAAAATGGGAAATTCAGTTCTAACATAGAGATACATACCCAGGAAAAAAGAATAAATTGCATGTTAGAATATGTATAAAATAGTGCCAAGCAGACTGGGTGATGATGAGGAGGAGGAAACCGTCAACATATTCACCATCAGACCTCTTGTTCCCCATCAACATCATATCCTTCCATTGAAAGAAGGGTCTGGAAGTCTGACAATTTGCTATAACCCCTTCCCAGGCTGAAGGCAGCAGCCTTAGGAGCCAGATGGGCAGTGAAAGGGAAAGCATAACACCAAAGAAAAGGACTAAATGCTAGGAAGCTTTTGTGTAACAATTTTAATTTTAGTGACAATTTTAATGACATTCTTAGTGACACTTCTTCCATACTAAATAGAAAGTTTGGACTATGAATATAAATATCATTGTAATTTGGCTACACTAATAGTAGCCATTTGTTGTCTTTTGGTTAGATTAAGGGTTAATCATCGTAACAATAAATTCTTGACTTTGCATTCAAGATGCATTTTCTTTTGCCCGTTCTAGTTTATCTGCAGTAGTTCTACTCAGAAGAACTAAACATCTGATTGAGGTAAAATGGGAGGAAGATGGAGATTTTGACCTTGCTATGACTGTTAGGCAGCTGAGAAATTTGTGAATAATGGTGAATTTTCTAATAATGGTTCACTTTGAAATGCAATCTGTCATTCAAACAAAAAAGACCTGGGGTTGAGTACTTTCAATAGCTTTCAAGCTATTTTGTAAGGGAGTTTTTATTCCTTCAGGGGCGCTCCTTGTAATCATCTTTCCATAACAAAGCAGAGAATATGCAGTTATTTTTCTCAAATAGCCACATCTAATCACTTTATTCAGCGTGCTACCACAGAGAAACTGAATATTTTTGTTCCTATTCAAAAGTGTTTACCATTCTATTCTTTTTTGCTAAGCCTCACATTCTAGGATAATCCAGTCATTTTACAATCACTTTGTAAATCAGAATAGTAAAGGAACTGTTATTACCCATCTACTTGAACAGAATGAAGTCTCCATATTCCTTTTTCCTTAGTCTGAAAGAGACTAAGACCGTATTTTCCAAGATTACACCACCAGCTCAAGAAAAGGGAGAAGCTATGTAGTCTCCCCATATGCTGTTTCTATCCAAAAAAATGTTTTTCTCAGTTTGGGCACACTTGAAAGTGTTTTGGGCATATCTGTGTGGGCAGATACATTGTTCACTGCAGTGCTGTCTCCAGTGCTTTTTAACTGGGGGGATCCCAGCAGGAAATGTTGTAGTAGACTTATGTGGGCACATGGATAATGCAATGGAGTTTTAAGGAAGCATGTGAAGTGCTGAAAGTTTGTTTGTTTTTTTTTTGGTAACGAGAAATTTGTGCATTGTTGCCTGCTGCTGCATTTCTGTGGTGCACTGAAGCAATATAGATTGTTTGTCTTTAAAGCTCGGGGAAAGATATGGGTAGCTGGAGAGTGGGAGGAAGCTCACGGGGAAGAATGATCAATGACAGCTCCAGCAGTGGGTGAGCCCACATGATTTTTTCAGTCAGAAACTTGACAATAATTGAAGTGGATCAACTCATGACATGATGTAGGCTCATATCATCCTACAGAAAAGAGCTAACTATATGTCATGGGAAAACCCAGGCAGAAGCCCAGGCAGATACAGTTACCCAAGTTTACGAAGTTGTATTTGGGGAGGTAATCACAGCTTTCCAGAGACAGGCTCGCTTACCTGTCTTCTACACTGGAAGGCCCCTCAGACTTTAGGCAGCAAAAAGAGACTCAGCCCTTTTACATGACAGTCCCTTGACCTCTGTAGGGATCTGAGGGACAAAAACATGCTGGTGCTGTGTCCATCTGTCCTATTCATGTATGGTGAATGCATCTGCCCTTGGAGGACGGGTACCTTGAGATGCTTCTCAAGTGTGCTTCTTGTCTGTGAGGCTCTCATGCTACAGCTGCATCTGGGGCAGCCTCACTTCTCAGGGTAGGAGCACGTCTCCCACTTGGCCTCAAAACAGCTGCCCATGTCTTCTGACTTCTTGTGCACATAGGTTGAGGCGTTTGCAGTAGACTGCACTAACGCAGCTCTCAATATAACCCTTTATATATTTCCACTGTAAGTGCAGTAAGAAGCTGCACTTTTACGGAATTTCCAGTGACTCCTTTCTGAAATGAGTCACCTTACCACAGAGGAGAGAGAACCAGGATCTCCTCTTGAGACCACCTGGTCACAGTGGATAATGGGCTGGATAAGCCTGGCACATGCCTTCCTGGGGATTACCACCTCTTTCAGAAAGTGCTTAAAGTGTATGGGGGGTGGAGGTACTCGAACCTGTCATTTGGTAATCCAAGTAGAAGGGAAGATTTTGGGAATGATCAAAAAGCTGTTGAGGACTAATGTCCATGGCTGTTTATGGCAGGAGGAGGAAAATACACTACTACCACCTGCTTTCTCTAGAGACAGAAACTGCTTTACTGGCTTCCAGTGAAGGCTTCCTTGGATTTCCTATGGAGAACAGCAAGCAGGACCTGAACATGTTTATCTACAGGAGAGGAGACATCAGTATATATTCACTCCAGAGTGTTCAAGACAAGGAAAAGTCATGATCTACCTGAAAACAGGCAACCTAGGCCAGTGTAACTGCAGAACCAACCAGGCAACACAGCAGAGTTGAAAAGGCAGGCGGTCAAACATCAGACAGAAATTGAAGGTGCGGTCTTTCTTTCAAAATTAGATATAAATTACTGAACTTGCTGTTGCTACTTATCTAATGGCATGAACCTGTATAAATCCATAGATTTTCCTTTTGAAACATATCACAGCTTGTCCATGTTTTGAAAGTTGAGCCTTGAGAAAGGAAGTTCTCTTCATCTGCCTTTTATTCAGTGCTTATGTTGCTATAAGAACATGTAATGAATTTTTAGGATAGATTCTTCGTTTGATGTAGAGAACATGACTGTACACCTGCCAGTAATTTTGCTTATTAGTTAAGTGAGATAGTAAAGGAGTGTGAGAATACTGTCTCTCTATATATATACATTTTAGCATATGCAAAGCAAGCAATGTACAATGTTTGGTTAACAGTGCAAAAGCTTTAGATGGATGGATAGATGGGCGTGAAAGAAATCTGCTTTTAGCTTGGAACTTGCTGAAACATAAAAATAATTACATATTAGTCAATAAGTAGTTATATATGATTGATTGATGTAATGCAGGTGCTTGAAAACAATGCTGAAATAATCAGACAACCATGGAAGTTCTGCTCATTTTTCCCCTGTATAGGCCTTACCAGGGTTGGCTTAAAACCCAGTCAAGCTGAATAAACAAAATACTAGGTATAGATCCTAGACATAGACATATTAATAGATAAAGAATAAGTGATTAACCTAAAGTAAGCAATTTTGAAAGGTTAGTAATTAAAAACTAGACATAGATTAAGTATACGCTAATGGAACAGCTAAAGCTTTTTTTAGAATTATATAGGTGAGCCTTTGGTGGAGATTGTTTAAGAAGATAAGCAACTGAGGTGACCAGAGATTGCACCAATGAACTGCAATTTCAAAATAAGAACTAGAACAGAATGATAAGAATCAGCTGAGACCAAGGAATTTAATGGACTTTTGAAACTGATGAAGAATAGAGAACTGAAAGGCTCTGTGGGAACCACCAAAGACTTTTAAAATAAACATTGATTACATAATACCCTGTAGAATCATATATATAGATGATGTCTGCTGTTAATCGCTTGCCACTCACTGAGTTGTTAATAAAAGCACGCTTAGAGTGACCCAAGTCTGGTGAAATTCTTTAACAATGGGTAAACACAGTTTAACGTGGAATAATTGGCTAGTTATTATATGTTTAAACTGTTGGGCTGCTTCTCTTTTATACCTGATCTAACTAAATGCACCTTGCATGAGAAAATTTTTCTGCTGCTGATTTGTACTATTTTGATGGCAGTGCCTCCCTAATTATCTTCAATGATAATATGTATCCCAGAAAACACTGGGATTTTAGTAGTGTGTTCCCATGAGATACAAGTAAATCTTAGCCCGGCTGTGTGACCTTGCCTCCCCACCTTGTTTTTCTTTTGTCAAGGCAGGATGGTTCACACTGTGCTTTCAGATAACTCATTTAAGGATGAATTGTCTTAGTTGGCCTTTAATGAGCTGCTTATATTCTGGTAATAGAAGAGCTACTCATTAGAAATCACAGCCAAGACCAACACTATCTCTGTCATTACAGGAGACATGAGCTCAGTCAAAGAGGCCACCTCTGACACAGAGCAGTCCCTCCAAACCCTTGGAGCCCTGTGTTTCCCCAGCAGATCATCAGCTTTTAAGCGCTGGGCTTTTGCGTGCGACTAAGAGCCACATCTACACTCAGAGGGTGCAAAACCGAAACTGGTTTGGGGAAATTAATTCAAACAGTGCCTACACATTTGGGATCTCCAAGGTCCCGGGTAGCGAGCACACAGGCTTAAGGTCCAAATTCCCAGTGAGACACACAAATCTTGTTAATCACATTCAGAGTCTTATTTGACAGAAAAAAAAATATATATAGGAACACAGATGTACAAGCATACACAGTTTGCTACAGGACTCCTTAAAAATCATTGCTGGTGAAACAGGATTTCTACTATGAACAAAGCAGCATATCTTTAGTCAGTTATTTGTCAATTCCATCAAATTCCATCAAACAGGGGCTCTATCCCCAGGTATTCCTCAGGCTAACATGTCCCTCAGAACCCGGAAGGTTATCCAGTTCCAATCTAGTTGCTTGTCCTTTGCTGTTTCTTTAAAGTCGGAAGTCTCTGAGTGTTAGGAAGAGAGAAAGAAGGTGAGAGACAATGAAAGCGAGACAGCTTCACTTTCTCCTATGAGTAAAGTGAGAAGAATTTATACCTGTCCTTAAGTTTGTGATGAGTGGAGTCAGGGGTCCCTGGTGTGGGATTTGGACACGCCTGCTCTGCTTCCACCCTTCTTTTCTTCTCCTTCTCTCCCTCTCTCCATCTGTCTTTCTCCATCTGTCTCTCCTTTGCTCTGTGAAGACCCCATATTTATGTGAGAAACTTACAAGGAGCCTTTTCAGATTTACATGCAGAGAGGGGCCATTAACTTGAAAGCAGTGTTTGGGGCAGCACCAACAGAGGATCGGGGATGCTGGGAATCCTGGGCTGAGTCCAGGAGTGGTAGACAGCCACTTCTCCTGGGAGAAGCAAAAGGGAGACCTCAGAGCACCATTACCTTGGAAAGGCCACCCAGCGCAGGGGCATCAGCAGCTAACAGTTCTTTCAGCAGCTAACAGCTCTTCCCAGCTTGCTCCAGGCACTTGTCCCTGAAGGAGACTGGTACCGTGCCTGGAAAGGGAACTGCACCATGCTGCATCCCCAGCCCACGCCCATCACAGGTGCTGGGATCCCTGAGCTGCCACCAGGGAGGGTCCAATTGATTCAGAGGCACTTGAACTTGACTGCCCATCCAGCCCATTTACTGTTATTGCCCACAGCTCCTGGATCAGCCTCAGGCATGGCTCGGCAACTCTCCCAGCTTAACCCTTGCTGCTTTGGATATGACCTCGTGGCTATGAGTCAGTGGATGGCCCGGGAGCAAGCTGGAGCTCTGCGTTACACAGCAATCGCTGTCATGGTTTTGTGAGGGTGCACTCCAATAAGGTGCTTCTCCAGCATAGTGTTGTCAGGATTTTCATGATTTCTCAGTTCTTTATTTACTGAGAAACATTTGCTTATTGCCTGCATGGCGCAGGTATCGTATTAAACTGGTGTACTTAGTTGCTCTAACTTTTTATTCTGCATTACCTGGTTTGCTCTAGCGAGATGCCTGTATTACTGTTGTTATAGTTGAATTGAAACAAATCGAGTCCGAAACGGATTCACTAAATATTTATTAAGGTAGGAAAGCAAAAGCAGCGCTGGGCGGCCAGGGAGTCGCAGCTCCACCAAGGGCTCGCGAATTCAGGCAAGCCAGGCAGCCCCTTTTATCTTCACAGAGGTCGGGTTTCGACATCTTCGGTACGCCCCTAGGTTCCGCCCGCTGTCCTGACTTCTTCACAGCTGTTTTGCTTCAGGCAGCTTCGATAACGTGATTGTTACAAGATAAGTATGTACAGTCTTTCCTTGTAAGGTCGATCGGTAAAGAAAGGTTCAAAGACGTCAAGTACCATAGTAACATGACATTGTGGTTTATCAATTGCTCGAGATAACATTGTGGTCATGTCTTTACATGCCCAACAGGATATTCTCAAGGCTGCCACAATAGGTTCGTTCCTCTTGCTTAACTTGTCTGATCAGCAAATTACCCCTTGTTACTTCTTACACTGTGAAGGGGCAGAAAGACCCCCACAGCCAGTAATATCTACAGAAATACCTACTTATGAAAAGGATTCTCATACTTTTTCACTCATGTAACTAATAAGCAAAACTACTGGCAGTTGCAAAGTCACGTTCCCTTCACTACCAAATGAACAACGTAGCCTGAAGATGCACTATATATTCTTACAACAAAATAAACCTAAAATAAAAGGTGATGATGATCCATTAGATTGGCTCGACCTTATCATTTGACTTTACCTTCTGGCTGTGTTTTCACAAACGAATGAGTTGATGGGATAGGAGTAGGTCTCACTCCTCCAGACCTCACCCCACCTCCTATCTATGTGGTGCCAACCTCAGCCTTGCACTGCTGCTTCTAGTTTCAGTGGGAGTTCATGCAAATAGCGAGCTAACATTTTTGGCACGTTATTTTTGTTGGTCTAAATACTCTCCTCTATATTAAACCAATTTCCTACAGTGGATTTTAAAGTGAAAAGTACAATGTGCATGGGGACAATCAATATACAGGGCTCCTGATGGTATGGAGCTGAGACACAGCTGAAATGCACATCAAGGGGACAGGACTAACTGCAAAAGAAATGTGTCCCACAAGAAAGACATTTTCCTACAGTGTCTAGAAAATTAGAGTAACGTTCAAGGGTGAGTGAGCTCAGAATTTATGCTGCTGCTTAGAAATGAATGTATTTGTGAGAATGAGGGTACCTTCCTGGGAAAAATATTGTGGAAGTGGTGGCAGCGAGACTCTTTGGATTTGTTTTTGATACAACAGGAGTCATGTTTAGATTCAACTGGGCTGCGAGCCAGCAGGTCTGCAGAAGCAGTTGTTTTCAGCTGTTGACAAACAGCTGTGAGAGGAAGCTTTTTAGTTTGGACGTTCAAGGTCCATCATGCTTTAGATATGGACGACATCAGTTAGGTTTGTACTCATGAGGCTGTGTTCCAGTGGACCACAGATGGTAAAAAACACCTTCTCCTGCTTCAGCTACAGCCAGGAAGAAGGCTACATGCAAAAGCCAGTCTATACTGGAAATTTTATAGTATAAATTTAGTATAGCTGTAGAGATATTTATTGATTAAGTAACCAGTGATAAAGGGTCATGTGAATTGTATAGGTTTTGTTGATACTATGTATGATTTTGTACAGTGACTCCAAACAGTCATTAATTTAACAAGAAATTCCTGTGCTGCTTAGTGTCTGGGGCAAGAGTTGTATAACTTTATCTAACCTTATGTTTAGAGGACATCAGAGTCACTATGGATTGCAGGAGGTCCCTTTCAGACCGTGATTAACACATATTCATGTGACTCCACAGCAAGGCATCTCTCTTGCAAACTTCTTTCATGGCAAGAGACGTAAAACACCCTGCCATATCCTCCCCCCACACCTCCACTTGCTCACCTACTCAAAACTTTGTGACCAAATCATTTATAACTGCTGTAATTTGTTCAAGTCATGGGGTTAAAGTAGGTGCTTTGTGGTTAAGTTTGCCTGCGACAAACACCATAAATTGAGTCAAATGATATAAAAGGACTCATCATAAATGCGGTATATGACATAACATATGTGCACATAAGAGATCATTTTAAAACCCCAAAGAAGTGCAAGGAATTTGTAGAAGCAACAGTGCTCCCTATACAAGAGCAGAGAGCTACCTGTACTGGCCATAACGCATTCTGTATCGCAGGCAGGCTTTAATCCAATAATCCTGAAAATCCTCCAAACAAGCACTAAATACCTATGCTCGGAAAAAAAATGAAAATACTCCAGTGCCCCAAGGCTTTATTAATCAGATAACCCACAGCCTTAAGAAGCCAAAGGAGAATAAAGATTCAACTTCGGTACCACAAGAACCGTGGTCACCACCGTGACATTTTCATCACTTATGCAGGGTTCCTGCGAACTACAGCAAGGAGAAATAACTATTTACCTCTCTTTGTTGATATCATTAACCAACCTGATTGAAACTCACTCCCAGAAAAGAGTAGCATAGAGGTTTACACACTTCGGTATCTGACAGAATACACGATTTCCAGAGGAGGCGCTTTCAATTTTGTAAAAACCAATCATACTTTACAGAAGAATTAGTTGAACTGATTTGTAAATGACAGGTTATAAAACACACTTTCATGGTCCTATATTATCCCTGAGTTGATGGGAATGCAGAGATATCAAATCAAATCATTACAGAAACCCTAAGGAAAATTGTAACTGCAACATTTAAGTTACTACAGATCCCAAAGGCTGAGCCTCTACAAGTGCTTCAGCCAAGCTCAGCCTATTTGAACCAAGGACTAAGTGGCAAAGATACCCGTCAGAGCTGGGGTACTCCAGACAGCCTCAGACTCTTTTCTGAGACCAATCTGCAAACAATCTAGGCTGCAAGCTGAACCGTGTAAGACAGCATGCTGTTCAGCACTTAGGTAAAAATCAAGGATGTTAAAGAGGGTTTGTAGGCAGCAAAGGGGCAGATCTACAAGTTACCTCTGAACCTAGCCCTGCACAGGCAAGGGTTGCCCAGAGAAGTTGTGGATGCCCCATCCCAGGAAACGTTCAAGGCCAGGTTGGATGGGGCCACCTGGTCTAGTGGGAGGTGTCCCTGCCCATGGCAGGGGAGTTGGAACTAGGTGATCTTTAAGGTTCCTTCCAACTCTAACCATTCTGTGATTCTATGATTACCAGCCTAGATTTGGGATGAAGTGTTTACATCAGAATATATTGTGACTGGGACTCTTCCATGTGAAAATTATGGAAACCCAAGAGAGGAGCTGAACAATTGGTGACTGCGACTATTGTAGCTGATAGTCACTGGCTTGGTTTTGCTCTTGTTTTGTCACAAAACATTCTGTAAGCTTTTAAAGTCTCTGCAATGTTGTGCACAACACAAATTCTTCAGAGGGGTAAGCCAAGAAAACTGTAGATCTACTTTTAGGGCATTTGGTAAGCTTCAGTTCTTAAGACACTACATGATCCTAGGTTGACAGGTCCACAAATACTGAATATGCCTTAGCAAGCTTTATGACAGTGTATTAGCCTATACGGAAAGCATTCAGTAGATTGCTTTCAGTAGATTCAGTAGAAAGATAGAGAAGAACTAGAAAGCATAACAGGCAAAACACATCAGAAGCAAAGAGCTTTCCTATGGTGAGTCCACCTAGAACTTGTTTGACAACAGAACAGACAAATAAAACTAGCAATTTGACTTACACCCGTTATGTTAGTGATGGATATCATACAAAAAGAAAGCAACTTGAAATCCCAATTTGCAAATGAACTCCAAACTTTTATTTGGAACTTGTGCAGACGTTTGCACCATAAATACTGAGGTGGTTCTGAATGAAGTGAGAGTGGAAATGCATTTGGGCAAGTGGAAACCTGAGAAGAAACAGTAGAACAAGGACTAAAATAATGGCATGTATTGTTACCTAAGGTCAGCAGTTCACCCGGATCACAGTGCAACCTATGCATGGTTTCATTCAATAACCAGAGAGCAAGAAAATGAAACCGTAAGATAAGATGATGGGAAGAAAAGGGAACTGGCTTGGAGCCAGAAGATAACTAGATAGGGAAAACAAAAGCAGAGCAGTGACTCAGCAGTGTTACCTAAGACTCACGTGGAATGAAACTAGATATGGAGGGAAAAGATCACAGTAACTGTTGACTCAAAGACTATATAAGGTCTATCCAAAAGCAGTTTGTTCTCAGCAATGAAGAGGATCTTAGGACATGTAGCGAGGATTCAGTACTAGCATGCCTTGTCCTACATGTCCTACAAGTCGTCCTGGCCAGATTACTTGGACATACACTTATTGATACTTCTGTTGGTGAAAATATGAGTAAACAGAGTCAGCTGATTTACAAAGTTTAATAAAAATCACTTTCCCTATCTGTATGGTCTTGTAGTGAGTTTTGTTTCATTAACTGCCACATTAGTTGTCAGAGAATCCAAGGTGGAAAAGCAAAAGGAAATCTTTCCACCATTGCCTCTTCGTTGTAAAAGGAAGGAGTTGGATCCATTCATTGGAAAAGAAAAAAGGTAGAAACCACACACAGCAACTGATAATTTAGATAGAAAAAAAAGCCAATTTCTATATGGTGGTTGGGTCTATTGATGCAGAGATTTGTAATGGAAGGATTACAGTTGGTAAATACACATACTTGTCTGAAAGCACCAGCAGAAACAGTTAAAAGGATGGTGAGTGTGGCATAGAGACCAGATTGTTACCAAGATCCCAGAACCTCAGTAAGCATACTAGGAAAACGAAGGACAGAACTGAAGATGTGAAGAGAGAATGGCAGGAAGAAAAAGAACAGGATTTTATCCATAAAATATCCAGAGAGGGAGACACAAATAGGAATAAATCAGCAAAGTTAGTTCAGAAAGATTGGACAGGACAAAAAGACAAAAAGATTACAATCACTGTCAACTCTAAAAGTACCTTGAAGAGTGAAAGGCATATTCAAAAAACAGTTCATTTTCCCCAGTCAAGAAAGATATGATGACCACTCTCCAGCTGGTATCCCTTGTCCTCCTTGTCATATGCAAGTAATCTTGGCCAGACCACAGACTCTCTTAGTGGTCTGACCAAGATGACTTGAATATGACAGGTACTCCTAGTGTTTGTGAGTTTAAAAAGCATAAGTGTATAAAAGCGTAAGTGTGAGTGAAAACTGCATTGTTTAAAACAAAAAGCACCTTCCCTTTCTCATTTTGCTACATTAGCAGCCACGTAGTCTGAAGGGTGGCTTATTGAGTAAGGAAAATGAGAGCTCTGGGCAGACCAGATGTAGGTGTTGGCTGACAACAAATAGGTTTAGAAATAAAGAAAAGAAAATAGAAATTATGCGGTGGAGCATCCATCCGTTCTCCTGAAGGTAATTCAAGAGCAAGGGCCTGGTTGTTGGACGGATAAAATGAGACCAGGCAGCGCAGCCCTACCTGACTGAGAAAAGTTTTGATAGATATCATACTTTATACAAAATAAGTGGAAAGAAACAAATAGCATCTGCTTTATGCCACCCCAAAGGGTATCCTGTCTCAGAGGAAAAAGAGTATGTGCTTACTCTCAGAAATGGAATAGTCAAATAGGAAATACAATAACATAATAACTACACTCTGTAGGTACCAAACTGGGGAATACAAAATGAGGTTACAGACCTGCAGGAATATTTAACTGCTATTGCGTAGGAGATAGCTGAGTTGCAAGACTATCAGAAGCAGGTGGCAAGTCTGCAAGTTTTGATTTAAAAAGTTAACCATAGAAACCCAAGATGATGGTACTACAACAGATAAAGCACAATGAATTTTTGCTAAATGAATTATATTACCGTGTCTGAGTAAAGCAAAACATAAGCTATAAGGAAGCTGATACCTTACATCAGTTTCCTCTAAAGCAAATGAGTCATTAGTCAGGTGCTGGTCTTTCTGTAGTGAAGGGCAGTTTCGTGATAAATGATTCGTCTCTTCCTTTTCTCTCTTCAGGGATTACTTTCTTTTATGTTAGTGTGTTACCACATATGCGTTAACTCCTTTTTGCTACTTCACTGCATAAATAGTCTTCTCTGTCAAGACAGTGCCATCCTACTTGCACGCTAGTTTCATATCAAAGTTTTCACATCAGTAGCAGTTTCTTTTAAAAAGCTAATAACTATTTTGTATCAGGAGGTGTTAGTTCTTTTTGGTTTCCAACAAGAAAGGCACAAACATGCTCAGGAAATATAGTTATTTTATTAATATCCCAGAAAAGGCGATAGCAAGTTATAAAATCTTACATCCTTTCTGCTGTTGGGAACTCTGAGATGACACAGCATCAGACGGATCTCTGGGGATGGCATGGCACGCTGCACAGATCCTATCCACGGTGAGGTTCACCAGCTCTGTGCTGCTGGGAACCCTGAGATGGCACAGCATCAGGTGGACTTCTGGTGGTGGCACGGCACGCTGTGCAGATCCTATCCATGGTGAGGTTCACGAGGTCTGCGCTCACCTGCATTCTTACACAGCTTTGTTCACAATATAGATTCATCAGCCCCAACAGCAATCAGATCCGGGATGTGGACTTAGCTTTGAAAAGTCCCTTGGCAATACACCTAATATCCTTATCACATTAATAAACCTACAGTTCCTAGGATCAGTATATGCAATTGGTGATCAAAGACATGCAATATTTCAAGTGGACAGAACAATATACTACACATGTGCTTATGATTAAACACACTGATTAATTACACAGTGATTAAATACACATCTGTTAGGGTTGAGCAATGGTCACATAGTATTCATGATACAGGGGCAAACACCTGGATTAGATATTATGCAGATCACTAACTCCTCTCACAATAGTCTTACCGGTTGCCCACTACCAATGACCTATGTAGAAATCCTATACATCAGCAAAAGATTCTCTACAACTGTAACTGTAAAAATAAGTTTATGGGGCACATGGGAGACTGGGAAGGTCATCTATCATAAGCTTATGCTAAAGCACAGGCCTATGCAGGCATAGGTAAGGCTTTAGCAGAGTTAGAGCTGCAGGAGATATAAAGCAAGATATGTGATCAAGAACTAACAGGATGTTAGAACTGATCGAATGGAGCAAATTCGAAATCAACTGAAGTAAAGTTCAGTTAGTGCAGATGGATGTCAGATGATTGGAAATACAATTGTTACATCAGGAACATCAAAAAGTAAAAAAAAAGCCAAACCAGAATAAAACCCAAGTGAAAAACTTTGCTCGAAATGCCGGCCCCTGTAGGAGGTTGCTAGGAATGGTATTGGGAGAACTGCACCACCAGTTGGCACCTGCATACTTTTAAATATACAGAAATAGCACATCTACTAACACAGTTGCTAAAGAAGGAAACAGAGTGGGAGTGGGGTCCAAGGCAGGAAGAGACTGTAAGACAATTAAAATTGGCATCTTTTCAAGCTGCAAGGCTAAAAATGCCAGATGTGACACATCCTTCTTAGCCACCACGCCAACAGCACAGGCAATAGCCTTGCCATGAAAAGCATCAGAAAGGCAAACTGGTCCCAGCTACAAATCAAAAAACCAATCAGCACTGAATCAGATGATACAGTCCATGTTTGGAAATGTCTGGAGAGAACAAATATGCCAGGTATATATGGTCGGAGATCCTAAAATCCCCTTTAACGGGCTCATTGCCAGCAAATAGAGTTTCTCAGACTTATATTGCCCGAACCAGGAAATACTCCTGAAACTTCATTTCTTGGCCCATTGTTGCACCCACGTTACAACAGGCTTTGAGTGGAAGTAATCAAAGGCAACACAAACATCAGAGGTATATTTGCCCTTAATAAGATAAAACAGAGATATTTAGCACTGTAGAACGGCAGTGACTGATTCAGCACACCTGATTCTGAGGCAGCGGCGCCTGCACCATTCCTAGTTATTATTATGTTGGAGTTATAACCATTAGCCTGCTAGTGGGGTGTGTTTTTCATTGCTGTTGTTGCAGTCTTAGGTCCACACCTAAAGATGGTTCTGGTTCTCATATCAGTTACTGGTGTCCTCAACAGTTTCTATACATGTCCTTTACACAATGTTTGGATCATGGGTATTTGGTTTTCTTCAGTATTGGGCTGTAACATGTACTATTTGCATGGACTGAAGAAATACACTTTACTAGCAAAACTAGTTTATTTTTTGCATAACTAAGTCTTAACAGCCAAGCATTGTTATCAGTCTGGTGACAATGGTACCAACTTTAATACTCCAATTCATATAATTATTACAGAAAATGCCACATTAATTAGCAGTAAAAACAGTTGTACTGAAACTTCCTAGCACCTACCCCTGTTCTCTGGTGTTAGACTCGCCGTTCCACTGCCCTTCTGGCCCCGAAGGCTGACAGTGACAACTCTTACTTGAAAAGGAGAGTTATGGTGATTTGTTGGTATTCCTTGTTCTTCACTGGGAGGAATTTATGTTGATGGTGGGGACTTCTTCCTTACTCTGGGGTCTGTGCTTGGATTTATTTTTATATATTTTTTAACATGCACCACATCTTCCTCTTTCTTTATTGCTTCACAATTCTTTATTCTAACAAAATTCACTGTCTTTGGTTTAGTTTATATTATGCTGGATACTTCCTCTTTCTTCTCTCTGTTCTCCTTAAAACCAGTTTTATCCAGCTCCCAAGGCTGCATTCCTTTAGTGACCGGTAATTGACGACCGGTGATTTGTTTATAACCCTGGGGCCTCTGGTGTCACCTGGTGCCTGTACTTTCAAGGCCTCTGCTATCATCCTGTACTTGTACTCCTCTACAATTCTGGGTCACAGACAGTTCCCTCTACACAGAACAATGACCTATTTTCACTAACTATAGTTACAGAAATACATCAAACCTACTATAACAGTATAGCACACAATTGCATAAAGCTAACCAAAGTTAAAACAAATTAGGTAATGTTATAGGTAATCTGACTGTTAGGCAATGCTGTTACAGCTAAACAAGCTAAGGCAAAGCCCCAGTCAAGCCCAGACAAAGCAACTGTTGACAAATCCCAGCCTTGAAGCAGTATAAAACTAAATCACGGCCTCTGGCCTCTGTACCAGCAATGGCAAACACCATTTTACCTGGGCTACAAGGCTATGCTGTCAAGATACAGTTTCCTGACAGCATTTCCATTTGTGACTCCATGAGTTTTTCATCTATCAAGATACAATTCCTTGGTAGTATAGCTCATGTTTTCTCCGATGTAGCTTAACACACTTTAACATATAGCATCTTGATAGAGTTATCTGGGTGTAGTCCTAATAGTCTCAGCACATTCCAATATGATCCTCTTCTAGGGCTAATGACTATATACTTTCCTCTTTTCGCAACCTTCAAAATTCACTTTATACATTAATGGTAAAAAAATACATGCATACAACACTTTTTTTCAACTGCTTGTCCTTAATATCTAATTATGACATTTTACTGGTACAAGTTTAAATCTGATTCTCCTCAGGTAGGATACCATGCCCTTAGTTATGAAGGACTGAAACATGAATGCCCAACCACTGTAAAAGAATACCCTATGGGTAGAAGGCTTTGAAGCATGAAAGCATAATTTCAGCACAAGCAAAATTTGGTTCACTGTTGGAAGTTGAATGTAAAGCAGACGATGGTGCATTGGATGTGCAGCCCTGAACATCCGTGGGGACAAACTTCTGGCCAGGTAATCCCAGCATGCAGGCCTGCAAGTGATTTTAGAGATCATGAGGTGATAAAAGGATGGGTGGTTTGAGATTCAGGTTATTGTGTGCAGGGAATACGATTCTGGATATTCGCTTGGGCCAAAACGTGGTGCAAGTCAGGAGACAGGAGGATTATTTCAGATAAGGATCCATGTAAAGAGACTGATAAATGGACGAGTCAGTCTGGGAAACATTCATGGATCAGACATGTAAAAGCTCATCAGAGGAACAAGATTAGGAAAATGAATGAAAGAATGGTGGATATGACTGTTAGAAAAATTGCCAGCCAGAGGCACGTGACACAATCAGTAACAGCAAATATCAGTGCGCAACAGAAACATGAAGACCGAGAAAAGAGGAAAGGGAAAAGAAGACTGAGGAATAAATATACATGTAATATATTACTTAGGCTTTGATTCATTTCAACACATAATATATTACTTATTCAGCTGGAGGCCTTTGCTTCAAGGGTTTAGTGACCACAACTAGCCTCCAAGGTCTGAGGATGAAGCCCAGGGTTGCAAGGGCTGAATGACCTTCAGTCATCCTGACTGCACAGGTGGTGCATGAAAACCAAACCGTTACAGAGCCATTACAGAAGACAGTGAATAAGAGCGGGAAGGGCTGAGATTACCTGTTATCCCTGATCTTGGCAGTTTTAAGAAGCTCCAGCTGGTTGGCATCTGGGACTTAGTTCTTCCAAACCCTTTTTTGGAATAAAAATGCCCTTCAATATGCCCTTAACTTCAGGAAAATATCCTTCAGGGGGAGATATTTTAACCTGGGTAACTGAGATGCATCATGAATGGTCAGAGATAAAAGAGAAAATAAAGTAGAAGACTGAAAGAATAGGAGTGATAGAAGTGAAGGTGCCCCTTTGAACATGTATATATGCAGAGGCTGGGGGGACAGTTTTTTATTTGAAGTTGTTGACAGAACACAATTTGCAGGATAAAGGTGAAAGTCCATCTGTGACTGTAAATAGCATTGGTCCTCTGTTGTATCAAATCAATGAAATGCCGTAATGAAAAATGAGTGCAGGCATCACAGTTAAAATGTATGGACTACTAAGAATATTCTGCTGTTTTATATTCCTTAGATAACAATGTTGTTCATTGCAAGGAGAGGACTCAGAAGATTGGCGAGGAGTCAAGGATATGGCTTGGTGTGCATGATCTAGTCCCAGTTCACAAAGCGAACATCCTGCCCCTGCTGATAATCATCAGTTCACAGTGACCCCAGCTTCTAATTCCTGCAACACTGAATCGTTTGATGTGGAACCACATGAGCGTGATAATAGCTAATCTGCTGTCAAAAAGAAAAGAGCGCAGCAGTGGAGACAGAGACATCCCTGAGCTGAGCCTCAACTGGATGCCTGCCCTGACTGTCTGCTTTTGCCATGGGCAGCAGGGCAGGGCTGGCAGCCAGGGTTGTCCCACCACCCCCGCTGGGGAGCAGGGCAGCTGGAGGAAGCCCCAGCCCCTGGAATTGGGCACTGCTGGGACATCAGCCCGTGGGTGGGGGTCAGGGTCAGGTCTAGTGAGAGGAACAAGGGTCAGACACAGCCCCAGGATGGCCAGGCAGGGCCCTGGGGAAGGGCCAAGGTCGGGCCAGGACGTTGACCTGTGGCTTGGCGCAGCTTGGTGGGGCTCATGGCTGGGCAGGGCAGGGCTGTGGGGAGCTGGAGACTGGCACTGCCATGGTGTCACTGGGGGACTGACAGCCCTAGGAGGGCACTGAAATGGGGTCCTGAGCCATGGGCAGGGTAGGGGGAGCCCCTGGGGAGCTGGGCAGGGACATCCAGGGCTGCTGTTGCCCTCAGGTCCATGACATGGATCTAGGCGATAAGAAAAAACGGATCCGGTGTGACAGCCTCTCCATCACAAAAGAGACCTTGTTTCTTTTGGTGAAAGTGGATTTTCCACCTATTACTGGTGATGATTGTGGAAATTATGAGTGCATCTGCCTTCACTACTCTGAGAATTATGAAAAGTCAGTGCTATGGGTCAGTAATATTGTGTTTCGAGATGCTGGGAACAACACTGCTACCGATGGACGTTTTTGACTGGAAGAAAATGAACTCTGTGGACTAAAAATGATAGTAACCTGACCTGGAGAGTTTATTCAGACTCAATGTTGTTAAAAATCAATATAACATAGAGCAATTATAATGGAATCTGGACATCTAGATGAGCTGAAACACATGAATAGAACATGCCACGGACTGAGATTAAAATGAGTGTGAGACCCGAGGACAGAGGGGAAATTGAAACCAGGATGCGTTTAGTCTATGGTACCCCCATTTTTCAGCACCACTACCGATAAGCACTCACAATCCTAGTACCAGCCCATTTTCTCTTTCCCTGAGCACACCTTTTCACTTCCCTACACATACCTGCTTGTCTCTGCCCAGATTCCTTCCGAAATAAACAACATTCCCTGTATTACTTCTTTGTTATTATTCGTAATTCTGCTACTCCTGCTTCTCAGCCTGATGTTTCCAACACTCTTACCTAGACAATTCTGGCCCAGTGCAGTGTAACTGATATAATTGCTGGATTGCATCAGCCTTCAAGTAGAGCAGACTTGCATCCTGACACTACCTTCCAACACTTTATTTATGGTGGCTATGTTTCATTTATGTTATATGCTTTCTAAGCAGAACGATTTCACTTTGTCTTCAATCCCTTACTTTGTCAGAGTGCTCTCCGGCCCGTAGTTCAGCCATGGCACACATCAAGGCTTATTACACCCAGTTCCTGTTTACATCATCCTGCTGGTCACACCTGTGGAACTTGGATAATTAGGTGAAGTCTCTGTGCTCAAAGAACGATTAATACCTTGCTATCTCTTGTGCAACGAGGGGGAGTGGAGACTCGCCTGGCTGTCACGGGATGCAGATAAGGAGGGAGCCCTGTGTAGGCAGGACAGCCCTGCTTTTCCTCAGCAAAGACAAGATAACAGGAACCTGTGTAGTTCTTTGTTTCTTTGAAAGGCTGTCATGCCCGATGACTAATCTCTGCATCTCTGCCTCATTACCTGTGAAATGCATATTAAAGCTGGCATACCTGCATATGCTAATGAAGATTATAGAGACCATGCTAAACATATGACTATAGCACTTGCCTCTCCACCCAAATCATACTACACATCACCTGGGGAAGGGAAACCTCGTAATTTTGGGGATAAAAAGATGGAGAAAATGACTGTTATAGTGGGAGAGAAGAACCTCGATACTTGGCAGCCCAGCCAATGGGCTGCGTTCTCTTCCTCCATCCCAGGCAGGGACACCTTTCTGGGTAAGGGCTGTGCCTTTCACCCTCTGGTGAATTTTACCCCTGGGCTGGTGCATTATTATTATTTTTGCTAGCAATATTAACCTTAATTAGTGGCGCTATTGTAGCCAGTGAATTTATCAACAGCAATCTTGAATCTGTTCTGTCACTCTCAATAAAAAAACTGATTTCGATTTTTGTGAATCTGACTTAGTGAAAGTCCTTTGCTGGGACTCTGACAGGCATATATCAAAACTGCATTCCTTTTAACATGACAATATTGCCATATATTGCGACAATATTGCAATATATTGCGACAATATTGCACTATACTCAGCTCTTGACTAGGGAGAGGCCATGCCTGACAGCGGAGGCAGGGGCAGGAATGCCACACAGGAGGCATGTGGGTAGGTTGGGAGGCATGCTCTGGTAGCTTGGAATTTAGAGAAGGAAAAAGTCAAGGATCCCCAAAAGATTAAGTACTGAGTGGCAAAGAAACCATAAAGCCTTGGGCAACAAGAAAACCAATACATGATAAGCACTCCCGGCCCATCTGCTGCAACACACTCCTGATGTCTGCTGTAATAGGAAGTTGTGAAGTGTATGTGAGCGCGTATGTATGTGTGCAAGGGTAATTAGAAACATAATGGTATTGAGCTTGTCTTAATAAAGAAACAAGTTTCAATTCCTCAATGGCATTACATCTGTTGGGCTTACGAAACCCGCTTGGCATGTTGAGGTGGCCTGGAGAAGGGTATTCACCTCTGATAGCAACTGATTTTCAGATCACAGAATCATAGAATATCTCAAGTTGGAAGGGACCCATAAGAATCATCGAGTCCAACTCCCCGCTCCTCGCAGGACTATCTAAAACTAAACCATATGACTAAGATGCTCCTTGAACTCTGACAGGCTTGGTGCTGTGACCACTTTCCTGAGGAGCCTGTTCCAGTGACTGACCACCCTCTCAGTGAAGAAACTTTTCCTAATGTCTAATCTGAACTTCTTCTGATGCAGCTTCATTCTACTTCCTTGTGTACTACCACTGGTCACCAGAGAGAAGTGCACCCCCTCCTCTGCTGCCCCCCTTGAGGAAGTTGTAGACTGTAATGAGGTCGCCCCTCAGTCTTCTCCAAGCTGAACAAACCAAGTGACCCAGCTGCTCCTCTTGCCCTTGAGGACTTTCACCATCTTGGTCACTGTGCTCTGGACACACTCCGGTAGTTTGATGTTCTTCTTACACTGAGGTGCGCAAAACTGCACACGGTACTCAAGGTGGGGCCACACCAGTGCAGCGTAGAGTGGAACAATCACCTCCCTTCACTGGCTAGCTATACGGTGCTGGATGCACCCCAGGGTATGGTTGGCCCTTTTGGTTGCCAGGGCATACTATTGATTCATATTCAACTTGCCATCAACCCAAACCCCCAGATCTCTTTCCACAGGGCTGCTCTCGAGCCTCTTGTCCCCTAGTTTGTACGTATAACCAGGATTACTCCATCCCAGGTGGAGAAACCGGCACTTGCTCTTGTTAAATTTCCTATGGTTGGTGATTGCCCAAGCTCTCCAATCTATCCAGATCTCTCTGTAAGGCCTCTCTGCCGTCAAGGGATTCCACAGCTCCTCCTAATTTAGTATCAGAGGCAAACTTGTTTAATGTACATTTGAGTCCTGCATCCAGATCATTTACAAAAACATTGAAGAGCACTAGCCCTAAAATTGAGCCTTGGGGGACCCCACTGCTGACTGGCTGCCAGCCTGATGTAACCCCGTTTGCTATAACTCTTTGAGCCCAACCCATCAGCCAATTGCTCACCCAATGTATTATGGACTTGTCTAGCTGTGTGCTGGACATTTTGTTCAGAAGGATACTATGAGATGGTGGGGCCTTCAATGATGATTCTCTGTTGCTGGTGCCACCTCAGTCTCTGAGCAGCCTTTTAATGCCTTTTTCTTTTTTTGGGGGGGGGTGTTTCTGTGATGTGGCGCCTTGTACTTCCTTATATCCTTTAGATTAATTGCTAATCATCCCTGGCAAATCACAATTTGTATAACCAGCTCAGAGATAATCAGAGATAATTGGTCACTGTGCTCTTATCCTGCAGCTTTCTTAAGTGCAGCACTGATACGTTGCTTACCCTGTTGCCTTCCAGATGTTAAATCAGCAATCTTCTAAATGTGCTAAACCAGCAAGTTGGTCTTTGTCTCACCACAAGAAATGCTAAATGTGTTTGTGTTGTGCTGGGAGTTTGGTTACTGTCCTGTCATGGCACATTGGTCTCATTTCCCCTTCTGTGGGTCTGTTGCCTCTGCCTATTCTTAGATTTTCTCTAACACATGGAACCATAGAAATTTATTAAAAGAAATTTTGAGATTGTTTTGAATAAAATGGGGATGACACATTGTTACCTACGGTCGGTGGTTCACCTGAATCCCAGCACGAGTTACACATGGTTTCATTCAGTAACCAGACAGCAAGAAAATGAAGCCATGTGACTGGTATCCCTGGCTCCTGACACCTGGTACAGGATTGTGCCAGGACATGGTGACACCCGTTACAGAACAGCAAAGCGTAACAGAATGTGAGATATTCTGGATGGCAAAACTCATGATCCCCCGGCGGTCAGCGATGCCTCCTGTGATTGCTCACTCAACTCTTGCTCAGATTTTGTCTAACACACAGCTCGTGCTAAGGCCTGATGTACGCTGGAAGCAGCACCATTAGGTCAAAGCCAGAGCAACATCAGGTAGGCAAGATGCACTGGACAGGAAGAGATAAAGGTCATTACGGAGCCATTACCACCCACAGCTTGCTGTCTCCTGCAGCTGAAATTCTCGCATATTGATTTTCTGGCAGCCTTTTCAGAGTCCACTACTTTATGGAAGTGGTAAAGACCAAAATCCCAAACTGAGAGGTACAAAAACATCACCCGATCTAAAAAGCTTTTGAAGTGGATTAAGCAGTGGCCGCTAAGGGCCTTCATGTTTCCCCACAAGATACAGGCACAGGGAACGCTGGGACCTGCACCGTCAGCCAGAGTACTGGCCTTCCTCTGAGGGCTGAGTGGGTGACTCCTGTGCTTTTAAAAGCCAGAGTCTAGGTTATGATTTTTGTATCGTGCACTAAGGATTTGACCCAATCTGCAGATGGTCTAGGTGACTAAAAAGTCTAGTTAACTGAAATTTTAGGTAATAGGAAAGCTACGTAAATTGCTAGGAATTCTGCGCAATGATAAGCTACGCTGATTGCTAAAATCTTTATAGAATAATAAAGCTCTAATTACAACTACAAACTTGCGGCCAGTTCTCACTCTACCCATCACTCTATCCTTAAAAGCGGCTGCCTGCCACCGTAGGGTTGGGTGACAACTGGCCTGGAGCCAGAAGGTGACTAGAAAGGGAAAATAAAAGCACAGCATTGACTCAGCGACGTTTCCTGAGACTCACGTGGAAGCAAAAGGTCACAGCAAGTGTTGACTCCAAAAGGTTATATATACATGGCCTACCCAAAAGCAGCGTGCTCTCAGCAGTGAAGGGGAACTTGGGACACACAGAGAGGATTCAGCAGCTGCCACATCTTCCGTCACACGCCAGTCCCTTATCCCGCATGTCACACCAGCCTGCTTGGGGACACGCGTCCCAATGCTTGAGTGGGTGAGCAGAGTCAGCTCATTTATAACGCTTAATAGAAATGACTTTCCCTGACTATACAGTTTGATAACGAGCTGCGTTCCCTTAATGCTACTCAGGGTACGTAACTTAAGGTAAGATCTATTCAGTATACGCTTGGCACATGTTTAAAAATTAAAAGTTAGACCTTTTTAAACAGCTCATAGCCTTTTGGTAATTTTGTGATTCAAAATTTATACGTAAGTACTGTACTGCTTACGTAGAATTTCTTCGCACGTTAGATGTCTAGCTTTTTTTTCCCCCCATCTACCTAGCTTTTAACCACAGAACCTTTGCATTTATCGGTCCCCAGTTCCTCTAATTGCAGGCTCCCCTTGAAGTCCCAGCCGGTCCTCGACTCGTGTGGGGGGGTGTGCGTGAAAGAACCACCGTATTTTTCGTAGAAGTTGTGGTGAGCCTGAAGCAGGGAGCTGCGGCGGTTGTCCGGGGAGAAGGCGGGCAGGGAGGGAGGGAAAGAGGCAGGGAGGGAGGGGCTCAGTCTGGAGGGATGCGTGTAGCCGAAAGCCAAATTCGATGGCGCCGCACAGCTCTCTGTCAGCGGCCCCGGTGAAACCACAGCCGCCCTTCTGCTCCCGCCTGCC
>VZSZ01006266.1:522141-557546 GCA_013398815.1 Ibidorhyncha struthersii | reverse complement strand
TTTGTGTGGTGTTTTTTTTTTTTTTGTGAGGAAAAATGATCAAAAGGGGCCTGTTGTGTTTGCTTAGTCATCTCTGATGGAGTAGAGGTGTGGTGGTGCACCTGGCCAGGTGTGTGTTGCTCAGACAGTCCTTCTTGCCAGGCCTTTGGCCTGTAACGGACCAGCTGGGCCACTTACGATGACCACCTGAGCTATCACCTATTGACTCTTGGCTGTGGGTTGCAGACAAGGGAGGTGGTGTTTTTTTTTACATCCTGTATGTGCTGAGTTTACTGAGCTTCATTTGCTGCAGCCATGAGCAACATAGCAGTGAATTGGAGATATGTGATTTTGTTACAGTGTTTGTGGTCTCTCACGGTTCTAATAGATGCAATAATTAATCTTTTAGTGTGGTGCTGAGCCTCTTTGTTGATAACTAATGATCAACAAGTGGGTACAGGAGGGAGATCAATCTTCCTCACCCCCTGATTTAAAAGATGTCAGGAGGGGAGGCTGAAGACAGCAAAGAAAGAGTAAAGGGAGCAGACAGCCAAGTAGGTCCCATTCAGCTGTCTTAATTCCTAGAGCAGCTCATGCTTTGCTAAGCCCGACGACGGGGGCTTGTGAGAAACTGTAGAGCCTGCTGGTGACTCTTAAGAGGAGGAAAGAAAAAAAAAAAGCAAACCCAAGGAAAAATGATTAAAACACATATTATGGTTGTTAGTGTTGGGTTATTGCTGTTCTTTGCCTTTATGAACTGATACTGTGCACTAATAAAAGGAAGCTGTTGTTTCACAGCAAATTGGACTTCTAAACCTGCGAGGAGATCTTCTGGTCTATTATTGGTAATCAGAGACGTAGGAGACTGTCCAGTGATATTGTTGGTACAGGTCATTGCTACTTCAGTTAAAGTAGCACTTGGAGCTTAATGACTATTGTCCTTTCTAGGAGCAAAGACCAGTAAGGAGCTCATGCTCTTCCAGTGGATGCTGCGCATCTGTCTGAAGAGACGCACTAACAATATTGC
Source organism: Ibidorhyncha struthersii (assembly GCA_013398815.1). Lineage (NCBI taxonomy): Eukaryota > Metazoa > Chordata > Aves > Charadriiformes > Charadriidae > Ibidorhyncha > Ibidorhyncha struthersii. The sequence goes on along the minus strand of VZSZ01006266.1, from coordinate 556,540 downwards.
TGAAGTAAGTGATCTTACTTTTTTTTTTTTTTTTAAATTGGAAATATGGAAGCTCTTTTATTATCTATGGTCTAGTTCATCCTGAAGCACCACAAGTAGCGGCATTGGTGCAACTGAAGATGTAGAAATGGGGAAGAAAATAGGGCTGGGGAAAATGTGAACTTCTCAAGTTGTCTTTGCTACTCGAAATATTTCTAAGCTATACGTAATACTGTTACAGCTGCAGTTTTTTGAAGGACTCTAGTACTTTCCCATTACTGACAGGGAATGGTTTTTGGGGGTTGGTTTTTTTTTTCATGTGTTTGATGGCTAGACACTACTAGGATCTTTCTGACTATTATTTATGTTTCTGATAAACATGAGAGTTGTAAGTTCTCAACAGTTTCGAAACTGCAAAGGGCAGTGAAAATGTAAATCAAAAAGCTGTAGGATTTTATACTTGGAGGAATTCCTTCTGCTCACTGAATCATCTTCCTTGCATTGATAATGTAACTCACAGTATACAGGAAACTTCACAGCCCTGTAGGGAAGAAAGGCATTATCACAGCTATACTTTTTTTTTTATTTAAGAAACCACTCCTGTGATACTGAAGTTAGTAAACATGCCTAATTGCTGATATAAATGGTCTCCATGAAATGCGAATATGCTGAAGAGCTCTTCTAATATGTGCTGGTGGAAGATTACTATTATTCTCCGTGACTGAAATTCAGTTAACTTCTTAATTTCCACGTCAGCCAGTATTCTGTACATAGATTGCAAACTTTTCTCCAATTAGTAGTCATTAGCTGTTTAATGATTTGAAAGCAATACTTCTAAAAGGAGGTACAACTACTGAAAATGTAAACAGTTCTTTGAATGTGCCTGAAAACTTGGAGGGAACTTGGAAAGTCTTCAGAGGTTGAAGTGCATTTCACGGTTATTCTGCATTTCACAGTGATTTCCGTGAAGTGTGATAGGTAGAAATCTGTAGCTGTAGCATAGGACTGTAGGTATCTTCTAAAAAATGTCATTCCATCCAAGACATCTTTGGACTCTGCTTTATCATTAGCTGATCTCTTCCATTATAATAATACAACTAAAAAGCATGAGCTACAGATGTATATATTTGTATTACATACATGAACTATACTACAGAAGCAAGGATATTCCCATATAAAGGAGTCTGCTAGTATTTAATCTGTAGCTTTTTGAATAGAATATTAGGATATGTTAGTTTGCGATGAATCTGATCCCTGTTACTAATGCCTTTTTCCCTGCAAAACTTATTTTGTGTTTAAAAATTGTTCTCTCATGCTTACAGCTATTAGTCAAAAGTGAACATAATTTTTCTCCTGAGGAGTGTAAGCAATAAACGCTTGGTTGATGCCATCAAGCAATCAAATATAACCTTGAAGATTTCATTTTGTTCTTAACAGCAACATCTCTGTCACTGTTGGTATCTTGCTTGATATTCTGGAGAACTAGAACTTTAAAACTCCTTCTGAAGCATGGCTCTTCCAAACGCATGGAGTTCATGGTGCTTGCAGAAAATTCACTTTTCATCTTTCAGAATGATCTCTTTGAGCTTGGTTTAGATGTTGTTTATTCAGATTTTTCTGTATCTAGTACTTCTGAGTGTTGATGTGTGGCATGATGTTTATCTGCGTTATCTCATTCCTGGTGGGAAGAATGGCCTCTTTCCTGCTGCCCTTCTGGCTGCGACCGCAATTCCTGTGACTCTTAAGGCAGCATTGCCGGGTGTGATTGCTGTAAGACTGTGGATCAGGTCCATTGCCAAGTGCCATAGAGTGCTTTTTCCTTGTTTTTTGATTTTTGTACTGTTTCTGAATAAGTTTTAAAATTGAATTATGTAATTGTAATTTCTCAAGTTATTATTAACTGCCTGCTACAAGAAACGCAATTTTAGTACAATCTGAAGGGTATTAAACAATTGTGGGTAGTGTAACGTGCATTGGTCTGTGTCCTGTAAGGCACCCATGAAAGTTATCAACTTTGTTTTATAAATCTTCAGCATAAACTGGAGAAAATTGACCAAGATTTTTAACAGTTAATCATTTTATTGACCAATTTTGTGTACAGAAGTGCCACATGAGTACAGGAGTATTGGGCCATGTACCTAGTGACTGGTCTGTTGTTGGTTAAGTGTCTTGGGTTTTCCTCCTGCTCTGGCTAGTTCAGCTTGAAATTATGCTTGTACACCCACACACATTGGCATAAATCCACTATGGGAAAATACAAACATGCTGAGGTCCTTTTAATTACCGGCCCTTGGACCCCTTGCACACCCCCTGGTCTCTGCAGTTGCTAACTACATATGTAGCCCTGTGACCTGCAACTCCTCTTCCAGTTGCTGTCATCCAGACTACCCCTGCATGCAAGTCTCCAGTTGCTGTCACCAATACCTCCAAGCCCTGTGGTCTCTTCTCCAGGTGCTGGCACCCTGGTCTCTTCAGTTGCTGACCTTAAAACATATGAGCTATGAGCACCTGGTCCTGACTGGACCTTGCATATGTGTGACCAGCCCTTTTATTCTCCCTGTCTATTTCACTCATTTTTCTTGCGTATCCTTCTTTCCCTAAGTACTTAAAGAATAAAGTTTTTAATAGTCTTGCAGCCCTGCCTCAAATATCCCTATTGAAACATAATTTCGGATTTCTAACATGAATATTAAAATTGCCATGACTGATGTATCAATGGAAACGTGTGAGAAAACAGCAGAAGGAATAGCAGACCAATAGTTAGAAGAATGGCCTGTGTTGGCAGTGAAGGAGTACCATTTCTAGGACACTGTTTCCAGCAATAAAATTGAGGAATGTGTTGAGTGTAAGGGTATGTGGAAGGTGGTGAAAGCATCTGCTCTGTTAAGGTTATCTGCTCAAGGACCTTTTCAGTGCAAAAGGAGACAATAATGGGGAAGGAATAAACCAAATGTTCGGAGACACAAACATGAGGGACAAAAAATACTGGGGATAACAAGAAGCAGACCTCCTCAGCTATGCTAATTGATAAGAGGGTGTGGGATGTGAGAGTGTTTATTTCAGCAAGATCATCTGATCAAGGACCTTGTCAAATGGTATTATCAGGGAAAGAGGGAAGCCATAAAGAAAACTTGGAGATAAACCTGGGAGGCAAATGTGGAGACAGGAGAAACAAACCATGTCAGCCTTGCTAATTGATGAACCATTGAGAAACTCTACAGCAAACCTAGACTTTTAAACTGATTAAGAGTGCAAACTTAGGAGTCCCAGGTGTGGGTGGGAGGAAGAGGATGGTGGAACTATGCAGAAGGGGAGCAGACAGAAGAGGGTATAAAAGGGGTCAGTCATGTGTGTGGAATAACTTTCAGGATGGAGTGCAGCTGATATGCAAGGGATACATTCCACAGAGTTTCCCTCGGCAACCTTAGATGTTGGTAACATTAGGGCAGTCTGATGTGCTGAGTCTAAGAGAAATTGCATGGGGGATGGAGTGGAGTGGAGACAGTGTGGCCAGGCTCTGTGATAAGATGGGAACTTGAAGGTACTATGGAACTGATAAGCTGCATATTTGCTACCCTGGGCCAATGGTCTGTCATTTTTTGATGAAATGCTATCCTGTGGGTGAACTTTGCTCATTATAATACCAAAACACACCTCCATCCTAAAGGCTACCTGCCTCCGAGGTGCGACCACCCCTCACTGAGCTTGCGCTGTGAGTTTTTCCTAGTCTATACCTTGAAAAGCAAAGTGAGAAAATTTTACACCAATCATAACAAAGGTATGTATGACTAGGGTCCCTCAAGCTCCACCTGAAAGGTAAAAAATAGTATAAAAATGGCTTAAGAGAGGAGGGATGTCAGGGAAGATACCACCGCAGTCAGGAAGGATACCATCGTTGACCACCTCTCACTTCTGGGATCAGTCAGTGGGCTGACCCTCTCTTCCCCTACATAGGGATGCTTTTGGGTAAGGTTCGAACACTTGGTTATACCAAGTGCTTCCCTGGGAAACTTAGAATACAGTTTATACAGTTTATACAGTTGTTTTATGACTTAACATGTTTGTAGCCAGGCTGTATTACTCACATTCTCGGTATTTGCATGTGCTTTGCAGACAGTGAATTTATCACTGGCAATCAAAAAGGACTTGTGCATCTGTTGCTTCAGTAAACTGCACTATTCATTAATCTAGCTGTGAGAGTTCTCACTGAATGTGACCAAACTCCTTAGGTATGGCTGTGCTAGTTCATGGGATGCGACTAGATGGAAGGTGTATGGTGTTATTTGTGCATCCGTAATCGTGATAGTTCAGTATATTGACTGCGACTGAACTTAAAACACCAAATTGGGCATTGCTCAGAATCTAAGCCCAGCTGCCTCTAGGCCCTCTGATATCTGAGGACAAGCTGGAATGCAAGGGGGTTTATTTTCTGCCAAATTACTTTACCCTTTAATACAACAGTGTGTAAACTGTGGCTGTCAAGAGGTCCATCTTACTGAGCCCTCTGTCTGATCTCTGCAGCCAGTCCTATTTTCTTAATCCCTTTCTTAACTATGTGCATCATCTCGCTCTCTGTCCCCTCTGTGTGAGTGCTGCAAGGACTGTGTGCCAGCCACTAAGGAGACCAGTGTCAGTTGATTACTGGGTGTCCTGGTTTGAGGTAAAACTGGACCAGTTTTGTTCAGTAACTTCGCTTCTTAGCTGGGCCTCTTCTAACTACTAAAATTAACAGCATATTGTGCAGGCACTGTTCGCTCTCTGAGTGATAAAACCCATGTTTATAGTTGATACCCAGGCATGGTATGCAGAGAGGCTCTTGCTTATACTTACTGCTATAACAGCCAAGGCCAACCGACTTTGTTGTTAGCCATGTTGGAGGGTTGGAAGTGGAAAAGCGCAGTGGAGGAGCGGACAGGCCAGATGACCCAAAACTGATCAACAGGGTATTCCATCCCATCTGCATCATGCTCAGTATAAAAGCTCTGCTCCCTCTTCTCTCGCTCTCTGCTCTCTCTCTTTTCCTCTCTTTTATGCTGTCTCGCTCTCTTCACTTCAGTCGTCTGCCTTTGGTCCCGATCCTGAAGGCAGACCCAGAATCCAATTCCTGCCCGCCACTGAGTCCAGCCTGGGACCGCCCCAGTGCCAGCCGGTGTCGTGATTGTCATCTTGGGAGCTTGATACGGTTTTGTATATATTTCATTATTTCCTTTTATTATTAATATTTCATCAAAGTAGTTTAGTTTCTTCTAAACTCTTAAGTCTCTTTTTCCCTCCTCTGCTTCTCTTTTTGAAGAGGGGTAGAGGGGAGCATCTGTTGGTCCCATCCGGGGTCCCCCATGTCCCCAGTGGCCGATTTGGCCTAAACCACGACACTGGGCCAGCAAGTGGAGTCAGACTGGAGGTGCAGGCACCCCTGGGCCGTGGTGCCAGCAACTGGAGCGAGAGGGTGTCTCTGCATCAGTAATTGGAAGGACTATGGCTCATGGGAGTATCTCCACAGGTCCCACAGACTCTGTCTGGAGTGCCTGCTGCTTACTGGGGGAATCGATGTGAGCGCATTTGGTGCCAGCAATTGGGGTCAGACCGGGGGTGTAGGCACCCCTGGCTTGTGTTGCCAGCAATTGAAGTGAGTGGGAGCCTCACCAGGGCAAGTGGAGTGAGTGACGGGCTCGGCGCTGGTGGCTGGAGCAGGACTGTGGGTCACAGCCCATGTGTCTGATGCTGGGTGCTGGTGAGAGTGAGTGGGGCAGATCTTCCCCAAACTGGGTGTGTGGCGTTTGCCTGTATAATTTGCTAGCAGACTTCAAGGTGGACTAGCTGGTGGGTAGGGGGCCCTGGGTTCTGGCAAGGGTATCAGATGTGCAGAGGGTCCATGCTGGTATTTGCGGGGATCTGTGAGTGTGAAGTGCTTATGAAGCAAATGTGTGCATTTCTTTGCTAGTGAGCATCAAGCTGGACCAGCTGGCAAGTAGGGGACCCTTCGAAGTGTCTAAGAGGGCCTGGGATCCATGCAGGGGTATTGGATGGGCAGAGGGGCTGTACTGGTACTTGAGGGATCCATGACTGTATGTGTGCTTGTGACTGTAGAGCGTGGGGGTGTATGGGTTTTAGAGAGACATTCAATCCTGACCAGCCAGGAGGAGGAAAGGGACTTGTCTGTCTATAGTTCTGTTTTATGAGTCATATATGTAGGTGCTGTTGAAGGCAGCACCTTGTCTGTGGCTGTCTGTGTCAGCGTCCTACGTGTGTCTCCGGGATGCATGCTCAGCCTTGCTACTGGTTGAACGTGCAAACAGGAAAGAAGCAGCAGCTGTGTCTGTGGGCCTGCAATGGAGACACCTGGGTCTCCAGGCTGGGCTCTAGCCTTGGGACAGGAGGAATCACCAGGCCACAGAGCTGCTGGAGGTGATCAGTTACAGCATCCCTTAACAAGCATCAGAGCTATGCTAATGAGATAATTTGAAGACAGTAATTTTGATGGGTTTTGTTTTAATGGCTGTTGCTTGAACTGAAAAAATCTCTGTCCTGTTTCTTCATCTGTTCTGAAAAGGTTGTGTTTGTTCTGAGTGCTGTTCCAGCTGTGCTAGATTTGGGCCCAGAGGACTTTGAGAATAAAGTGTGTTCACTTAAAAAAAAAAAGTTAACAAACTGACTGAGAAATACTGTTGGATAGTACTGAATAGCGTTGCATTAAAAGTCCTGGTGGTTGGAGGAGACAATGCTAAGAACACAAAGGAAGGCTGGGAGGAAAAACCTGATTTGGCATGAAGTTCATGGGTGTAAAACTAAAACAGGCCCATCCAATAACCATTTTTGTAATGCTCATGTGTAGCAGCAGGTGACATTAGGACAGCAAAGCCAATCAGTGAAAGTGAGAAATACATTGTTGGAAATGGTGGTATGAGAATCTGCAAAGAGCAGTGACTTGTCTTCCTATGCTTAAAGTTACTGTAAATACCCTGTGATTGACTCAGTCTGAGATATAAATAACTTCTAATAAATTATCTCCTATGTAACTGCTAAGAATCCTTGTGGCAAGAAAAACCCTGTGTGCTGGTGCTGCTGTGACATTTAAAATACAGTTATAAACTGAGGAAAATGTCACTTCTTGATGTGTATGTACTCTTTCCCTTTGGGCAACACGTTTGGTTGATTCATGCCATCTTGTAGCACAGGTACAGGTCCACTGAGCTGCTCTAATCTTTGTATGATACTGTATGTCAAACATACTGAATTCATTTTAAATGCTTTTGGTTGACTGAGACTGGCTGCTAGAAGTCCAGAAGCAGAAACGGGGGAGCAAAGTCATGCTGGCCTGCAGCTGAACTTTTGTCCTTCCAGTTCTTGGAAGCTTGTGTTTGCTGAACTCCATGTCCTGGAGAGGTGGGAAACAACCAAGATCGGTGCGTCTGGCATTGAAATATATGTGTTTGGTGTTTATGGAGTTTTGCTTCAATTAAAGGAAGCTTTTAATAAAGAACAACAATATTTTATAACTATTGTGAATGTCTCAGTTATACCTGTCGCAGGGGAGATTGACTGCTTAAAGAACCACCATCAAAGGTAGCAGCAAAAGTGGTTTTATTGAAGTAAGATCTTGTAAAAATGAGGCTTAAGAAAGTCCGATGGCAAGGATCGATTTATTACTCACTGAACAGAGGATATAATAATAATTCAAAAATACCAATACAGGATCTTAATGCCCTGTGATACAAGGTTATGTGCAATATTAATCGCTTACCAAAGATCTGCAGTTTGTAAGTGGTCTCTCAGCCTTGAGGAGTAACCTTGAGAGGCTTTCTAACTCAAGGGGAGAATACCACCATGCAGGAAGAGCTCAAAAAAGGCTTACTCAGGCTGTCATATTTACAGAATGAAGTGGTTGGCTCATAGTCAAATTGTGTACAATAGAAAAGGTAAGCATGAGACTCTTTGTACCCACAACTTCATTTGTTCCTTGGCAAATTAGTCTTGGAAGAACCACCTGCTATTCATTTGTTAATCGCATGATTAGTGTTCCAGTTTCCTAGCTCATATGCATCAAAGCTCGCTGTGTCACCCTGTTCCTGTGTGGGTTTTCAAAGGACAGGCTGGAACTAGAGATGTGCTTGACCCGGTCATGGCCTAGGCCATTGCTTCCTTGGGAGCCTGAACCAAACTATCACTAGTTTGGTCAAGGAGTCAAATGCATCTATCATATTCCACCCTGTGACTTCAGTCAATCCACTTTATCGACTCATACAGTGGTAGTACATTTGTCTCTTGCCTCTGTGTCATAAATACACTCGGACCCTTGGTTGGGCTAGAAGGCAGCTCAGAGCTGAAGAAACATTTGCTTGGGTTACCCCTAAAGGTTTAGTAATAACATGCCAATCACTGTGTTTTGGACATTCCCGTAAAGGTAAAGTGTTTGTGGTCAACCACTATCCTAATCCCAATTTAAGTAATTATGACTGTAAGGGAAAGTGAAGGTTTTGCAATGAGGTAGTTGTGATGAGCTCAGTATTGTTTGTTCACCAAACCTAGAAACTCACATTGTTACATTGTTCTACAAAAAGGCAACTGCTTAGTAGGATGTTGCAAGATAGCCAACATCCTGCTGAGCAAGCAAGGCTAAACCTCAAGGTCAGGTTATGCAAACAAAGTATGATAAATTGGGAAAAAGACTTGGAGGAGGGGAGGGGGCGCTTATGAAGACGAGGAGTACGTGATGTGAGGAAGACATGGAGCCTTCATCCCTGCGACCACCAGGAGGCACAGGAAGGCAGAGAACGACCCCCTAGCAACAAACCACTCAAATACAGTGTACACCACTAAGACAAATGCCTATACCGGAAGAAGAAGAGTATAAAACCAAAGACTTTGGGGAACCGGGCGCGCGCCGTCGGTGGAGTGAGACTCCCGGGCTGCCCAGCGCTGTTTTGCTTGCTGCTGCTTGCTAAACAAACACTTAAATTTTAATTGGCCCTGTCTCCTCGCATCAATTTGTGGGACTAACTTATAAGAGTAGTCATAGTGTTTAGTTTATTGGCTGGGGCTTCTGCATCCATACTGTTGAGCACTCCACATAGCCTGTAAGGTCTCTCTGTGAGTTTATGTTCGACTGAGTCTGGGATACAGCTGTGGAGCTAGGCTAGCCATCCTTCATAAGTGGTAGACCTGGGGGATGGTGGTGGAGGGGGGGGGCGGCAGCAGCACACTGAATTCAGTCTAAATACATTGGTTAGCAGTGTTAACTCTGCCTGTTTTAAGGACAAGTTAGGATCCAAAAGTAGCTGTTGCACACGATTTTTCCAAGTCACATACGGACCTGTTTGTCCAGAGGAGAGTCACAAAGATGATCAGGGAGCTAGAGCACTTCCTATGAAGGCAGGCTGAAAGAGTTGGGGCTGTTCAGCCTGGAGAAGAGAAGGCTCTGGAGACCTTATAGCAGCCTTCCAGTACTTAAAGGGGGCCTACAGGAAAGATGGGGAGGGACTCTTGATCAGGGGGCATAGTGACAGGACAAGGGATACCTGTTTTAAACTGAAAAAGGGTAGATTCAGATTAGATATTTGGAATAAATTCTTTACTGTGAGGGTGGTGAGGCACTGGAACAGGTTGCCCAGGGAAGCTGTGGATGCCCCATCCCTGGAAGTGTTCAAGGGCAGGTTGGATGGGGCAACCTGGACTAGTGGGAGGTGTCCCTGCCCATGGCAGAGGGGTTGGAACCACATGATCTTTAAGGTCCCTTCTGACCCAAACTTGATTCTAAACTGTACTTCAGTGACAATGGAGGATGGAGTTGAGGATGAGTTAGGAAGAATAGTTGGAGGGGTGGCTGTGGTCAGTTCAGGAAGAGAAGTTCTGGAGCTCAGTGAAGAGAATAGTGTTAAACTTAGAGGTATTAAAGCCTTAACCTAAAGGCATACAATGTCAGCAGGATGAGAAGGTATAAGGGACATGCCACAAAAGGGTTGGTACAGCTGTGCACATGGCACACTGGTAGTTGGACCAGTATAATGTCTGCTAGGGCTGCCTGTGGGTGGCTGCTTACTGAAAGAGACCAGTTCTTCCCCACTTGGGCCCATGTGATACTTGGTGCCATGTCTGAGGGAAGATGTATTTCACAGTTTCATCTGCTGCTATTGGACTGCAGTTGGCTTTATCCTAGGTGTCAGTGTTTGCCACCACTTGTGCAGCTGCTTTCCATCTATGTCTGCTAGGAAAATGTCATCAATATACTGGTGGTGAGAGACATCACGAGTGAGAGAAATTTCAGCTAATGTTGATGGTAAGGTACCATGAGCAATGGTAGGACTATAGCAATAGCCTTGAGGTAAATGAGTAAAGGTGTATAATGAATGCCATTCCAAGTACAGGCAAAGTGAACTTCGTTATTCAGGTGGGTGGGACACTTGCAGAACATGTCGTTAATGTCCAAACCCGCTATGCATAGGTAAGAGGAAAGGTAAATGTTATCGAATACTTTGGCAGCTGTTGGGACTGCAGTATGAGGCAGAGAGGAGGCAGAATTTATGCCTTGGTAGTCACTGGTCAGATGCCAAGACCCATTGGGTTTGTGCGCTCGCTGGATCAGGCTATTAAAAGGGGAGTGGGTGCAAGTGAATACTCATTTTCCAGTTCTGTGAGAAGGGAGGTAATGAGTTTTGAGGCTTGCAGTTTCACAGCATGGGTCATCGGAGCTAGTGGAGGTGCTTCTTGGAGTACCTGAACTAGGGGGAGTTTTGGTTCAGAAGTACCAGAAGACTGTACCTTGCCTTGAGCATCATGGAAGGTCTAGTCTCTGAGTAGCTCCATGCATGGAAGTAGTTCCATAGCTAATGCCTCATAGGCCTTTGCAGGCCTCTAGTTAAGAAATATCTGCAGTGTTACCTAATGGCCTCACTGAGTAAGCGTGACCCAATTATTAGAGTGAAATACTTGTAAAAGGATGCACCGTCTGGAGCTTATCTGAAGTAATCCATATGTTACCATTCTTTGTGGTAACTTACTACATCCTGCTGACCTGGTGTGTAGCTGTAGCTCTGTGAAAAACAAGTCACGTAACCCAGAGATATGTAAACTCTGTCACTGCCCCTGCTGGGCAGAGTTTGTATCAGCAGAGGCTGTCATGCCGCTGCTATGTGTTGTCACCTGTACCTACAGTAACAAACTGCTGTTCTGACCTGACCAGAAATGGAGTTGGGTTACTCCACAACAGATGTTAGAACCTCCCAAAAAACTGCAGATCCTCGGGCTGTCTGTCTGTTAGGGAGGTGTCCCTTGACTGACTACGGGAAGGGCTGAAGGGGCTCCTGTGGACTACGGGAGTACTGTAGAGGGTGAGGGAAGTGGTCCCCCTCCAGTGTGATCAACTGAAGGCAGAATTTTGAGTGCCCATGAGGACACACAAATTATGGTATCATTGATGGTGGCATCTGCCTCTGGATGGGAAGTCTCTCTAAGGTGCACCCTCTGTGCCACCTGAGAGGGATCAGCAGGTTGTGACTGGCTCCCCTGGGGTGCTAATTGTATGTCTGGTAAGTCTGAGTTACCAAGGGCTGGGGTTTTCCAGTTTCCAGCTCATGAAGTGGTGGGAAGGACACTAGTGCCTTTGCTAAAGCTCTGGTGGGAAGAAGCGTGGCAGGGAGGGAGGTTGTTGGCAAAAGCCTGTAAAACAGATGTTGGGACTCTGTGGGCTGCCTGTTTGGGGGTGCCCAGGGCCAAACAGGCATTCGTGCTTCAAGATGCTTTGGGCCAGAGCCCTTTTGCACAGGGTTAGGGTGATTTTTAACTAACTGGACACGAGGGTGTTTGGTGGTAACTATAGCTGCATCTTCACAGAGGAGGGAGGATGATAGAGTTGAGCATAGCAGAAAATAACTAATAGTTGGGACCATGTGGTGCTAGGCACTGTGCCTGTAAGGCTGGTGCCTGCTGACGTTAACGGGCTCTGAGTAGACCAGGACCCTTTTTGACTAGCAGATGCTGCTGGGCCTCAGATGACAACCTGGTAGGGCTTCATCTGGCACAGGGGCTACGTCTAAAGTGTGATTGATAACCAGCCTACCCATGCTTAATTCCAAATCTGTGGGACTGGTCCAGGGAATAGTCAGGGGGCCTTGGTCATCTTGGGGCCTTTGTCTTTGAGCATATGCTAGTGATGCCTGAAAGGTAGAGTCTGTATTTTCCTCTGGAGTTTATAGTTGGATTCCAGACCCTAAAGGAGGGTCCAGGCTTCTGATTCTGAAATTCAGATGGTACCGCCCTGTCATGTGACATATTTGCAAGACAGGTTAAATAATCCACAGTAACAGATTTGTGAGAGTGCTTGCTTGATTTCACTAGGCCTGTGCCTGTGAAAGAGCACATAGAGACACAGCTGTGATGCCTCCATTACCATCATACTTAGTTTTAATAGTTGGTTTGATTTATAAGTCCGGTCAGGCTTCAAGAAGAGGGGAATTTGCCATGTAGTTGTCTGAAGTCAAATTGGACAGAATATTTCTGTCCCAGTTGTCTTGATCAAAGCTTTATGGATTTTTGTTTCAGAAACTCCCTTTTCAGCAGCTTCCAGACGCCTGTCAAGTTTTCCCAGGCAGATACTGCCACCATGGGGACCGTGTGGCCCTCTCATTTCTCCACAGTCACCTGAAGGTTTCTAACACAGGCAGTGGCAAGAGTCTTCTCTGTCCCAGCCCAAGTGTCCTGCTGGGCTTGAGATATTCCTTTCTGTAGGGAGACAACTTGGGCTTCAGCTGTGTTTTAATGATACTCAGTATTTCTAAGACCATGAGTTAAGAGAAATAGTCAGGATAACTTTCCCTTCATGCTTTTGTCTTTCTAACTTTCTCTAATCAAAGTAGCAAAGGGAAGGGAACAGGTAGTTCCCTCTGTAAGATAATCTGGTGGAGCAAGACTTGGAAACAGGCAGTTCAGGCACCTGCTGCAAGACTGGGGCCAGTCACGGTGCCATGTACTGCATCCCTCTGCTGACACCAGAGTGGAGGGGCTTGAGGCAGCCTAGTAGGGTGTCCTGGTTACTGGTTTGGGATGTGGTAACAGACATAAGACCAACAGCTTTAGAGATAAACAGTTTATCTCAAAATAACAGTACAATAACAAATATCAATCAGTAGTACACTTATCTGGGTGAAAATGACAGTAAATCCAGTAATTCACTAATACCGGGCTAAACTTGATTCAGTAAATCCAACGTAATCCAAAACTTAATATGGGCCTCTGCAAAGACTTGCATGAGTGTGGTTATCAGGCAGGCCAGAGAGCAGGGCAAGGGCTTCTTCAGTTGAGCAACTTGACTAGCCAGTGCGCCTGGGGAATTAAGAGTTTTCTGGTTGGACACTCCCACTTTTATTGTTGAGTCACAGAAGCACTACTGGGACTTGCTTACCAGGCATTGCATCCCACCTCTGCTCCCTTCTGTGCCGCTTCTTTCCTTTGCGTGCTCAGAAATACTGTATAATACAATACTAACCCCACATTTCCACCCCTGCCTTATGCGACTCAGCGGGGGAAAGAGTGGTTGTTGTGCCCTGGCTGTGCAATGTCAGGACTGATGTCTATGCCACACACCCCACCTAAGGGTGTCAGATGCAGAGAAGAGTTTGGTCATGGGGTCTCTTTGTCTGTAGTTTCTCTTTGAAATGGAAATATTGTGTTCTTTTCAGAAATTGTGAAATCTCAAATGACTGAAACTGAAAAAGCAGAGGTGTGGAAGGAGAGTTGATAGGGCTAAAACTGGATGTTACCCCAGAGAACTGATCTCATTCCTGGTTGTGCTACAGAATTCTGTTGGGAGGATAGGAAAGTGATGCAACTAAGTGTATTGTAGATGATGTTAGTCTTGTATATTTTGTGAGTTTTTTTGCAGAGCTCCAGCTTGCTTCCAGGCCATCCACTGACTCACAAAAGGTCATATCCAAAGCAGCAAGGGTTAAGCCAGGAGAGTGGAGCAGCTGTGCCTGAGGCTGATCCAGGAGCTGTGGGCAATAACAGTAAATGGGCTGGATGGGCAGTCAAGTTCAAGTGCCTCTGAATCAATTGGACCCTCCCTGGTGGCAGCTCAGGGATCCCAGCACCTGTGATGGGCGTGGGCTGGGGATGCAGCATGGTGCAGTTCCCTTTCCAGGCACGGTACAAGTCTCCTTCAGGGACAAGTGCCTGGAGCAAGCTGGGAAGAGCTGTTAGCTGCTGAAAGAACTGTTAGCTGCTGATGCCCCTGCGCTGGGTGGCCTTTCCAAGGTAATGGTGCTCTGAGGTCTCCCTTTTGCTTCTCCCAGGAGAAGCGGCTGTCTACCACTCCTGGACTCAGCCGAGGATTCCCAGCATCCCCGATCCTCTGTTGGTGCTGCCCCAAACACTGCTTTCAAGTTAATGGCCTCTCTTTGTTAACGCATGTAAATCTGAAAAGACTCCAAAAGAATCAATGTAAGTTTCTCACATAAACCTGGGGTCTTGTGGATGGAAATATTTTACGCAGTTATGATTTAGTAGCAATTCAGAATTTATTAATGACTTGAGGTAGATCAAAAAGTTAAGTTTTAACAGCACTTGATCATTAACTGATTTAAGGATTTACAAGATGATTTAACAAAATAATTGAACAGTGACTTAATTACAGATTCAAGAACAGCAAGATTCACACTAACTTACTATATGGTATTCCCAAATCAATACATACACATATGAGCACAAACATACAAACACACACCACTTGAGGGGTTGTACAAACACTTACACCTGAGTTTTTAACTGCTCTAACTAAAGGTCCCTTTGCAATGGGCAACTCCAGGGAGCTGACGGATGCCTCTCTTACGTATGCACAAACAAATATTTGGATCCAGTAAAATATAAGAACATCCACGCTCGTAAGAGCTAATGTGTGTATAGAGAGGTGGATGAAAGAGAGGCTAGCCTGTAGTTAAAATTTCCCTCTTTGAGTTTGGATTAAATAGTTGCAATGCATCAGCATTCCTCAGCGGGTGATAACTGAGACTCAAGGGGAGCTGACTCACTCTGGCCTTTTAATCCTCAAGGTGTTTGCCTGAGTAGCGTCCCAACTCAGGGGAGATGTTGGTCACAACCTGCAGCGATCCTGGAGACCTCAAGAGGTCTCACTAGAATTGGTACTTATAGGGTCTGAGATAATTGACTTTCATCAGGTATTTTTCCAATCCAGCCAAACTTGGATGATGGGATGTGCTGGTACTTTCCACCAGTTGTGCAAGTCCAGAACTTGCTAGATATGCAGGTTCTGGTATCACTTCCCTTTGGGCTGTCGTCCAGGTACAGATGTACTAGGCTGTCAGGGAGTGATAGTCCCAAGCGACAGGGGAAGCGGGAGCCAGCTCTGGCCCTTTATCTTCTGCAGTTCATGCCTGACTGCTCCTAGGTTGGTATGCGGCCCGTCAATAGGGAATAGCACCGAGCACCAGTGGCCAAAGTGAGCAGGTCCTTACCTATGGAGAGATGACTGGGGGGAGCTGCGGAAACAAAACAGCTTAGCCCTGGGTTGCCTGAACACTGCATCATACTGAGAACAGAAACTCAATGGAGCCTTGAATAATCCCTTAACAAACAAAATGCCCTATTCCACCACTATTCAGTAACAGACATCACAAAATTAGCAGTACAGGCTAAGGGGCCATCACACCACCAAAGATAAACATTCCAGATAGTATAATCCACTCAGGCATAATCCTGCCCATCCATCAAGTCAAGAAATAAAAAACATAAGGTTTGGGTAGAAAACTGGGGAGTCTTTTCCAACGATACAGCTGGCGTATAGGAGATTCTTCCCCACCTTGTCCAGGACACTGTACAAGGTAACTTCCCAGGAATTAGGAGGCATTACCTGAGAGAGAGTGTGATTGAGAAACATACATATGGTATTTGGCATGCTTTAAGATGGTGATTAGTGCACTCTTTTAAAGTATTAATATTTAACATGCTTGTGGTTTGTGTTTGTACATTCTGGTAATCACTTGTAGGCTGTAATAGTGTATCATGTGAATTGCCTTTTTTAATCGCAATATGTGTTTCTCTGTTGTATCCATAAAACCTGCAATAGTGGTATATTGGACCTGTGAGTGAAGTTAAAATAAATTGTTAGTTTGAAACTTACAGTGAAGTCTCTTACTCTCTTTCCATCACAGTCCCAAATCAAAGTATGAATGCCAGTGCGTAGGGTTCCTCCTCCTTCTCTAATAACGGCTGCTGCTATAGACTGCATCCACAACTGTGCTTGGATGCAACTCGGCAAGAGAGGTAGTACCTTGGGTTGCTCCAAGGGCTTTTACAATTAATTGATGATCACTTTCTTCTGTTCATTCCCAATGATGTAAAAAATCTGCTAGGAGCCATTGACTTGCTCCCAAGACTGGTAAAGATGACCTTAGTGGCCGTTCCAGTTTGGTTAGGTCATTGGTAGTAGCAGTTAGTTTGTTCATTAGGACTTCAGTGTCTATGCTATTTAGTACTCCTAATCCTGTTCCCAATAACCCGGTGCTATCCCATCATATGTGTGGGGTTTGTTTATTGTTAAAAGATCATCCGTATAACCATGCTAGCCAGCCAGTGTGAGCAGCTCCCAAAAAGGCAGAACAGTCTGGTCTAATTGCTGACACATTAATGTGGAGCATAAGTTCCGCTCTTTTTAGGGACCAACTGGGGTTAAAGAGAACTTGCTGTTGCCCTGTACATATAAATGCAGGCCCTTACATAATTAAAAATGTGAGAAAACAGTTTAGTAGGAGGCCAAATTGGAAAAGATGGTTGTTGAAATTTCAATTTTGAATTGGAAAGCCAAACTGGAATGGAATTCAGAGTTGGCCCAGAATCAGGTTATCATTACTGAGTGGAATATAGTAGAGGTCTATCAACATTCATGTCCTTAAGGACAAGCATGTGTGGGGTCAAAGTCATGTTCAAGTTTGTTTTCAGTATATTCTACAGTAATGTGTGAAGCTGTTGTACGCTCAGTATGATTTTCAATTCGGCACCCTATTGAAATGGTGTCTCCACTTGTTCCTTTTAGAGATGAGATTTACCAATCCTTATCTTCATCTTTTATGACCTGTTTATCACTTACGGAAGGCAAAATCATTGCGTAATGCTACTACAGACAAATTTAGAGATTCAGCAGTGTAAGTACTGGGTGCATATCCATTATAGCCGATATGAGCATGAATCCATAGCCATGCTGTTTTGCCCAAGTTCCATATATTGCATGTGCCAATTGTAAACTCAAATAGATCTGTATTTTTATGGTGTCAAGTACAAAACACAATTATAGGTTTGTTAAAGGTGAAATTATAGCAGCAATCTAAATTTGGTTTGGTTATTTTATAACAGTTGTTATTTTGTTTTTCCAGCCTGTAAAATTGGTATAAAATATTTTAATTTCATTTGGCTTGTGGTACGTGGTTGGCATGTGGTACATTCATGCCTGACTTCTCCTAGTATGTGGCTCAGGGATGGGGAATTGCACCAAGCACCGAGTGGCCAAAGCTGGGGGAATTTGTACCACCACAGGTCTCCACAGAGTAAAAGAGAGACAGAGAGGAGAAGAAAAGGGTGAAGGCAGAGCAGGTGAGTCCAAATCCCACACCAGGGACCCCTGACTCCACTCATCACAAACTTAAGGACAGGTATAAATTCTTCTCACTTTACTCATAGGAGAAAGTGAAGCTGTCTCGCTTTCATTGTCTCTCACCTTCTTTCTCTCTTCCTAACACTCAGAGACTTCCGACTTTAAAGAAACAGCAAAGGACAAGCAACTAGATTGGAACTGGGTAACCTTCCGGGTTCTGAGGGACATGTTAGCCTGAGGAAAACCTGGGGATAGAGCCCCTGTTTGATGGAATTTGATGGAATTGACAAAGAACTGACTAAAGATATGCTGCTTTGTTCATAGTAGAAATCCTGTTTCACCAGCAATGATTTTTAAGGAGTCCTGTAGCAAACTGTGTATGCTTGTACATCTGTGTTCCTACAGGTGATATTTTTTTTTTCTGTCAAATAAGACTGAGTTGAACTAACAAGATTTGTGTGTCTCACTGGGAATTTGGACCTTAAGCCTGTGTGCTCGCTACCCGGGACCTTGGAGATCCCAAATGTGTAGGTACCTATGAGCAGGTGATCCATACTGCGTAGGGCCCCGGGCTTGCCTGGTGACAGTGAAATGATACTGCTTGGTGGTGTTTTGCCAATTGATGGGGTCAACAGAAAGGACACAGACACCGAGTTAAAAAGATGAGTTTATTTTACTTCAGTTTAAAGCAGCATAAAGAATAAGCAAGATAATGCACCTAATCATTACTACAGAGTTAACTATAGTGATAAAGAAAGATACATCACCAATTGCCCTGATGCTTTACCATCATCCAGATCTGTGCTTTAGCTGGGAGTCCTGTCATAGCGAAGGATCGGAGAGCAATTTTCCCCTTCCCAGTTGTCCTTTCCCAATATTTGGCACCAGGCATTCATGAGTGTGTTGGCACACGGGGCATTGGGCAATTATAGTTTTGATCATACCAAGTGACATTGCTATGCCACACTCTTGAGCCCACCTATAAGTGGCTTTTTCTCTGAGATGCCCACACTTTTGGTGTGCCCATTTCACCGAGCCTTCATGATCCTCCTTCTGAAGGAATTCCAATCCAGCTTGGGAAATCTTTGCTCGGTTATCTGCAACAGAGTTATAAAGTCGCTCTAGAGTATTGGTGTTACTATGAGCATCAACATGATATATTGTTACTTTAGTTCTTTGCACGATTTCCCAAATATCTGTCCATACTTCTTTCCCCCCTCTTGCCCTCATGTAGCTGGAAAAGGGTGTGGTATGATAGATACCCTGTTACGAGGAACTGGGGTGGGAATGGAGTTTTAAATTCTGTTAACATTGAAGTCTTAACCAACAAAATAAAGAATGCCAGCTGTGGTGCGGCGGAAGGGATTACATTGCAGGCTCAATGGCTTCCAACCACTTTAACCCCACAAATTGGATCACTAAAATATGATAAGGAATTCTTAACGTTATTTAATAGGATTCAAATTAATCAGTGGCATGTTGATAACAACATTAGATTATGAATTGGACAATGTGTACATTGCAGGCTTTATATATCAATATGCAATGAAACAAAGCTCAGAGTGACTTAACGGCTAATAATGAGCTGTTACGGAGAAACGTCTTCAAGAAATGGATTCCTCAACTGCCCCGGTCAGATTATCTCTACACAGATTTATTCTGTGCTCGTCAAATAGTTCACTGTAAGGTGAACAACCCGAAAGTCATGTAAATTTTTGGAGAAAACCCACCCAGAATATTGGCTGCCCCATTTGGAGGGAGACTGTATCGACTCTAGAAATCAAACCCATAAATTAGATTTATGTATGTCCACAACAAACGGTATATTGTCTGGACAAAGCTCGCAGCTATATGAACCGTGTTTATTGGAACATTCAGTGAATCTATGTGAATGGACAATCTTGCCTAAAAGCTTTGATATGTTTGTAGAAGTTAGTGCTAAGCATGTTTGTATAGTAACAAATGGTCAAAATATTACAAGAACGTGTAATCTAGCTAGTCTGTTTTCAGGGTGCCTTAGAAATGTATTTGGCATGGACGGATGTATACCTTTATTTTGGCTCATGAAGAACAACTAAACATGTATTGGCACCCCCAAAGTTTAGATCTTAGTAGAATCAGCTTATCCCTGACTCCATTGAAAATCATCATGGAAAAATCAGAACAATTGTGACAACACCTGGAATGACAATTGTCACGTCCCAATCTGGGAGTGGCAGGGGTCTGGGAGGACCCATAACAATTCCATGCATGAGATTAAGACACAAACAAGGTCAGATGCCATCTGCTAAAGCTTTATTGTTATCTCCCAGTTTTGATTACTGAAATGAGCACTAGAATAAAGGAGGAAGAAGAGCAAAGGCAGGAGAGAGAAGCAGTATTACGGAGCACAGCAAGAGTACAGTCACCGCCATAGGCCCTTTTCGGCGTCCCAACGGTACTCTAGCGTCAGCAGCATCCCGTTGACTCATGATCCTCTGGCCACAATGATGGCGGGGGTCCCAGGATCCCAATTGTGGAGGGACACAGTATTAATTAATAGTTAAAGTCTGCTCAATACTTGACCAATCACTGTAGAGGCCACTTGTGCTTGGCCAATCTTTATGTGACAAGTATCTTGGAAGACAGTTGCCCCTGAGGTACCCCTTGGTGGTCACGTACACCACGTCGGTAGACAACTTTAGCACATCTTGTAGCTTAGTTCAGCAAGTTTCGGGTGCCTGTTTAAGTTTGGCAAGTTTTGGGTGCCTCTGGCCCCTGTCGCAAGCAGGATATGGCTGGTCTGTTTATGATAAGAGCCATCTGGACTACTGGTTTTCTATTGCTAATTTTGCTTGTGGTAAGCGAATCCTGAGACATCTTATCAATCTCTTACAATGACCAATTGACATAAAAAGGCCTAAACCATAGGTCTTGAACCAAAGTTGACTTCTGAATGAACCTACAAGTTGACTTCTTAGTGAACCTCCCGACCAACATCATATCAGCATGAAATATGACCATGGGAACAAACCCTGGAAACTGTAAAAGATAGGAGTAGCAACCTTTAAACCTAAGCCAGGAAACAGGAACTCCTCGGATGCATCTGGGATCCTGGCCAGATCCAGGACATGACCAAGTGAGGCAAGCTAATCCACCAGATGTTTCCGTGCATTTTGACATACAGATTTGTTTGTTAAACAGTATATAAGCAGGACCCTCTCCCAGCAAAGACAGAGACTTCACCTACGAGTGGACGCACTGTGTAGGACTTCCGAATTGCCGGGAGCGGTTCTCCGATCCTTTGTTGTGGCGGGACTCCCCAGTTGAAGCATGGATCTGGACGATGGTAAAGTTTCAGGGCAATTGGTGATGTATCTTTCTTAATCACTGTAGTTAACTCTGTAGTAATGATTAGGTGCATTATCTTGCTTATTCTTTATGCTGCTTTAAACTAAAGTAAAATAAGCTCATCTTTGTAACTTGGTGTCTGTGTCCTTTCTGTTGACTGAGTCAATTGGCAAAACAGGCGGTCACCGCAGAAAGCACCGAGAAGAGGGGTGTAAAACCGCTCCCTGAGAGCCCAATGGGGAGTGCTCCTGAAGAATGGCTGGCCCATGCCGTGGTGATCTTCCCTTACTTGGGACACAGGGTGAGGATACTTTCTGGGGAATTGAGTGATACCTCTTAGGTAGATTATAAGGAATTAGGAACAGAAGCAGGATAGTCTTCAGTCATAGGGCAGTGTAACTGTTACCTATTTAATTGAGTGCCTTATCCCAATAAACCTCACTTTGTGCCTCGGAATCTTATTTCTTGAAGGGGTAGATAATGGCGTAGATAGTGGCAGAGAGTGTGACCACAACAGCACTATTTGAACTAATTTTCCTACACCAGTTTCATTTTTTTCACTTTCTGAATGTACGTGGGGCTCTTAGTCACATGCACAAGCCCTACATGTATGAGTAGTGCTTAGAGAGAGACTGCTCTTTAGTGCCGTTGTACTGGGTGTTCAGGTTAACAGTTTACATGAGTAAACTCAGAAAAATTAAACTGAAGATACTCTCAGTTAAGTCGAAGATGCTTATTCTTAGTTTATATCCATAGGTTTTTTATATGTATATATAAATAAACTTTTAAGTCCAGTTTGATTCTTAAAAAAAACAGGGAGCTCAAAACACAGTTTTAAGTTAAATTCCCTCACCTAAGTGAGGTGCATAGCACCATTATCAGCAAAGCATATTGGCTCGAATGTGGTGCCATGTGCAGTTACCTCTAGGCTCAAGCCAGATCTTTGGCCAGCTGGAAACACAGAGCAAGCTTAGGTCAGTATGTACTTTAGCCAAACAGACAAGGCTCAATACCTAAATGGAAATAAGTAATATGTTTATTAGTTAACCCTTACATTTAAATTAATCTTGCAAACGAGGCAGATGAATTAGTCTTATTCACATTGCTTTCCATGCCATACACTACTTCATCACTATTTATTTATCTATAAATAATCACTGATTAATTTATCTATACTTGTGTGGCATGGGGAGATTGTTGGAGGACAGCCTCAGTTGCTGTCTGCATTCTCCACCAGCTTGTCCCAGGGCAGGCGTGGTGCTGGAGTACAACGATCAGTTTGTAGCTGTCGATACCTTTAAGGACTTAGGCATGCTGAGTATCATCACAGTGTGCTGGGACAGTAGATTGATTAGCATGGAAGTGGTTATGCCAGGGAAAAAGATGAGCCCTTAATTCAAGTGTCTGTTATCTAAAACTAATAAAACAGTAGTTCTAAATAAAGCATATCAGCGATGAGCTTTACAGTTCAATGCTGTTTGCAGCCCTGTGCTGGGTGTGGCTGGGATGGAGTTCGCTTTCTTCACAGCAGCTGTATAGTGCTGGGTTTTGGATCTGTGGCTAAAACAGTGTTGGTAACTCACCAGTGTGTTGGCAATTGCTGAACAGTGCTTACACAGTGTCAAGGCTGCCCCTTTCCCACTCTGTCCCCCCAGCAAGTGGGGTGAGAGTGGGCAAGAGGCTGAGAGGGTACACAGCCAGGACAGGTGATCCAGGTTGGCAAAAGGGGATATTCCGTACAGTATAACCCCATGCTCACTAATAAAAACAGGCGGAGGAAGAAGGGGAATTTGGCTTCCAAAGTGGCTGTTGCTCAGAGAGTAGCTGGGCATTGGTCTGCTTGTGGGAGGTGGTGAGTGATTTCCTTTGTGTTGCTTGTTTCCACCCTCAACCTCCACTTTCCTTTATCTGTTAAACTACCTTTATCTCAACTCTTGAGTTTTCTCACTTTTTTGTTCTTCCAGTTTTCTCCCCTGTCCTGCATAGGCTTGAGTGAGTGAGTGGCTGCATGAGTCCTTGGCTGCTGGCTGAGGTGAACCTACCACAAGCCCTGCTACAATTACATTGGAGGAGTTGAGGTCCCATGGACCTATCCTGATAAGTAGCTGGGGGGAGGCCAGCACTGTTGGTTGTCACACTGGTAAATAAGAGGTTTTGCTGACAACAGTTCAAATCAAGGTACAATGCTAGCTTCCTCCTCATCAGTGGACCTGAACGAAGTAAACTTCAGTGCTTTTGAAAAGCACTGGGGTCTACTGGTGGCTGTTTCTCCAGAGTGATCAAAGAATCTTCCACAGGAGTTGGCTTTGATGCGGTGGATTTATATTACTAGTCTCCTGGTCCCAGTGTTACGTGGGTCACCCAATCAAATACTCCTTATTTGTCATGATGAAAGGAATTTCATCTCCTGTGGCTGGTTACTTCCTCATGGTACTTTTGGGTTACTGATGTCACTAATTTCCAGGTGAATATTGTATACTTCTTTCCACTAATCATGCTTAAGGTCAGTCTGTTAGCAGGAGCAAATGCATGCAGTGTTACCTAGTGGAGGATAGAGACCATGACTATGCAAGCATTACAGTGATATATTTTTTTTATAGCTGAAACACTACAGTGTACAATTGCAATAAAAAAATTACACCAATACAGTAGTGTATGGTTATGGTAAACTGTAGTAGAGAACTATTCTGTTAATGTTTATTCAAGATTGAAGCAGTTTATCAAGAACATGTAATTAATTGGCAATCACTCAACTGTATCTTCAGAAGGAAAATTGGTAATATAACAAATAAACCACAAAATGTGACACTTCAAAAATGTTAAGCATCTACCGTTCCTGGAAGCACCCATTGTTTCTAAACACCCTTCTTTTATCTCAAAGTTCTGATCTCTCCTGTGACATGCTTTCCACTGTTTGGATGTATTTTTTGGATGTACTTTTCCCCTAGAATAGAAAGCCATAACTGTTGAGCTTACTGGTCTTTATATAGATGGCCCAAATTCCCCTCAGATCTCTCTGTGAAGTGAATGTGAGGTGTCTCCACAGAGTGATTCAGGGACATTACATAAGACAGAGGCCAGAGATGTGCCTAAAACTGTCTGATAAAGAAGTCTAGGCGTAGGTGTTTTAGTGGCATGATAGATTTGTTGAAGACCTGTGCTGTTACTCCTACATTCAATGGTGGTATCTTTGCGTTCCCTTTCTGTGTGCCACCAGTGAAGGACTGGCAGTTGCCTGCGTAGTAGTTGCGGATGGTTTCTGAGACTTGTGGTGTCCTGGTTCTGGCGTGGATAGGGTTAATTTCCTTAAGGATCTGGCAGGGGACACAGGTATTCCATACCACTGGAGCCATGCAAATCTATAGGGGGGAGCTGCCCGGGAAGGGGGCAGGAAGTCACTGCTTGGAGTGGGCTGGGGCTTCCTGGGTCTGCATGGTGAGCAGTGGTACCATAACTGCATTTGTGCATTCCTCTGTCTGTGGTGGTGGTTTTCTCTTTCCGTTGCTGTTCTGTTAAACTGCCTTTATCTCAACCCACGAGTTTTGCCTTTTTCTTCTGATTTTCCCTCAGAGCTGTGGGGGTTGAGCAAGCAGCCTTGTGGTTCTTTGTTGCCGGCTGAGGCCAAAACCACAATATGTGGTTAAGGTGAGAAAGCAGCAGGTGAAGGGGAGTGAAGCCAGCATGTGCAAGGAGTAGTCTTCTCTTTGTCTTTCAGAGTCTTGTACTGATACTGATCTTCTCAAATGTTCTTCCTAAGACAAGTGCTTTCTGCAAAATATCACTTTTTAAAGCAGCATATTTTATTGTATTAAAGTTATAAAAAATGTTAAGGTTGTGATCACAGTTTGAAACTTAGTTTTCTTAATCCAGCTAATAACGATGATGAACTAAGGTGGTGCTCCTCACTTTTATGGTCTTGAGGGTGACAAGAATTGGATTTGACTCCTGGCTAAGTTGTGCATTGCATGTAGTCAAAGGTTCTCTGTTTAGCAAGGATTTTACAATTACTACTAGTTGGCATCTTACTCTTGTTTTCATATCTCAATCATGTTTCTGTAACGTATAAATGTCTTAAATTTCTTCAGCAGTTATTTAATTCAAGGACATGATTGTTTTATTCCCTGATTATTTTTCAGGAAATACCCAGTGTAACATTAGCAGTCTGAAACCTTTAGCTTGGATGCAAAAGTCTGTTTTCTCATTGAAAATTCCTGCATCACTGTAAGTATTGCCTTAATAGTGTTGTTGATGTTTTTTATGAATTTCATATGTGACTTTGTTTTCCTGTTTTCTTTTGATATTGGTGTCCTTTGAGAGCAGAGAAAGTAAAAGAAAGTGTGAAGGAAGATAGAGCTCTCTTTGAATCTTTGAAAGTAAGGTGTTTGTTCTGTCCTAGGTGGGTTTGACCATACTGAAAGGAACTTACCAAGATGCAATCAGCATTCATGCTTGTCAATTGTCATGTTTTTTTTTTTCACTTTTCTGTTTTTGAAGACTGAAATAGTGGTTGATTTTGAAGATGTCTCTAACAACTTCCCAGAGGTTATTTGAAAGTAACATGCTCACCCAGTTGGGCTTGTTGGTAATAACCAGTGTGAATTCTCGAATATAACGCATGAGGAGCTAGAGATTTGTGACTTTGTACCTCCTAGAGGTGCACTTACTGCAATAGCAGAGGTGATGATATCATCTCCATGCTTCATGCTGAGTAAGTTAATGCTACCAAACAGAATTAGAGAGGTGGTTTGCTTGTAGCTACGTGCGCTGTTAATTAGAGTCACAGACTCAACATTTTTCAAAAATTAGTAACAGCCCACAGTGTCAGGGAAGAGCAAATGACAGGTAAAATAAAAACAATTGGGCCATGTTATTATGAGAGATCTTTACTGAACCCAAATTAATTTTCTCCTTCCTTTTGTTGGATTTGAAGGTATAATTGAAGTCCAGTCTTGTATGAAAACTCTGACATTTATTATGGTCTGTAGGTGCTTCTTACGCTCAGCTCTTAAGCATTTCTTATTGTATCATGTTATACAAATACACTGTTTTTTTCCATTGTTTTTTGGATGAGAAGGTAAATACTGCAATATATCATTAAATTAAAAAGTTGGATGACAACAGAATTAGCAGAATAACATGAGAATTTTGTTATTCATTAGACAGTCAATAGAATTGTTAGTTGCTGCTCTGTCTTTTGGTACCTTAACTGTGTTCTGGGAAATAATTTATGCAACTTGACATTGACAACATCGATGTCCATAGGATGTGCCAGCAGAGTTGCTGTTCTACCTAGCAATTTAAGTTCAACGGTTCTGTTCATAGTGCATTGCAAATCACTTCTTGGTAAGTTAAATAGGTTTTGATCAAAAGGTTAAGGTTTGATTTTTATTACTTTTTAGCATTTTGGTTTTTGGCTGAAGAAAAAGAAATCAAGAAAAGATGGACTGGAATGTAAGACCACTCCAGAATGCGGATGCAAAGAAGAACCTGCAAAGTGAAGAAGCATGTTACACTCAGTTGTTCTCTAATGCACATGCTTTTCCTCAGACAAATGCCTGTTCCTCTAAAACTTCATGCACTTATGCTGGAAATAACCAAATGATGTATATGCCAGCTAGCACTGTTGCCTTCCCTCTTGTAAATTCTGAAGGCTTCAGAACTTCAGATCAGGCCGTACCACGAGCATCTGTAACTGGTAATGATTTTTTTGTCTCAAAATACTCAGTTGATAGACATCCACCATCTTGTGTACCAATAACTCCAAAACCTCCCAATCAGACATCACGTTTGCAGGCAGAGATCACTCAGACTTCTTGGCCAAACTCTAATGCCTCCACTTATTCCCTTAGAAAGTTACCTCCCCTGTCTTCTCAAATGAACGCCGGAAATAATGTGAGGAATGTACTTTGGGAACCCCAGTATATCACCACGAACAGTTACACTATGCAGCCGCAAATACCACAGCATAATTCTATGAGAACTACAATATTATATCAAAGTAACATTCATTCCCAGAATAATTCTATGTCTCTTGGTACATCTGGGCAACATGTCCAAAACCAGATACATCATCCCAACGCTCAGTTTAAAGTTTTACACTCACTGAATCATAATACTGCAGCAAATGTACAGCTGCTACAGTATCAACCAAGTCAGGTGGGATCAGAAGTTCCTAGTGGATGTTCTGCGCCATCTTTGTTGCCTCCCAACTGTGATTCAAGAGCTGCAGCACAATCTTCAATAAGGGTACCGCAGGCGGTTCAAAATGTGCCTAATGGATACTCCCTTAGCCAACAGAGGCACCCATCAGATCCAAAAAATGGTTCTGGTTTTAACAGTGTGCAGCAACACTGTCAGAAACAGCAATCTGGAGAAGTCAGTCAATCAGTTAGGAATGCCTGTAATTCAAATGAAAATGTGACAGCAAATCAGCCTTTTAATGAAATGTCTGTGCCACCCCCTGGTATTCCCAAAGAACTGTATGATATTGTGCAAGAAATGGAAACTCTTTCTTCGATGGCTGCTTCAAAGCCACTGAGTGATCCTGCTTCAGTTCAAGAAAGCCAGACTAGTAGTTTAATGAATGGACCTGTTAATTCTCAAATTTCTTCAGCAGCAGCAGGTGCAAGAACAATTACGAAGGACTCACTAGCTTGGGAAGCTCAAAGGCTGCTTGCTATTAAAAAAAAATGTGTCCTGCTTGAAAAGATGCATCATTATAGAAGAAAACTCTTAGCAGCTTCAGGACATGACAAAAGTACCCCCCCACTTCCTCCAAGTTATCAGAGTACTCTTGCTAATTGTCTTCCATGGGCACCCAGCCAAAATGTACTGCCTTCGCCATCTGAAACAGCGAGGACAGAGAGTCAAATACTTAATCCTTTGCCTGAAGAAAGAAGTAACAAAAACATAGCTGATGCTGATAACAGAGGATTAGAGGTGACTCAAAGTAACCCTCAGGTGGAGCAGGGAAGCCCTTCATCAAGCTGTCCTCCCGTTCCCTCTCAGAGCAAACTCCCAGCTCAATTAAATAATCCTGAGACCACTCCCATCTCGGAAAAAAGCAATGCATATGCCTTGGCCTCTTCTCAAAAAACTGTGCCACCCTTGAACAATGCTTCAAGTTTTAATCAAGTGGATAGCTCTGTCAAAATCACGTCAAAGAATGTGCCAGCCAACACCAAGAACTCATCATTTCTTCAGTTTGTATTGAGCAGCACAAATATATTGAAAGAGAAGACAGCTGGTGCTACTGCTGATAAAATACTAACTAGTCTCCTGTGTAGTGAAAAACCACTGCTAGATACATCTGTCTCGGGTGGAAGCTTGCTAAAAGACACTAGTGAGAAGAACACAGAAAGTCTGAAAGGTGACCAGACATTTATGGTTCACACAAACTCTCTTGTATCAGAAACAATCGAATCTGGTGAAGCTAAATTCCAGAGTGATGTAGCTCAGAAGAAAATACCGTGTACTGAAAATACATCTTTCAAACAGAGCAATTGTAGTTACTCTGTAGAAGAGCTAACTGCATGCCTGGGCTTGTGGAAGAAGCATCCGTCGGAATCTGTAAGTGTGCAAAATAGCCAGTCAAATGAAAACCCCACAGCAAATCAGATTTCACCTTACAGCCAAAACACAAAAAATAGAGAACAAAATAATGTTCAGGTTAGTACAGATGGAGCAGTTTTGCCTGTAACAACTGCTTCTGTAGGACAAAAACTTGAGACACTGAGTTGCAATTTGATAAAAAGTTTTGAACTCCAAGTTGCAGTTGTCTCTCCTTTAGTACTTTCTGAACAGAGAACACAGAGTGAGCAGGCAGACAAATGTCCAACATCTGCAGGTAAAACCTATCCAGTGATTGACTCAGGAAGCACATGTAGTTTGCAAGAAGAGGAGAAAAATGGTTTAAGTGTGGTAAATACCGAAAAAGGAACAATAGAAACTGTTCGCTTGTCACCCAGTGATTGTGTTCTGGTACAGAGAGTGGACTCACAATTGCAAGAGACCAAATTAGCTGAGGGAAATAGAATAGTAAAAAACAGTGTGAGCGCAAATGATTCATACGATGAAAACCAAAGGAAAATTAGTCAATCTGCACAAGATGCTGGAGAAAATCTGCAGCTTGGATTACAAAACAAGCCTTCTCTTCCTAAATTGGGCATAAATTTTTCTAGTCAAGTCTTTCAAGAAGGTATAAGAGACCATAAAAACAAGCAAGCTGTGTTAGAGACAGGAGATACATCCACAGCTGTGTTGAAAGAACAGATGTTTTGTATTTCTAGTGTGTGTTCTCTTGTTGAAGGTGATACATTTTATAATCCACAAATAGCAAGTATATTCAGGTCAGTCCCTGAGACACATGCATTAAATGATACCTCATCAGAAGGAAATGCATCTGACCCAAGGCAAAAGGAGCAACAGCTGGACTTGGATAAAAATGAGCTGAGCAGTAACAGTCCCCAAAGAGACACCTTGCTGCAAAAGATGTTGGAAGAATCATCAAGCTGCATGAGTAAAGCAGGTAAGATTTTGGATGGTATCACAACTAGTTATTTGGAGAAAGAAAGCAGTGGCAATCCTCTTAAAACAATTTCTACCTCAGAACAAAAAATGGCATTCAGTGCATCTTTCAAGCATCCTGAAAATGACTTGGAAATTCTTGCTAGTATAAACCAGGAGTTAGCTCAAAATTCACTAGATCTCTCAATCAGTGTCACCGCTGAAACAGATGTGTTCACTGTTCCAAGAGACAACAGTAAAGAAAATTGCATGTCCAGTAAAAGTAGTACAGAAAAAGAGATGAACCTTTTTGGAGCAGAACCTATTAAATGTCTAAACAATCAGCTGTCTGAACTAGTGAAAGAGTTTCCATATGGCATTGAAAGTGCTGATATGCTAACAAAAGAACGAGTTCAAAATGATTCTGTGGCTGAGCGGGTGGAGAATCAACCTCAAAAAGAGACTCAAATTTGTGACAAGAATTCTAGTTTGAAGGACCCAGTAGACCAGATAAAAATTGCAGTGTTAAGCTCTGATCAGGTGCAAGAACTGTTGCCTGAACACAACTGGCGTTCCTCTAGTGATAGCAAGAGAGTAGCGAGTCAGCAGTCAGACAAGGCTTCAGCTGAGAAGGAGAACCTTGAAGGCAGTATTCAGCCTAGTCAGAGCCCATGTGAGAAGGAAGAAAACCCACAAATAACCTCCAACCCCAGAAAAAAAAAAAAGAAATATTGTTCTTTAATGGGCTGGCCGTCTGGAGCATGTGTAATGCCACAGTGCCCCTGTAAGTTTGGAACGTCTGTTTCAGAGAAAAGTGATCAACTTTCAGAATCTGAAAATACTAGCTCTGCAGAGAGACAAGAAAACAACAGTAAATCTGACGCCGTAATGAAGAACAACTGTGCAGAGGAAAACTTGCCCATTTCTGAAAAAATCTCAAACAGCATTAGCAAAAATAAAAAAGATAGTTGCAAATACGCCTCTGTAATGAACAAAAAAGCTAGGCTAAAGGTGAATAATGAATGCAAACCACTTACAACACAACAGGAAAAAATTGGACCACTTAATTCGTCTGAAACCCCGGATGTTGATAAATCTAAAAGGAGCAGTTGGAAGGAAGAGATGCAAGTTGACAGAGGAACCTCATTGTTTGGCAAAGAATTTCATTCTGACAAAAAAGAACATCAGGCAGTCTCAGAAGAGTTGTCAGAGAAAGCTGGTCATACAGATGCAGACAACATGACAAAGATATCCAAAAAGAAAAAGAGAGTTTTCAGAATGGAGTCCCTTTCAAAAGATAAAACCAAAACAGGTTTGGCTGTGAAATCCAAAACGGTTGCTCACAAATGTATAAAATCAGGAACTGTTGAAATTAAGCACACTAAAGTCAATCAGGGACAAAAAATTAAAACCTGTGAAGAGAACTTGGGTGAAGAGCAGAACTGTAGGAAACAAAAGGAGATACTTGGGCAAGATGTAGGAGTTAACATCAAAGAGAAAGCCAAGTTATCAGAAGTAGAACATAAAAAGCTGAATAGTTATTCTGCTGATGCTATAAAGTTTCCAAATTTTGGCACTGTAGACTTAAAGTCAAGAAGCCAAAAATATTCTCAGCATAAATCTCTGAAAGTTCATTCTTCACAGGAGCAGTTGTACAAACGGAAGAGGAAGGAAAATATGATTGGGAAGAGAGACCCTAAGAAAACAAAGGTGGAAGAGGAAAGACTGAAACAATCTGAAGCAAAGAATTCCAAGCAGCTTTCACATAATTGCATGATAAATACTGACAAAGCTAAAAAACTGAATGGAGAAAATGGCTGGAAACCAAAGAGTTCATTAGCAGATCGCTCTGTGCTTAAACTACAGAGAAAAAGAGCTCAATCTTCTACCATCGCTAAAACCTACTTTTCTAACAAAGAGAGACGTCTTGATGGTCAAAACAAAGACAAGTGCTCTGAGAAAATGTTTCCTGATAAAAACCTGCTGTACTTAAATAGAAGAAATAACAGATTAAAATTGCATCTTCAAAAGGAACCAAAAAAACACTACCTTAACAGAGTTGCATTTAAACGTACAGCACAGGAACGCATATATCTGACAAAATTGGAGACGTCGCCTGTCAGACCTGTCTGGCATCTAAAGCCCAAAGCGTCACAAAACAGTCCAGATGCGAAGAGAGATGCTTCTGTCTTAGAAGTTGAGAAATCACACAAACTGGAAGTACTTGAATTTAAGCTGTGTCCAGAGATACTGTTCAGAAATCCTACCACTGATGAAGAAAGCTCAGCTGCAAAGAATTCCCTGGAGACAGAGAAAGCCATTGTGGCAGGTATGATGCTATCTTGATTATTGATTTGCAAGTAAATAGTATGCACTCCTTTCTAAATTCACATTACCCAAAACTATAGACAGTGAAAATGTGGGACTGAAGGTTGAAATAGCCTAGCTAGCTTTCTGACAGACTGTAGCTGTGTGTTAAACTGAAAAAGAACGTGAGACTGACTTTTCCTTCAATTTAATGTTTTATTCCTTTTCGATAAGTTTTACGGAATAAAGTTAGAGTAGTTTAGAGCATGGTCGTTTCAAGTAACTTCACAAGAAGGCTTTCTAACCTGCTTGTAGAAGGTAGCTCGGGTTCTTTGTAGAAAGCAGATAGTTACCAAAGGTGATCTGATTTCTATTCAGCATTTGCTTGGTTGTGTATAAATCTGGCTGGGTAGCCAGACATATCCTGCACACAGTCTCTGTAACCTTTGCCATCTTTGCTTTAAGCTGCCTTTTTTCCTCCTCTTCTTCCTTATCCCCAATCTTTCGACATTTTACGTGGTGTGTTTTGAAGCATATTTGTGTCAAATGCTATATATGATTTTAAATAAAACTGAATCTTAAGTTGTACATACTGGCCCTCGTAGTCATTTTCACACCCAAAGGAAATTGCCTTTTGCATGTGCTAGTACCTGTGGTAAAACTGATGCTGAATAGAGACCAAAGCTTGTGATCTAGGAACCTCAAAAACATTTTTAAAGTTTTCTCTTTAGGTGTCAAGAGTAAAAAAGAAGATTGGTTAAAATGTGATACAGTGAAGAAAAAAAAGCTGGAAGAGATCTCTACAGGTGAAATGACTTCTGATTATCCATTTTGAAATATAAGTTAAATACTCTTTGCTTGTTTTTAAGTGTTTCTTTACAGTAGCAAATCTTAATAAGGTATTTTAACTTACTCTGTACTAGCTCTGCTGCTGAAATGGGTTCTGTAGAGTAGACATATGAGTTTCAAAGATTTGTGGAGATTTTTATTGCCATAAGAATATGTTGTTGGAGATTGTTGGAATTTTCCTGCATACGTGTGTGCAGTTGTATCGGAGGTAGCACTGGTGACAAGATTCAAGTACAGTTTTGAACTATAGGTGAAGACCAAGCTAGCTCTTTCCCACTTTAAAGTGTAGTAAGTGATGTAACAAAATCTAGTGTGAGACTATAAAAACGTAAGTAATTTTTTGTTTGTTTTATTTTATTTCATTTCATTTTCACAGTAAGCTGGCACTGTCCGCACATACACCTGTGCTCACAAGTACTGGGACCTGTGTGTCCCAGTAGTCTGGACAGGATTACTTGTATGACAGAGAAAAAGTGGTGCCACTACTACATCTCCCTTGTTTCTCTTGATTGGAAAATTACTTTTTGGGTGGTTTTGTACCCTTTAGGAGTCAACGGTTACAACAGCGGCATCTTTCATCTCAGGGTCTTGGTTGTTTCATCCTTTGTAAATCTTGGGCGAGGTTGCTCTGTGCTGTCTTTGTTTCTTTGCTTTAGGTATCTTTCTAGCTATGGTCTTGTTTTCCTACTGGTCTAACAGGAAGCAAAATGGTGCATTCAGCATGCTGTAACCTTGTTGCCATCCTCCTCTGAGCAGAGTGCGTGTCTTCTGCTGGCAAGTTACCTGTATTTTGATCTTTATGCAAGCAACACATTTTGGAGTGTTCACATCTTTTATTGCTGTTGAATGCGTCCTTGGCTATTGATGTCTGCCATTCTTTTAGCCCTTCCTCTTGTTTCTTCTCTTACTTTCACAAATGCACTTTTTCATTCACACCTTTCTTAATATTCTTTAGAAATCTCTCTTACGAAGACAGCCCGATGACCATTTGGTGCTTAAAGATGCATTGGAGATTGATTTAAATCTGAGGTGCCTGGTGCTTTAGGAAGGAAGTTTGTGGCATTCTTTTTGATAGTGGGTGGCCTTATATACCACATGCATAAGGAGTAGAATCTTTTGAGACTCTTAGACTTTTGCTGTAACCTGCTTATCTGTCTGTCTTTCAGCTGAGGACAGTATTCCACTTGACACAGCTATACAGATCCTGGGTGGAGATGGTGAGGCTCTTCACATGCCAATCAAAGACTCAAAAGAGATGTTTCAGACCTACAGGAAAATGTATCTGGAAAAAAAGATGCAAAAGCCTTGATAGCAGTCCTGTATCATAGGTCTTATTCAGTATCACTGGGAAAAAAATGCCAACACTAAAATGCTTTTTCTTGTTTACTTCATATTTCTGAATAGTTATTAAAAAAATAGTTTTTTGGGGGTGTTGGCAATTTCCCCCCCCATTTGCCTCATTTATGAATGACTGAGATCTTATTCTGTATTTATTGCACAAATACGCTTTGGTGCTGAAAATGCCATTGTATTGTTTCTTTTGGGCATATTTGATTTTTTTTTTTTTATAAAAAGATACAGGAGTTAGTTGAATCTTGAACAAAAAAAACTCAAACTCATTTAAATTGTCATAGTCTGTTTTATTTTCTGATTCTGGAAAACTTCTACTGGTGGTACTTCGTGTTGCTGGCAATAGAAAAATACTCCTACTGGAAAGGGATCGCAGTGGATTCCCAAGCATTACACCTTTTTTTTTTTTTTAAATACTTATAATCTGATTGATGTGCTTCTGACAAGGCTTTCTATTTTTGTAGAAACTTTATTTTTTTTTAAACT
>VZSZ01006266.1:506473-522135 GCA_013398815.1 Ibidorhyncha struthersii | reverse complement strand
CCTGCTTTCTTTACACTTGAAAGAAAAGTGTGATTGTTGAAGTGCAGCGAGTTTGAATCCACTTTTGTCTGGACTATGTTGCTCACTTTAGCCAGACTGTAATTAATTTCTTTGTTTATAAAGACTACACATTCACTGTGACATAAGTGTTATATTTGTTGCTGGATATCTTTTGTTGAAGCGCCTTTTCATTGTTGTTCAGAATTTTGAATTGAATCATATTTTTCCAGAAATTTGGGACTTTATTCTTTCTATCTGTTTAAACCTTTATACTGAAAGTAAAAACTCTGTAGATATTTCATTGAATGATTTTTATACTTGAAATAAACTTTTGAAGGCTATGCCTTGTCTTTTTTTTTGGTTTAAAAATATAAAGTTATGGTTTTAGCAGTTAGTTAAATCGGCATTGAAGATATTCATGTTGATGAGAAGCAGCTTTAAAATAAGGGGCAGATCGTCCTTCTGAAGAGCTTTCATAGTTGCAAGTGTGAATTGGACTCGAGTCCAAGCGTTTTCTAATGAACTCTTAACAGCATGTACTTGTACTTTAGGAAACATGTCAAGATTTTTTTTCTCTTCAGCATCTCTTGTTTTTTTCTTTTTTTTTTTTTCTATTTTCCTCCTGCTCTGACTTAGAGTTGAGAATTGGTTGGTGCGAGTACTTAAAAAGCCTTCAGTACCACTCCATTCCTGAAAAGATGTATGCTTTTAGGCAGCTTGGATGTAATTACCCAGTGGAGCATAACATTATAATTTCCTAGCTCTATCTGCATGCTGAATTAAAAATTGGCTTATCTGGGAGGAAGAAGTCCTCCCCTTCCATCATGTGTACGTTTCTACTCTCAAACCAGGGAACTATTTGGGAGATTTTTAACTCCCTTCGTGTCTGGCACAGCTGTCCTAATAACTTAGATTTTTTTTTTTTTTTTTTCTTATGGCTGGGTGCCCAACTGGTAGTCTGTGAGGAATGTTGCCACTGGAGGATTTTGTAATAATGTTGGCAGCTCTGAGAAGGTTTTATTTTGCATTTTCTTGAAAGTTTAGCACCTGTACTATACTGCCTGCATTAAGGAAGATTCATTGTAGCCTTAAGTGTACCAGTACAAACAACACATAGTTCGTGTCAAGAATTTATTTTGGGTTTTGTTCTGCATAATGATACATGAAGCTGACTTAAATGCTTGAGTGAATTCTTTTCAATAGGAAATTATTCAATCAATTGACCCATGATGATTATATTCTGAATATTTGGAGAAGTTTGCTCACTGACCGTGGCACCCAGTAAGTGAGAATGCCAGTTTTGAGTCCCAGTGGGTACAGCTACATCTTCTTCCTCTTTTATACCAAGGAGTGAATCTTGGCATAAACCATGTTTATGCGGTGGCTTGTGCCTACACTGCGTTGGCATGGCTAGGATCTTTGGGGTAGACTGGCCGCATCCTTTCTGCTTGGTTCACGTGTTGGCTCAGCAGCTATCCTGCAAGCTTTTGCACTTAAAGTACTTTGCACTTACGGCTGGCCTCGAGCTTGTGCTACACTTACGGCGTAATTGCTGTGTGCACCTGCGTACTAAGAGCACTGTGCCAGATGCTCTTAGTTGGTTGCCATTTCTCCTACTCCTTATGGTACTGACTGAAGCCGTGACACTACAGCAAGCCCTTGACCTTAGACAGGCAAGATGCTGACATCCACCTAGATGTGGCTACTGTGAAAAAACTAGTGCTACGTTGCTTGAAGAGAACTGAGAAATGTCAGCATGAGGGGCTTCGCTAGCACTGAAGGTGCCTACCGCGGATGTGATGTGGGCCTGTTGTCTTGCATGTTGCCTGTACCCGAAGGGACTTGTAATGTTGTTATGGTTAGAGGAACGCACAACAATTTATTGTTTAGACAATTGTTCTGTCACCCAATGACCCCTCCCCACCTGGGAAGGGGAATTGGGGGAAAAAACAAGGAAACCCAAGGGTTGAAATATAAACAGATTTAATAGAATAAGACTAGATAGCTAACATTAATACTAAAGAACCAATATTGATCCTGATACCAACATGAAATATACAAGGATTATACTCAGCCAGTTATATCACTAGGAAGCTGTGCACTCCCAGCAGTGGACAGCAAACATGGGATACTGTGAGTGCCATGGCTTTGAGAGTGTAATAGATTATGAGTGTTTGTTCATTGTTTTAAGATGAGAGAACATTGCTGAAGGGTAAGATTTCACACACACAAACTTCTTGATTTGTACAAAGTTCGCGTAATTTTCTGCCGGGACAGAAGAAGGGGGGGAATTGTGATAAGCTCAGCATTGTTTGTTCACCAAACCCCCAGGCTATGCAAAGTTCTTGTGATAAGCTCAGTACTGTTTGTTCACCAAACCCCCAGACTATGCACATTGTTACATGGTTCTACAAAGACAAACTGCTTAGTAGGAGGTTGCAAGATAGCAGCAAACAGAGGCTAAACCACAAAGTCGTCAGGTTTTGGAGGAGGGGAAAGGGACTTATGAAAACAAGGAGTACGTGATGTGAAGAAGACATGGAGCCTTCATCCCTGCAACCACCAGGAGGCCCAGGAAGGCAGAGAACGACCCCCTAACCACAAAACCACGCAGACGCACAGTACACCACTAAGACACCTCCTACACCGGAAGAAGAAGAGTATAAAACCAGAAACTTTCAGGAACCAGGTGTGCACCGTTAGCAGAGCGGAGACTCCCCGGCCGCCCAGCGCTGTTTTGCTTGTGGCCGCTTACGCAATTATCAAACTATTTGCTTAATAAAGATTACTCGCATGACTAAATGAGCTCTATGTATACTGATTTTTAAGAGTAAACTATAACAGACAGGAAGGGAAGGCCTCAGGGATCCGGCACTGGGGCAAGAAGTTCTCAAGATTGCACCCATCAAGGAAGAAGAGAAACTCCTCAGCAAACTTCCTAATTTATGTTGACTGTGACGTTCATGGTATGAAATAATCCTGTTGGCCATCTTGGGTCAAGTGCCTGGGTCTCGCTTCTCCTCGTCTCTGCACCTGGTGAGCTTGAAAACACTGAGACCTTGAAACCCACATACCATAGCTGGGTATAAAGTAAATATTTAAACAAATTCAGACACTGGAGTCTTCTAAAAGTGCAGTTTTCCCAAGCATTAGAAGAGACCTTACTGAAAAGAGAAGTTACTCAAAGAGAAATTAATCCTGTGTTGCTCAAACCAGGACAAATATGAATGTCACCAGTGGTGTTTATTTGTACAAACTTGTCATGGCTCTGAGAGCGCTAACAGGTCATTCATATCTGGGACCTCTACCCCCACCCCCCTGCTCATGGGCCCAGGAACTCCATTTAAATTCAAG
This sequence comes from Ibidorhyncha struthersii, assembly GCA_013398815.1. Lineage (NCBI taxonomy): Eukaryota > Metazoa > Chordata > Aves > Charadriiformes > Charadriidae > Ibidorhyncha > Ibidorhyncha struthersii. Next base: position 518,781 of record VZSZ01006266.1, on the reverse strand, counting down.
CCAGGGCTTCCGTCCCTGCCTGAGCGATGTTCGAGGTCTACCTGTGACAGTCGTGCCTGTGTGTGGGCATGGAAATTGCCGGTTGATCCAGACCCTGACCCATAGATGGTCTTCCTCCCTGGGCTCAGGCATATGTTATTACTATGAAGCTGCCTGTCAATCATTACTATGTCTGACCCTGGTTACCGTCACTGGATCTGATCCTGGCCTGCAGATTGACTTCCTGGCTTCGCATTGGCCTGCCTTCATCACTGCAGTCTTCTCTGGTGATCTGGACTCTGGCTTGACTCTGTTACCATCCCTGTCCTTCCAGCCTTGCTTGGGTGCTGTGGGGATGAGGCCTTGGCTGGTGAGGCCCCTGCCTTACCAGTTGTGGTATCTCCCTTGGCTTCTGGCCCCCGGCCCTGAGGGAGCCATTGGTCCTTGCTGAGCCCTGATTGATACAGAACTGTAGGATGGGGTATGCAACATCCTATCCTGTTGGTGTCTGTCTTCTCCTCATTCCTTTCTAGGAAACTTTGTGTCAGTAGGAAGAGCTACCACTTCTGTCATTCTTGCCTTTGTGCCCTAAGGGAGTCATGGATGAGGTTCCTGATAAACATAAAAAGGTACGTGTCATTTGCCACCCATTTTCAAAGACAAGAAGATGACCCACAGAACTACAGGAGACTGGTCAGCCAGCCTGACGTCTTTGTTTGGTAAGATTATAGAACGATCCTCCCTGATGCCATGACTACCGAAGTAGAGTAAGGATAAGGTGATTTGGAATCATCAGTGTGGATTTACAAAGGGTAGGTCACACCTGACCAAGCCGATGGCCTTTATGATGAGATGACATATTCTGTGGACAAGGGAACTGTAGAAAATGTTGTTTACCTCTAACAAGCCTCTTGACATGGTTTCTCATAGTATTCTTGTAGCAAGATTGGAGAGAGATGGTTTGGATAAGTGACCTACACAGCAGGTGGAAAATGAGCTGACCAGCTGGGCTTGGAGGGATACTGTCTGTGATCAGTGGTACAAAGTCCAGCTGGCACCTGATTACTACTGTGTTCTTCAGCAATTGATACCGGGGCTGTCATTGTTCACCATCTTCATTAATCAAGTGGAGAATGGGAAGTAATGAACCTTCACAGGCTTGCATGGAGAAGTGAGGTCCACAGGAAACTCGAGAGTAACCTTCTGCTGAAGTTAAGGAAAGGCACGCAGCGTGTCTCCCAAAACCACTTGCTTCCTTTTGCTCATTTCCAACAGGTGATAGAGATACTGACGAGAGCTGGTTTCTAAAGGTGTGATGAGGCCATGGCCCCAAAGGATGGCCTGTCCAGCAGATGCCTATCTTTGACTTCAGGCAGCAGTGCCTGTGTAGGAACTGGGCTTACATCTGCTCCAGGACCTGATAAGGAGCCATCTAGTGAAGTGATGTTCAAGAAGGTCAGTGGGGTGGAAGTCTGTGCAACAGCAAGATAACAAATTTGACATAGTTAGCCACAACACTCTTATTTCCTTTGGCCAGATGTGAACATAGATACCATAAATTCAGTGGCCATTTACTTCACATAATTGTCATGACATGTTGTAAATCACACCCACTGTTTTGCTACGTGTCCATTCATACAGTGACCTGGTCCTTGTAAACTGAGAATAGAGCCAGTCATGAAGGAAAAAAAAACCACACCAACAAAAAAAATCATGCAGGAAAACATGCATGACAAAGTGCTGGGCTTGGGAACTTGGAAAAATGTTACCACCACATTTGTTGTTGACAGTACTTTCCTTCCCAGGTGTTGTAAGTCTTTTTTCCGACTGATGCCTCATCAGCTGAGTACTAGACAGGTGTGTGCTCTGTTTTCCAATCAAGAGTGATTGTCTTGGTGGCAGACAGGTGGGTTGTAATCTAGAATACAGCCTTTATTCTAGAAAAATGGTCCTTTAAACTACATCTTCCTTTAGAATTGGCTGTAGTGGCTATACTTATTACCCCCCTGTCTCAGTCCTTGTCTCTCTGCCTTTCCAGAACTGAATATTTTGCCTTCACTTTTGGAGACCTTGCCTTCATCCTCACTTTTTTCACTCCTGGGACTTCTTGAATTTGCAAGGTTGCCACTGCAACCTTGTTTTAAAAAATCTTTTCTCATCTTCCTGGCCTCCAACTTGTCTTCCTCTGCTTGCAGGCCTCCAGCCTGTTTTTATCCCAGCAAAGCTCCCAGTCTTGAAACTTTTCCTGGGCTCTAGCTCCAGTGCTACCAGCTGAACCACGCAAAGCCTACCTCATGTTTACACTTCTGCTTTTAAGCCAGGGATATTTTTATTTTACCACCAATGAAGAGGGAGCAAACAAAGTAAAGACTACAAGAGGAAAATGGTTCCCTGCTTCCAGCTCTTGTGCCCATTACTATAACATCTTCTAGCTGACAAGAAAAGCAACTGAGAATGTTTGCTTCCTCCCTGCAGGCTTGGGCTGGAGCATGCCCATGGCAGGGGTAGCTTTGGAGCGCTTAGCCTTGAGTCTCAACAAGTCCCCTCGGGCACATGCAAACAGATTATCCAGGCTAGGGTGCTTCGATTTTGTCTTCTTGCCCTTTTTTTTTAGGGGGGTAGTGATTCTGGGGGAGATCAAAAGGCACACAGCTACACCAGGAACCCATGGTCCAAGTTTCCAGCCCTTCTTCATCAATAGAAAGATGCTGAAATTTTCCAGTAAAGGCAGCACAATTTTTCTAGCATTTTCTTTGAGATGATCAAGCTATTTCTGAAGAAACTTTAAAAATAACCTGAATCTAAGTTCCATTCATATGGCATTTCAGATAAGGCAGTTAAAGTTTAGTACTCTCTGGTGGGTTGACCCCAGCCAGCAACTAAGTACCCACTAGCCACTCATTGACTCCCCACCTCACCCCCAGCAGGATGAGGGGGAGAATAGGAGGAACAAGAGCAAGAAAACTCATGGGTTGAGATAAAGACAGTTTAATAAGTGAAGAAAAGGGGAAAATCCCCAACAAGTGATGCAAAGACAATCACTTACCACTTCCCACCAGCAGACCAATGACCAGCTAGTCTCTGAGCAACAGTTACAGAAAGACTATCCTCCAGTTTTATTGCTGAGCGTGACATCATATGCTGTGGAATATCCCTTTGGTCACTTTGGGTCACCTGTGCTGGCTGGGTCCCCGCCCTCTTGCCCACCCCCAGCCCACTCGCTGTGGGGGCGGAGTGGAAGACAGAAGGTCTTGAGGCTGTGCAAGAACTGCTCAGCAATTGCCAAAACACTGGTGTGTTAGCAATGCTGGTTTAGTCACAAATCTAAAACCTGGCACCATATGAAGAAAATTAACTCCATCCCAACCAGGCACAGTACATAGTCAAAGCTGGACTGAAGTTTTCAGTCCAAAGCTATGACACATGTCATGGGAAGACGAAGATCCATGTGGCTCTCTGCAAGCACCTCGGTCCCAGCGCTGAGATGTTGTGAGGAGGACACCTTATCATTAAGGCTGTGATGGTGGAAACTGGTGTCTGTTAAAGTTCAAGTAAGTGCGGGCCTTGCAGTCTTCAATGTTAAAGGTAAAATTAATCTCAGTGTTTTCATTTAATCGACAGTAGGAAGAGAAAGATTTCTACCTTTATGGTTATATCATGGAATAACATGAAAGGCATTCATGCAGTGTAATGGCGGACTTTGCCAAGGTATCTGTTTTCTGTAATGTTGCTTTCTATGGCTACGTGCAGAAGCATTTTGCAGTACTGACTAGTTCATATCACTCCTTGTGTTTCTCCGTGCAGTGCTAACTGATGAGCATTGCTTGTTTGGTCATATAAAGCTGGCTTAGATTATTCATAAAATTCTTTCAGTCTTAGAATGCAAAATTTTACACCTCGGTGTGAAATGACAGAGGTTTCCTGCTTCTGTTCCAGTTTTACGTCGCTATGGCACTAATAATTCAAGCGCATGGGAAACAAACCCGTGTCTGAAAGGGTGTTAGGACTGTAAAACGGAGCCTGCACCATCGTGCACCTCAGGCCCTCCCATGTTCCCCAGGGGACTATCCTCTTTCCTCCAATCATCAGTGCTATTAAAAAAGTCATAAATAGCATTCTCCTTAAAAATGAAAGTCCCTCTGCCATAGCAACACTTGTTCAATAGGCTATAAGATGAAAGCCTGAAACTGTGATCTTTGCAACAAAATAATCCCGCAGTAAATCACCACAGAAGATGGTCTTCAGACAGGAATGTGGAGATACAGCTAATAAGGAGTAAAAAAATACTCTATGTTAATTGGCCCATAGTGCCTCTCTCTTACATCCCATTAGATGTTTTTTGGAAAGAAATTAGCCTGCTGCTGTGCTGCCACCCAGTAACTTTGGACTCTGATGGCTGGTTTGAGATGAGAAAAACGAGGAGTCCTTCCTTCTCCCAACACTGCTGTAAAGGCAAGGAGAACTCAGCCCTCAGGTTAGCCCACAGATTAGCATACGTGTGGTTCCCATCTAGCCACAGGAGATGCTGACTTGCACCAGGAAACGATGTGGGGTGGGCTTAGGGTGGTGTATTTGGGCCAGGGAAAATATGTGTCTGAACAGGGGATATTATATTCTAGAGAGGTTGCTGATGGCAGCAGCGGGGGAGCATCTCTTTGGAGATGTTGGATGCGCTTTGTTAATCTCACTGCTTACAGTACTTCTCTGCCTGTCTTGTTCTTTAATGATTTAACTACTGTGGGAAAGTAATGGGGGGTTGGTGAGGAGGATTGTAAACACACTCAAATGACTTGCACCTGGGGTGTTGGAAAACACATACATCACCCTAATCGTTGTTTAGCCTTATGTGCTCGACAAGGACTGAGCTCTGTGGTGCCTGTGTTTCCACTTGCATGCCTCTGCCCTGGTGCTGCTTCGGAGATCCCCAGGTTTGTGAGGTATTGAGATTAAATTTACTCTTTGCATTTCATCAGTGATTTTGTGGTTGTTCCTGCATCCTGCCCATGTCGGCTCCCACAACTACATTGATTAAAAAAATAGGTCTCTTGTGCTTTAGAAGTACAGAGGCTGTCCTGAATCTCAGGCACCGCAGAAACAAGATGCAGTGTTGCTGGAAGCACTAGAAGAAGCCTAGACAAGGGCAGGATTCACCTTTAAACTGAAACAAAATTAAGTTTGGCATAGAGAAGTGCTTGCTCAGGCTTGAAGACGTAAGGAACTAGAAAGAGTGTTACCAATACAAACGTGAAAGATGATGTTTAGTGCATAGTGTTCTCTCAGGAGGACTTCGAGGAACAGACAAACCAATGTAGACTGGAAATAACAGGCTATAAATATAATAGGTGTGAATGAAAAGGAAGATAAATACTCTACCTGTGCACGCAATCATTCTGCAAGTAACAAGAAAAAAGAATGCTCTTCTTGGACCCCACCAGGAGGTAGATTGTGGCCCACCATGCAAATTCGTCTTCTAGGACATTTAATTAGAACCAAGAAAAAGTCAAAACTATTTGATAGGTGTAGTAGACACATTCTCTGGGTGGATGGAAGTTTTCCTAATACAAATCAGCAGGACCATGACAACAGCTCATCAGCTGGTGGAACAGGCATTTTCCTTAAAAGAGTTATCTGCGGAATCCTAACTGGATCTGGCAGCACACTTTACGGGAAACTTCTGCAAAACTGTCCATAAATATGTGTAAGAGATCCATGTTCCTTGCTGTACCCAGTTTTTAATGCAGGAGGAAAAGACAAATGGAATCATTGTACCAATATTAAGAATCCCCGTGTCAGAAAAACGGCAAAGATATCTATTTCCAAATATGAGCAAATATCAGCACACTAAGAAAAAGGTGACAGCAAGACAGCAAAACCCGTATAGGTAAAAAAATGTTTTTTTTCCTGTTCATTATCACAATTGGCTTGCTGAGGCATACTGACAAAGGGAAAATTGTCCGATCTTATCAACACAGAATAATTAGTTCAGTGGCACTTATCCTCAGGGTATGTCAGGGGCTGTTATACACTTGTAATTTGTCAAGCTCCGTAAGCAAATGTCCTTCAATGCAATTTGCAGTTTGGGTTCGATGATGCAATATTAGCAGGTTGCTGTTATTTTAAACCGCTCTATGCAGTTCCAGTCTCCAGTGTATTAACTTTATAGTGATTTTGCCAATATCGTAATCTCTTGGATAAATTGCTGTGACTGATAAATTGGCCACTGTCCATTCAGACAGCTGCTCCGAGGCAAATACCTGCAAAGAGCAGCATTATGGCTACAAGGAGTACCTACAGGGAGCAGCATAAAAAGCCTGAAGACCATCTGCTCCAGAGAAGAAGCGGTTTGGATACATGCATAAATGTCGCATGTTAACATCAAACCTCGTATTGTGGTCATGCTGGCTTGGCACAGACCTGCATAGCAGAAGACCAAACACGAGTGGCTCTGGTACTGTCTGCTTCACCTGTGGGCACCTCCAGTAACTACAGTATAAATGGGCAGCTCGGCAGAAGAGCCAACAAGGAAAGCTTTCCATAAGGAAACCTGATGTTGCTCCTCAGCGTTTCTGCTCTGCATCTCATGCAGCTAGCTGTGGTTGAACCTGTTGTGATGTACAAGTACACTGAAAGCAATTTTTTTCTCTGATAAGACCTTAAACAGCTACAGACAAGACTTAGACATGCAGGAGTCCCTAAACTTTAAATTTTAAAGTGTTGTTATGACAAAATGATACTCTTTATAGAAAGAGTATGGGAAAGAGAGCTTGAATAAAACCCCGAATTATGACATGCTTTAATATTTGGAGGCAACTATATATATATAAATAAGGTTAGTTCTAAGGGTTAAATGGGTCTGTAAACTTTGTTGATTTTGTGGTATTAATGTTGAAAGACATCTTTATACTCTGCTACAACAATATATAATCTGGGTAAGTCACTGCTGTCTCTCGCACAGACATATTTTGGAAAAGCTTCACCCTGATATAATGAGCAATATGAAAGAGATGTTTAGTGAAGATTGTATCCTGAGGATACTTGTACTAGATTTATTTGTGAACACTAGTCCCAGAATGCTTTTGACTTGGATTAATTTGGCACTGAGATGAGAGATTTCCATACCCAGTGTAAAAAAAAGGCTCTCAGGGAAAAGAAACAGAGTAAGTTGAGAAGTCCCACTGCTGTCTGGTGGGGACACACTCTGTGCTGGGTTAGTGCAAGTGGCTTTCAGCTCTTCTGTACTCCTGGGATGATTTGTTGCAAGGGAGATAAGAAACTGCAGAGAGTTGTTCTGCAATGTTTTGACAAGAACGTTGCTTACTCCATTGGTCTGTGTGTTGGAAACAGGAGAAGGATCAAATGCATAGTCAATGATGACTACAAATATGGATGCTACAGCTGCAAATGCTGTTTCCTATATGGAGCTGGTCAGAGGTCTTCCTGGGATTTCAGCAGAAGAAATCCCTGCTGTCTTTCTGTAGCCTTGTCTGCTTTTTTATCTCTTTCTTGGTTGTTATACACATTCATGATTAATTCTGATGTGGATACAATTTGCAGAAAGCACAAAGTGGATTGAAATTGTGCCATTTTACGTCTTGAAGCTTCTCTTTTGAAAGATCAGCAGTGACTGAGAGGTCAACTGCTTGATGAATAAAGTTGAAATTGGCAAATAGGTATGTTTTTGGAGGGCTCCTTGGCTTAGTCAGGCTGAGATGTCTTGTTGGTTCTGAATCTAGGCAACGTCTTAATGAGAGAGAGTCTGGGAAGAAATCTGGCGGGTAAAACATCGTAATAGCCTGCCAGTGTTTTCTTATTTGATTAATAAGATGCACATGTGATTTTTTTTTTTTTTTTCCTGATAGTAGGTATATAATTTTGTATTGGGTGTCAGTGGCAAGGTTTTGGCAGTGGGGAGGCTGCAGGGGGTGCCTCTGGGAGAAGGCCGGGAGAAGCCCTGGCTCCAGCTGGGTCCACAATGCACCCACTGCAGGACATAGCTAAGCCCACCACCCAAACTGGTGGCGCAGCTGGGAAAACATATTTAAGGATGGGCAGAAAGCACCAAAGAGAGAGAGGAGGGGGAGGAGGAGGAGGAGGAGGAGGAGGAAACCAAAGAGTGAGAAACAGCAGAGGCAACACCAAAATTGGAGAAGGAGGGGCTCCATGGTGGAGCAGATATTCCCAAAGTAACTGCTGCCCATGGAGGACCCACAGTGGAGCAGATACTTCCTCAGAGGGACTGTGGCCCGTGGATGAGCCCATGCTGAAGCAGGTACAGCACCAAAGAGACTGCAGCCCTTGGAGAACCTACGCCGGAGCATAGGAAAGAGCAGCAGAGAGAAACTATGTCCTGACCCTAAGCGCCTGCACGGCCTGTTGCCTCAATGAAGGGACTGAGGGTACCTTGCAGTGGTAACAAGGGGGGAGAAGACGTGCCTGGAGTGATGGAGTGAAGCTGGGGCTGGGAATGGGGGAGGAAAAGTGTTTTCCCTGTGTATAAATGTTTGTTTCTTTTTGAAAGAAAAGTCCAAATCTCTATTCAAATATTTATGTTAATTGACAATGAATTAAGTTAAATTCCCTGAGGCAAGTCTGTTTTGCCCACAACAATACTTAGTAAGTGATCTCGCTGTCTTTATCTCAACCCGAATTTTCCCTTTCTTTTTTGCTATTTCCGCCCCCCCGTCCCACTGAGGGGTGAATGAGCAGGTGGTGGTCCCCCACTAATTTAAAGGGGAAAATCGCTACGCCTTGAGGGAGCAGTAATCTTCTCTGTGACATTAGCGCACAAGGAGGTGAAGGACATAAAATCTACTACTCCTTGCCCACGGCCAGGATATTGCATTACCGGGTAGTCCATGTCCTCCAATCCTAGGCACGCTTCAGCTCCCAGGGTGCCCAGAAGCTGTGACACCAGTGCTCAACGTGTAACATAACCTATAATGATAATAAAAGGGCTGTTTATTCCCCCAAAGGGAATGATAGCAGAAGCACAGCATGAAAAATCATCATGTGATTGTATGCGTTCAAGGGTTGTTGAATTCTTTCCACAAGCAAAGCTCAGAAAGCCCCCAGTAACATGACTGGTTCCCACACTGTGAGCTCATGTTTTCACAATCTTGAGGGTTTCTTTGTCACATAGAAGTAGAGAAACCTCTAGCAGGGGAGGGGATGGCAGCTTCTATTACTTCAGTTGACTGTCCATTTTTCCAGCAAGCAAAGAGCCCAAAAGAAATACCAGGTTTTGGTTTCCTCTCAAGGCTGTGTTCACCACTTCTCCTCTTTCTTGGTGATTACGTTCTCCTGTCCCTGTGTTTCTTTCTTTTTGTTAGCATGCGTAAAGTAGGGAGGTTCCCTTTTTCTTTTGTTTTTGTTGTACAAGCAACACCTGTGAATCCTAATGCTTTACAGTAGAGTGAATTGGACACTTAGAACTCTGCTATTATGGTTTTTTACTAATGATAATTTATAGAGGCAACACTTTCACTAAATTAGACCAAATCATACCAGTTGGAAATAGCACATTATGACAGAACTCAGAAATGAGACACATCAGAACTGAGAAATAGACCAAGACTTCCCCCCCAAAATGAGCTTAACCACAAGTAACAAAGTAAGTATATCCACTTGCCTGACTTGGGAGACTTGGTCTATGTATTCATGATAAGACTATGGAAGGACAATTCTGCTCTGAAATAATTTTTCTCCTGGCCTGAATTCTCTTACTCCAGTGGTCCTTTCAACAGGGGCAGGTTTCTGTTAAGAGCTCAGTGGTGGGGCACGTTAGCCATCATCTCCAGGAGAGCGGCCACCTGCTAGCAAGGTCTAATACAGACTGAATTTCCAACTTAATTCGTATCTAGTACATACACCAATTTCTGAACTCATGTCCTTTGTGCATCATATCCCACCTAATTTACTTACTAGCATTAAAATCAATCTAAAGTCCTGAAAATTAATTGCTGAACAAGCCAGGTTTCTTGAGAGCAGGTTGCCTGAATTCTGCACTTTTATCCACACAGCTTTTGTCTAGGAGTCAGCCATGAATGTGACAATGGGTCTCTTTCTCAGCTAGATCAATACTGTAGCCTGTGGAACAGACTTTTTCTCAGAGTTTTTGGCAGAGAGTCATTAAAATGGTTATTAAACCAGAGACTTCTATTAAAAACAACCTCAGAATGCACTCATGCAGAAGGTTTTTGATAGAGACTCTGATATGAATGCAGAAGCACAATTTTAGAGAAGAAAAGCTGTTCTGGACTATTAGCATGTGGTTTGTAAACTGCTAGGCTAAACAGTGTTCAAAGTCTCACTCCTTTCTGTTGTATGTCAATGGCCTCATATTCCTCCTTTACAACTTCTGACAAGTCATTTTCCCTTCTCTCTCAGTTTTTGTAAGAGAAAAGCTGGAGGCAGTGGATGGTCACAGACCCTTGGTATCGAAAAGGGACTGCTGAGCTGAGATGGGCCAGTGAAAAAATCAGCAAACTAGCACAAATATATTTAGCATTTTTCTGATGGGACATAGACTGGCAAAATCACTGACTTAGTATTATATGTAACTAATAAAGCGGTAATAGAATTGCTGGCCTGGCATTAATATATTTAGCTAATTGCTGATTTAACATCTGGTAGACCGTAGGGTTGGTGTTGTGAAATCACTGTGGCTAAAACAGCTGCAGAGAGAGGGTGAAGTGCTTGGTTGTCTCTGGGTGAGCGTGGGGAGCTGAGTCCTCAGGAAGGCAGCTGTGGGTCACGGATGAAGTGACAGGTTGCCTTTGGGATGGATTCAGAGCTGACTCCCCAGGGATGGTGAGCAATCTGGCTGCATAAATGAGGAAGTACAGAAGGTCACAGGGCACTGAAACTGAGAGGATAAAAGGGAAAATCAAAGACCAAGAGGTAGGCTCAGCAGAATAGGAACAGCATTGAAGATCCCACTGTCTGGGAATCCATAGCTACAAAGGCCAGCATCTTTTCCAGGCCACCTGGATGCATTAGTTGGGACACCTCTCAAGCGTGGACCCTAAGGGCCAACAGCTGCATCTTGCAGACCTTCTTGAACTGCAAGAACTCAGGATTTGGGGAATGCTTGTCATGCTAATAACACCACTCCTCTAATATTTATCATACCTGCGTACTGCTCAGTTTATTGTAGTTACATACTTCTTAGGTTTAGGGAAACATAACTGGCATAACTGTAGGTCGTAATTTCCTTACCCCTGTAGTACTTGAGTTTATTGAGCAATTTCTTGGAGTAGGAGACTGCAAAGAATGTGGGGCTGGAGCCTGGAGAGGCAGGGATGCCCTGTGAACAGACAGACAGACGCCCTGTGTGTTCAGCCTGTAGAGCTGTCTTTGAAGACTAGAGGGGTATCAAAGGGCACCTACACCACTTGCAGTAAATCTATAAGGGGACTTATTCTGTCTCTCACAGGCAAGACACTTATTTCTACCTTACTGTAAGGAAAAGAGATGGTTTCCTAAAAGAAAGGAAGAGACTTTCTGCAGTCACTGGCTGGCAGTGGGGAATGAACCTGCCTGGGAATTACAGTAACCCAAAGAAAAAGGGATTCTTGTGCAAAGGGACTAAAATGGAGAGAATACAATTATTGTAAAAAGGTGATTCAGAAAGCAGCAATCCCCAGAGAAGTGGGTGAGAAAAGGCAGAAACTCCAAGAAGCAAATAAAGTGTTTTGGCTGCACTGTGTCCAGTGAAATTACAGCGTAGTACTAAACTGAGCTCTGGATATCACTGCTGCATCCACTAGATGACAGTGTGGAGACTGCAGTTAGCCCGACAACATCTGTCCTTCACAGGCCTGTCGGCGTCGTCTCACTGCTCTGCTAGAAAATCAAAGTTTGCAATGTGCTCCTGCTCATACACAGGGGCTTCACCTGTGTCCATGGAGAGAAGGTGTTCTTGGCCGTTACTAACAATAAAGGTAACACTGGCATGGAAGAATTGACTGTCACTTCTCCGGCACTGACTGTTTTTTTCCTAAGCCTAGAGGTCTAGAGGCTTGGATTAAATTGGGAAGCGGTGATGGAAAGAGAGCTAAAGGATGAAGGGACAGCCACCATGTCTCTGCTGTGCCTTGCAATCATGCAGGGGCACAGACTTTTTAGTAGGGCCTGTTGCGATAGGACAAAGGGTAATGGTTTTAAACTAAAAGAGGGTAGATTCAGACTAGAAACTTTTTACGATGAGGATGGTGAAACACTGGCACGGGTTGCCCAGAGAGGTGGCAGATGGCCCATCCCTGGAAACATTCAAGGTCAGGTTGGACTGGGCTCTGAACAACCTGATCTAATTGAAGATGTCCCTGCTC
>VZSZ01006266.1:484358-506448 GCA_013398815.1 Ibidorhyncha struthersii | reverse complement strand
AGGAGTGTGGGGGGCGGGGGCGGGGGGGGACTAGATGACCTTTAAAGGTCCCTTCCAACCCAAACTATTCTATGTTCCTACACTTCTGTGTGCACACCATGAACTCTCCTCATCGCTGCCTCGGTGCATTCCCTGCAGCACATGGTGTCTGGCCCAGCTGTCCCCCAGGGACCTCTGAATGATACAGCAAAGAAAAACCTGGAAGGAAGAGACTAGAAGACAGCAAGCAGACAGGGACTAGATGCACAGTATAGTTTTGGTCTCTGTGGCTTTTCCAGTTTTGTATAAAGTAATGGGCAAAGCAAGGTAAGAACACCTGGGGAACACAGCAGGTTTCCTTTCATAGCAGTAGTTCCTCCACACAGCCTCTTTCCACCTAGGATGTGGTATGACCCTGTGTATAGATATTATCACTGTAGCTGCAGTGTGAAGGACCAGTAGAAATTATGACTGAATATTTAATACTCAACTGGGATTTACACTACAAGAAAAAGAAAATTGAAGCAAAGACTGTGCATGAATCAAAATCAGTGCAAACGAGGTTAATGTAAATAAAGCTATATATAAGTGTAATGTAATTTTATGACAACACTGCCTGTTTTGAAAATGTGCTGTCAGTATACAGGCAAGATAGAAGTTAACGAGTCTGCAAACCTTGGTTGCTGTGATTAGCCTTGCTTTAAGTTGATAGATGTGATCTTTATTGCTTAGTCCTCTCAAATAGCCTTCATTTTGTAGGACACCACACATTTTCATCCCAATATTGTTTCACACCAGTTCCGTGGGTTGCTCTCCCCTCTTTCTTGCAACATTAATGGTTTTCAGTTGTGCTCCCGCGGTCCAGCCCAGAGGGGTTACAGTGGCGTCTTCTCACAGTGGGGGGGCAGGAGCACTGTGGGGGGTACAAACCGTCCGGTTGGAGGATACAAACCATCCGACTGCTGTCTATGGGGCTAAGGTGATCTGCCCCCTTTCCTTCTGCTCAGTCTCTCCCATTAAAAAATGCGTTAGTTTGACAGACATGAAATATTCATCTGTTGTGCCATTTGTTGTAGTGCATCTTACCATGCGCTGGAATCCCAGAGTGCCCTGAATTTTGTCTTAGCCTGATACAGATGCCTTGAAACTGGCATTGGGCAGTTGTCCTGGTGATTCTATAACACCCAGGCTTTTAGGATTTTTGATTCATGTGCTGCAGAAACTTGTCCTTATATGGGATAACATGAAATTCCCTGAGTGAAAACGGATGGATTTTCTTTTGCTCTGCTTTTTGTTTCCATTTAGGGGAAGGTTTGTCAGTCCAATTTTCCTTACCACCATTTCTGTAACTAGAAAGAGGAAAAGAAATACTGTGAGTGATCTCACTTAATAACCACCGATCCATGAGTCTTTCATGGCCTTTGCATAGGCGGCTGTGCAGAGAAGGATTTAAAATCAGGATGTCTGTGAATCTTCCTTTTCTTCTAAATTAATCACATATTGTGATTTCATAAACAATCATTTCAGTCTCTTTGCTTCTCAAACACAGTATTATTTATCATTAAAGGCCACTTTGAACATAAAACTATTAAGATGCCCTTTATTAAAGTGGCTTGCTGCAGCTCTCTTTCTAATGAATTTTTTGCTTGATGACTTGCTGGCTGAGTTTGGGCTCTTACTTTAAATCACACAATTGATTCAGTGTTCAAAGTCAGTTTATCAGACCGTATCTTCATGAAATTGCCTGCCAGCAAAGCAGCCTAGGCAATGAAAAATTAGGATGGAAAACAAAGTAACCTTGTTATTTTTTCTAAATTGTCAAACATTTGAGGTCTGCTTCTGCAACCCTTAAACTGTGGAAGGGAAGGGAGCTTCTGGTGGCAGCCCAACAAAGCCAGAAGCAAGTAGTCCTCTGGAGTGACTCCTCTTCCCTCTGGAAGGGGCAGTGAACAGCCTGGGACTGCGGCAGCTTTCCCGACGGGTTCATCACGTGGCAGGCTCCCTCTTCCTATTTTTCCAATGAGACATCTGCAAACCCCTACACTGTAAATTCATTTTGCGAGCGAAGTGTACAGGGAATGTGGTAGGCCCCAGGAAAGCCATCGTTTGTGCTATGAACGATGTGTGCTGAGTTGCCATGCCTGCCTTATAAAACTATGTAAAGACATTTTACAAGATCTTGTAGTTGAAACGATGGTGAGAAACATCATCCAAGGGGATGAGGTTATGACAGACACTTAAGGAAAAACGCTTGTCTTCCCTTATATAGCCTGGTCTTGCCAGTGGTCAAGCAGACATCAAGGAAGGATGGGAGGGGGACATGTAAAACTGTGCTGGGTGCAGAGCTGGAGGTGGTGTACATGTGGGGTATCTGCAGTCCTGCAGTCAGGGTAAAAGCTCACCTGCCTCTGGATCGGGCAGTCTAGGGTCTCATCACCTGGATAATCAAGTTTATCTGCTTTTGTTTTTCAATGCATCAGTCACAGCATCTCGGCTGGGCCAAGGCCTCTGGTTTGTAGGCAGGAGCAGAATTTCACCCTTTAATGAAAGACAATGCCACACTGTAAAAGCTTTTGATAATTCTGGATTAAGACCGGTCACGATAGGTACTTCCTGAATGTGCACATGCTTAATTTGGGGTACTTGGCCATTGCAAGGAAAGCCTTATTGTACTAAGGTACAATATAAACTTACAAATACTTCTTGACTGTGCGATATGCCAAAAGAGTTTTTAATTTGTCAGCAGAACAAACAGTTAAATAAGCATCCAGAAAATCCTAGGTTGTGAAGAAATACCTCATTTTACATCATCTTGTCGGAGAAAAATTATTCGTGTTAAATATGCATCAGATCTTTATAAAATTTTTAGTCACTTTTTATCGATTTTCTTTCCATTCTTTTAGAAATATATTGAGGTTTGTTTAATAAAACTGCGTGTACTTCAGTCCCTTGGTGCTGAAATAAAAGCCACTGGATCGCTATTTATGAAAATCACTTTATTTGTAAGCCACAGTAGAAAGAATCATGACGCAAACTGTGGTAAGAAAAGCAGCACTAGCACACAGAGGAGGAGTCCCATAAAAATAAGTTGCTTCAGTGAAGAGGAGACCGATAGCTACCTAGGATCTCGGGAAAAGTACTTTACTCATCAGTGGAGGCTCCAAGGCAAATGTACAGGCAGAAATGTTGGCAGTCACCTAGTTCAACTCACACAGAATCATAGAATCGTCTAGGTTGAAAGGAGTTTTTAGTGAGGCAGGGGTCAGTCTCTTCTCCCAAGTAACAGGCAATAGGACAAGAGGAAATGGCCTCAAGTTATGCCAGGGCAGGTTTAGAGTGGATATTAGGAAAAATTCCTTCACAGAAAAGGTTATAAGGATTGGAACATGCTGCCCAGGGACATGGTGGAATTGCCATCCCATGGCAGGCTTCAAGACTGTAAGAGGTAATTTCTAGAGCTGGGTGAAAAAGAGATCAAAAAACCCTGATAATGCAGCATTAGTTTTGACCTAAACTGAAATGCAAATATGAAGTGTTTTCCCCTCAAGATTTTGTTCTAGAAATGCTAAAAATATGCATCAAAACAAAGCAGCCTGACATTCCTGAAAGGGAAACACGTTTTGCTGTAAATTCTTACGAAATTAAAGTAACACAGACCAAATTCCGGTTTTAGGTAAGTTCGTGCAACCCCACTTCAAGTCAATCTGTTTTGACTGGTAACAGAACTTGGCTCTACAACAAATGAATGCTGTTGCACTGTATAATAACTGTGTCAATAACTTCAGGACCAAGTCATATTACCTGAAAAACAGTTCTTGATTTTAAAAATGCTTTGTTTAGAGTAATTAATCACACCCATCTTTTCCAATATTGTGCATTGCATCTTGGATGTTGCTTTTGAGCAATCTGATTCTCATTATAATGCAAAATTTCCTGGTCAGACACATTTTCCATAGCACTGTGAGGGCCCTGTGGCTTCCACGATGCACCACACATGTAGTTTAAATAAAGAACACACTGAATTGTGGCTGGGAAACCAAGACATTGAGAAAGAATGGAGACTGGTGCTCTAATTTGTATCATGCAACGCGCTGCAATCAACAGTTGCAATTTATTGTAGAAGTGCTTCAGAGTGAAACATTTTGGATCACTTGGAAGAATACTGAACTTTACTTCAACTTAAGTATATTCTCCCTTGAGTTCAACCAAGATAATATTTCATTTCGATGATTCAAATTGTAAACTGAAATTTTTCCCAATAGAAAATTTTAATCCTGTAAAAGTTGCTTTCATATCAGGAAATGAGCTAGCTGTTCAATGCCCCAAAGACTTTGCAATCCAACGTTCCCATTAGTAGTACAGGGCCCATATTGCAGAAAATATGACCAGTTGTCTGTGACCTTATTTGGGTTTCATCAGAAAGAAGGAAACAGATGATCAGACCACTCTGAACTGTAATTAAACTTTGTCCTCCAGTTCATCTAGCTATCAAAAGCTATTTCCCCTGTGTGAACTGGAAAAATAGAAGGTTGATATCAATCAAGTGGTGCCACTGCATTCAGAAAGTAACGTGTAGCAACTATGCTATTCTAATGGGCCAGAAAAATATCAGAAATATATTACTTACCAATTTGATGGTGCTTGATGAAAAATGTATACCAGCAAAACCAGAGAGTCACAGTGAATTACTTTTAACGAAAACCTTTGACGTTTGGGTGTTGCTTTAGTACTTTCTGAAGAGTAAATAAACAAAGAGCTAGTTCAAGTAATAAGAATAGTTTTGGCTCCTAACTGAGGAAACTATTCAATTTTCTAAGCTTGTAACAAGCCTTTCATTACCTGGCAAGGCATGGAATTCCTTCAGGAAAGCCATCTGGTAGCAGAACTGTAGAATTGTCTAGGTTGGAAGGGACCTTTAAGATCACCGAGTCCCACCATCAACCTGACACTGCCAAAACCACCACTGAACCATGTCCCTAAGCACCACGTCTACCCATCTTTTAAATACCTCCAGGGATGGTGATCCAACCACTTCCCTGGGCAGCCTGTTCCAATGCTTGATAACCCTTTCTGTGAAGAAATTTTTCCTAATATCCAGTCTAAACCAGGCAATTTCCTCTTGTCCTATTGCCTGTTACAGGGAATTTTTAAAAGGATTCTTTGATGATCCATTTCTGGAGAGAGAAAGAAGGCAGAGATCTGACCTGGAATCAGGTAGAGCAAAGCAGAAGGCGGCTGTCTGGAAAGGTGAGGACTGGTGGGGTGGGATGTCGAAAAAAGCTGAGGAAAGGAATTTTATGTCGGTCTTGCAGTTTTTCCTTAGCTTTGTATAACTTCTTCATCAGTCTTTAGAGTAAAGCTTGTGTTCAGATATTCTTCAGAAGACTGTGAGTAACTTGCTCTATCATGTCACCCATGAACAGGGAAACCAGACGCAGCCTGGGATCACAGCCTGCGGTACTCTTGGGCTGTGCAGAAGCTGCAGGTAAGGTATGAATGAGCCAGTACTTGTTTTCTAGGTTAGGTAGCTGAACTGCATCTAATTGTTGGCTACAGAGCATTTATTGGCCATAGGAACTAAGACCCCTGGGTGCGAAGGACACAATGCTGAGGAGCAGCCAGCCCTATTTGCACAAGATATGAGAACATCAAATTTTGGGGTCAGCATTGTAGCTTCTGCAGATGAAGCTTATCCAGGGCTTTACCGGTTGGATTAAAGTTTATTCATTCTGTTAAGAAACTGTGGGAGTAGATGATAAACGGAAGAAGAGACAGAAGGTGGCAAAGAACTATTAAAATCTGCAAATCGTGCTATGGGTGCCTCTTCTGGATGTAAATGTATTAATATAAATTAATTATGAACTTGTCATCAAAATGAAAAGATGGAGTATATGGAAAGGCTACAAAGTGGTATAATCTAAAAATAAAGTAGTTTGGGCTGAATAAGAGCAAAAATGGGGCCAAAAACTTCCAGTAATCTATCTGCAGCTTCCATGTTTTGATGATCATTTGACTGCGTTTGCTCTCCAGTGCTGCAGAATATTATGAGATCAAAAAGGCTGACCCACATGGAAACTTCTGTTGGAAAATAAACCTGATCCTGCTGCTTTTTCTGACACCAGTGTGGTTTGATAACAATGCAAATCACAGAAGCATAGAAAAATGCAGCTGAAGAAAACTGTTTGAGGAGAACTTCCTTTCCCAGGGTATCTTCCAAATATATGTAGACCTCTTTTGTTTGGGCACTGACACCAGGGATACAGGTCTATGGGGGCAGGAGAATCCCATGAAAAGAGGAAAATAGAATCTGTTAGGATTCCCTCTAAAAATGTATAAATGACCCCACTCCCAAGGAAATATGCTGAAACATTTCAGTTGAAATATTCTGAAAGGAACACAAATAAAATATCTACCACCTACTCCTAAGTTTTAGACTCTGAAAGGATTTAAAGAAATACAGACACTAAATGGAAGCAAAACTTTCCTTTGTATCTGGGCCAATGAAGTGGACATTGCATTGTATCAAGATACTACTTAGATCTTCATACATGATAATGCGATTCAAGTTTCAGTAATACATGTAATAACAAAAATGATAAATAATCACCCTCTTTAAAGAACAACTTTCTAAAGTTGCAAGGCTCGGTGGGGATATAAAGAATCTCTAGTATGCACCTGAACAATCAGAAATAGTTTTTAGATTGAAATAATTAATGCTAGGTGTCCTGTGAATTGAGATGAATATTAAAATCTTTCTTAGGCATCTATTATTTGAAGAATATTTTCTCTAAATTTGCTATAGAGACACTGAGGTAAAACAGTTTATTATTTTAACTGAGGAAATAGATTTCTCTTCTAGTAATACTAATTTCTTACAGTACCTATCGGTCAAGATGGTCCTCGTAATTCTCACTCCTTATCATAATGGAAATAAGATCTCTCGTTGATTGATTTCCTAATACATCTTTGGCTTTGGCTGGGATGTGAGCTGGAAGGTAAGTTAAATACTGATGCATAAGGTGGTACTTTGGTTTCAGTCTGTCTTAAATTCCTTGGCATCACCTTTACAAACAATGTGAAAAAATGACTGGGTTTGACATAGGAGCTCCAGTCTTTAATTCCCCTTATCATTTCTGTTCATTTCCTCAGTTTCTGTGAATTATCTATTAAATTGTGAGTTCAGTCAGTTTTGGAAAAAAAAAAATATCTAATTTTTCCTCCTACCCCTGGTTAGGGAGAGAAACAGCACATCTGATATTGTCATCATTTTGCCATATTAACTCCTCACAAAACATAATCCTCCACATGAAATCCTAGTCTTGCTTCAAACAACAGAAAAACTTACGATTTCATTGGAGTGCTGATTTCAACCTCACAGACATCTACTTCCTTGCTTTCCTTTTTTTCTTTTTTTTTTTTTTTTCCTGATTTGTACAGATTTCTGACGTTCTCTTTTCTCCAGTCCTCCAGCTTTAAGATTTTGAAGTTTTTTTATTATTCAAGCTATGTAGATTTTCTTTAAGGGAAAAGTAGTGTTGCTTCTGGTCTCACTGAAAAATCAATATAAATTATTCTAATATGATTTCCAATTACTGACTATATAGCTTTTGTAAATAGTCATTCTGACCAAGTAGCAGGTGAACAACTTTACTATATCAGGACAAAGCTCCATATACCTTTATCATATATTGTATCTCTACTGTAGCCAGTGGTAGAGAGTAAAGAAAAAGCCATAAAACCAGGGCAATCTTGGATTCATATTTTTTCCAAGATACTGCTCCAGTTTCCAGCAATTTGTGATTTAGACACCTTCTGATCCACAGATTGTATCTACATCAACTTGTCCAGCTGCCCTTGACAGACCTTTCTTCTATGAACCCATCTAGTAGCTTTTGGAATTTATTTATACTTTGGGCATCCAAACAAAACAGGATGTTATGTCTTGCAATGCAATTAGGCACTGCATGTGAAAATGCTTTCTTTCATTTGTCTTTGACCTGCTGCCTGATGATTTCATTTAGTGCCCTGTAGTTCTTGTCTCATGAAAAATAATGACTAATCATTCCCTTGCTACCTGATCCATGCGATTTATGTTTTTCTAGACCTCTATCATGTCCTCAGTAATCTCTTTTCCAAGCTGAGGAAACAAAATCTCTTCACTTTCTTCTACAGTAGGAATTGTTTCTGACCAATCTGACCCTCCTTATCTGTATACTTTCCAGTTGTAAAATCTCGTTTTTGAAGTGACCAGAGCTTCGCACAAGATTAGGTATGCCATAGCTTTACGAAGTACCAAATTATAGTTTCTATTCCCTTCCTGGTCTTTTTCATGGTCAGGGAGTAAGAAGCTTCATCTTCCAAAGACCTGTCTGTAATGGCATAGGAGAATACTTGGTGATAAAAGCTGACATGAGAACTCGCTACTGGGAACGTATAATTTGGGTCGCTCTTCACCACGTACACTGCTTTGCATTCATAATTTCTTCTGCCACTTTGTGAGCCACTCACTATGGGAGATCTTTCTGTAACTCCTGGCTGGCAAGTTCAGTTCTGCCACTCTGGAGCACTAGCCCTGCTGGAAAACATAAATAAACAAAATAAAAAAATGGTAGAGCTTTTTATGCCAAATCTTGGAGAAAAAAATCTTTTGTTGTGTTTGCTTTCAGCTGCTAAGCAGCCTAGAATAAACAAACAAACAAACCACCAAAAAAACAAACCAAAACAAAAAGACAAGGATTCTTGTTTTTCAACTTACTTTGCCTCCCAAATTGTCAGGCAAACTGTTTCCTTCAGTTATAAACTGAAGTCAGAGGCTACAGATAGGTTCCCCAGCTGTGGAGTCTCCATAAGTAAAATTTTCAAGAACAGGCTAGACAGACAGCTGTAAGGAATGGCAGAGCAACCGCTGTTGTGAGGAGGAGATGTATGAGAGGTGTGTCTGAGATCTCCTCTGATGCTGCAACTAGAACAGCCTTAGACATGGGATCGATACATTCGCAATGAGTCCTTGCCGGCTTTGGCACATTTCATTATACTGAGTGAAAAATAATTGGTCTCATTGGTATATACTTCTTTTATATGTGTTTTTAAGGATGGGGATACATCACATGTATATTTTATCAGTGTCCTGTCAGTACACGGCAGCTGAACCCAGCAGTGATGACAGTATTATTTAGATTCGAGTTATATATAGAAATGCTGTGAATTTTCACTTTATTAACAGCTTTGCAGGAGACAGGCTTCATGTCTTTTATTTTATGCAGTATAAATCTGAAACGAAATTACCTGAAGTGTAGCTTTTGTAGGACAACTTAGTATTGTCAATGCTATGGCAGGAGGAGAAGCCCAAGGAAAGCAGGGACAAAGGAGAGGAGTAACATGCAGAACAGAGTGCTACATAGCAGTCAGAGGGGGATTTAAGAAAATCAAAGCTGCTCAAAGACCAAAAAAAACAGATTTTTTTGTCTCCCAGGGAACCAAATGAAGTTGCTTGGGAACTATTGACATGCAAACCCTCGAGGAGGAACAGAGCGCAGAAATGTAAAGCATCGATGCCTATGGCAAGTCATTCTTGCAGTAGGAGCGAGCTGTCCCTGCCCGCTGCTGCCTGTTCAGAAATGTCTGCAGATGATGCAGGGGGAAGTGCAGAAACACATCTGGAATTTACCTCAGAAGCCTACCTTCGTCGTTTGAAAGAACAAACACACACCCTGGGCATTGTACAGTTCTGTCCTGTCCCTGGGTATCAGCATGGAGCTGCTTCAGTAGTTAAGGTGACGAGATGTCCTGTGGTCTGTGGAACAGGTAAATGTGGTCTTTCACGTGTACCTACAGGTCTGCAACATTCAGCATGAAGTATTGTTTACAGAGCACTTTATTTCTGACATCATTCCTGACTCAAGGAATAGACAGCATTAATGCAGAGCCATCCAATGAAAATATCTGATCTGTGTGATGTGGAGAAAATGAAACAAAAGGGGGCAGAGACCTTTATCTTTGAAGGCTTTTTAAAAATTCACACCACCAGTCACTACCTCATGCTCCGAAAGTTTGAGTGTTTAGTTGTGTAGAGTTTAGCTGCGGTCAGAGGAAGCAGTTTAGCCACGCTAAACTAACGCTGAATCACGACAGCCTGTCAGGTTTCGGTGGGAAGGTGTCTGGGGAGCAGTGCCTTGGGCAGCGCCTTCTCCCAGAGTCCCAGCATCCCGGTCCTCCTCCCGGAGCCAGCCTGGCAGCTTGTGATGCTGTGCACTGAACAGGGTCAGGGAAGTGATCCACCGGGAAGTTTTGGTTACCTGTAATATTTTTTGCTTTTCTCTTTAAGCAGATGACTGGTTAAAAAGAAAATCAGGAGTCTTAGAGCAGCTAATGTAACCTTTACCTACATTTACTGCATGTAATCATTACAACCACAGCTGATATTAATAGCTATAGTTTAAAAGAAACTTTGCTTAATAGTGAGGTTTCTTTTCCTCTTAGGCTGCCAACAGCTTTCCCGTATATAATCTCATTTTTCAACATCAACTTTTGTCTACTGGGCTGGCTATAATAGGCCTCTCATTTCTTTTTTTTTTTTTTTTAAATGCTTAGTCACCTAAGTAAGTTTTCTCTTGATGTTTTTATTCAAGCTTTTCTGTGGAGGTGGGAGAATCTGGAGCGCACGAAGCTGTAGACTGAAGAGAACGCCGTGCACTGGAGCAGGCATCTGGCCTGCCAAACTTGTCTCAAGCAGCTCCTTTCCTGACACCTATTTCCTGTGAACATGGGAGCAGCAACGTAGTGTTGGCTGCATTTCCTGAAAGGCCAGGAAGGGAGGACCCATTTCACTCTCCGGTCATATCCCCAGACATTGCTGACAAGGATCAGGTGGCAGGTTACCACCTCTGAAGGTTGCGCTGGGTGGAGAATCCTTACCACCCTCCGTTCTGTCTCTCTGATCTGCTGACAATTCCCTTCTCAGCCAGTTGCTGGTCTCACACATTTCCCATACATTTTCTGAGTTTCTTTTAATTTTCTTCTTATTGTCATATTTCCAAAGTCATCCTTCCATCCCTCTTTTTCTCTGTTTTTCTAGTTCCCATCTGTCCCAGGTGAAAAAGAAACACCAGGCAGTGCGATACTGCCAAGCTCAACTTAGTTCACCAAGCGAGGGACAGGCTGTGTCAGAAAAAGCTACACACAAGTGCACGCACGCACACACACACATGCACGCACACTCTCACACACACACACACACACACAGAAACACAGAATTAACAGACATCTTCATCGTGCAGAGTGAGTTAGCACAGTCAGGTCCAGGGGAACACGACACTCGCTCTGTCCAACCTGTCTCTGTGTTGGGCTCTGGGCAGCAGCTCGGCACCAAAGTGTGATGGTTCCACCTTGACCATGAGGTGTTGGACATCTTGTGAGCAATGCCTCCCCCCAGTCTCTATTACTCTCTAGTGCTGGGGGACTCATAGCCGGATGTCGACTCAGGCCACCAGCCAAATCTGTCTAAAAGGATATGCCTTTCCCAGCGGTTTAACATATTGTTCTCCAGTCACTTGTTGATCCACAGCCTGTCCCTCAGCTCATCACGCTCAGTCATTTGCATTATCCTATCAACCATAGCTCATTATGCTCAGTAACTCAACCCTTGATCAAGGCAAAGTCATAAGTCATGATGCTCCTGCAATATCATTATTTATAAACAAGTGTATAAATAAATGTGTGTCTGTGGGCGTTCAAGTCTTGTTTTGTATTTACTTAACAGCAAATCTCAACTGCTTGTTGTAAAAGACAATGAAAAAAATATTCTGCTTGCCCTTTTCTTCGGATAACCTTGGAGCATATGTGTGAGTGTGTGTCTGTTCCAGCTTTCCACAGATATTGGAGTCAAAGGACACCAGCTAATGACCATAGAGGTCAGCCAAGAGACGTCTCCCCTGACTATTCTTACGAGGGATCCCTTGTTAAAGACAAGTCCCTCATCCTGGTAATTCATTTTCAAAACATGTTTCTGCTCTGACAGATCCCTTGCAGAGAGAATCTGTGACAAGTTTGCAAATCAACCTTCCCTTCTGCATCTAACATCAGTAAATTGCCAGATCTCTTAAAATGTAGCATCTGCCATTTTCTCACAATATTGAGGAGACGGAATGCTCTCTGAAGAAAAGTAGGGAGGAGGGAAGGGTTAGTATTTGGTTTTCTCCTTTTAGCTGGGTACTTGTATTGTTTTCTCCATGTTGGTGAACTGAATTTTCTTACTGAAGGATGGCAGAGCACTGGAACAGGCTGCCCAGAGAGGCTGCAAAGTCTCCCACACTGGAGACATTCAAAACCTGCCTGGACGCCGTCCTGTGCAACCTGCTGTAGATGACCCTGCTCTGGCAGGGGGGTTGGACTAGATGATCTCCAGAGGTCCCTTCCAACCCTGACCATTCTGTGATTCTGTGATGTTTACTATTTATTCATTTGCTTGTCAACAACAGCTTTAAGCAATCAGCAGTAGACATCAGAGCGGCTGAAAGTCAGGCAGAAGCAGGAGGATGATCAGGTGCCCACATTGATTTTCCCGTGGTTGTACTGAATGCTCCAAAGTACCGTCTTTCTTTCAGGTAAGTTTGTCTCTATCTGTGTTTGCGGAGATTGTTTCATTCATATCATACAGAAAGTGAGACAATAATAGCTGCCTGGGTTTTCAGACAGCCTGGAAACCAGAAAGATTCATGAACTTATTAATCTTAAAAGGAATAATAAATAGTAATTGTTAAGCATCAAAGTTAAATGATGTCAAGATATATTACCTCTTTGCTCATCAAAGCAGGCAAGAACAAGAGGTGTGATCGGAGACCATGTCAATAGCAGACGTGAGATGTTCTGCAGGGCTGTATGGTTTGTTACCACAGCTAAAATATGACCTTTGCCTGGACTTTGCTTGTAACTGGGTTTTCAGAGGATATTGTCACTCACCTGTATTCAATGTGGGACATCAGGGAGCAGTTACTTTGCATGTTGTCCTATATAGCTGAGCTGTTTTGGCTTTTCACAAGCTTATTTTGGCACTTATCAAGAGCTGAGCAAAAGTACAGCTCCCCATCTTGTCACGTCACCTTCCACAAGCAGAATTACTCTCTCTTCCATCTTCCCCTGTACAACCCACATTCACTTTTGCCACTCACAAGCTGTCTGAAGCTTTTCCACATAGTATCTCCAGGAGCTCATGGGACACGACAGGGAAGCGCTGGCAGATGGGTCCCTTGCATCAAAGGAACTACCATCTGTTATTTCTCTTCCCAATTTTCTGCAATGCTGGCAAGAATTTGATTGTTTCTCCTATTCTCCCTTGATCCTTTGCTGCCCAGTTGGCCAAACAAAGGTAGGCAAATAGTAGCCTCCCTCTTGCCTTTTCCCCTGATTGTACCAGGAATTCCTGTGAGCAACGGTAACATTCAGCACCCAAAGGTGCTTATATCCCCCTTCGCAGACTCCCTGTGCCAAGCTCCATCTGCTGCACTTTCAGAAACTCCTAATCATCCAAGAAGGAATGAAAAAAGCCTCGGGAGACCACCTCACAGAAACTCCCACTTAATTTTGTCCCCCTCCCAAATGGCAGTACATATCAGGAAAGGCTCTGGCACTATGGGATTGGTTTAGTCTACTCTTCCACCATATTGTTTCCCAGCTAGATACATTCAGATAGCTGTTGTTAAAATACAACATGATACCTTTCTACATATCCTCATTGACAAGACTTGCTTTTGAAAGAAAAATGCTTTACTCAAAAACCTTACCGTGATTCCCACCAGGAAAGCTCTAGGAATTCAGTCATGTTTTCTGGTCTATAAGGTCAGGGTTGGCAACTGCTGCATTCTCATGGTGTCTCACTAATTTGCAGGTTTGGTTATAGTTCATCTCGCCTGGGCCTCAAAAGTTCATTCAATAATCTGTTGGGGTTTTTGTGTTGTTGTTTTAAATAAAGCTCTTGGTTGTAAGGAAAAGCTGGAACCAGATACCAGTCAATTTTGATCTGGCTCAGAAAGCATAAGGCAAATGAAAATAGCCCAAAATATTGTGGCAAAAAAAAACAACAAAAAAACCCAAAACATAAAGAAAATACCATGGGTTTCAATTTTTATTTTTAAGAGTCAGATTTGACAATACAGAATTCACATGAAATAATTTTATGCAGTACTTGTTTCAGCTATTCCAATCCTTGTCTGTGTGTTGAATAATGTGATTATTACAAGAAGTATTTCTAATATAAGTGCAATTATTGAGAAAAAGTTCTAGAGAGGTTTTCAAGTAGTTAAGCTTGCGATACCCTGCTTTATGATAGACCAATCATTTAATCCAAGACGTACAAAGCGTAAGTGAGAAAATTCACACTGAGGTCAATGTCCAGCTCAAGATCTTAATCTCCTAATTGTGCTTTGACTCCTCTCTTACCTGAGGAAAATAATCGGAGCTTTGATTGAGGTGCCTTCTTTGTAAGCCTTTATTTTAGTGTTTTAAATGCACGCCACCTGCTCTGTATTAGGTATTTTAACAAAAATCTAAGAAAACCCAAGTTTATAGGATAGTGTCATAAATCTGGCCCCTTTCCCAAATGCCACACTCACTCAATAGAAACGTAATATAACTTTCTTTGTATTGTGTGTTCTGCATTCATTGTAATGTCTGTTTAGCAGCTGCATTTGAGAGAAGGCCGTAACCAACCTTTTCTTGAGTGCTAAAATATTAGCTTACAGCTAAAAAAAAAAGCTAAATAGTATGCCTTTTTTAGTATCTGAATCAAGTTTTCCTAATATTATCAACACAGCATTATAATTAGATTCCACATAAAAATTTCAGTTTCTCTCTCAGCCATCATTGTCTATAAATGTTTTTAGTCATTGATGAATGATAAGGAATGTAAGGTAAATGCTAACTTTAGCAGAAATAAGAGGTTTTTGAAGCTATATTTAATCGGTGCGCTGCAGATCCTAGGCTTTAAATTCCAAGACAAGGCACATTGTTAAATACAAATTTGTTCCGCTCCCACACTAACCACTTCTGAGGAAAAAAATCAGTTAAAATGGGACCATAAGCTGCAGTTTGGTTCTTATTTCATAGTGAGCTCCCATTTCAAAGAGGGCATCTACCTATTAATCTGCTTTTGCCAGCTGCTTTTGCCCATGCTGCGGTGGTAGGAGGAAGCTGGGGAACTGGGCAGCTCTGCACATCCATTTGCTCCAAAGACGTTGTGGAAGCTCCATCCCTGGAAGTGTTCAAGGCCAGGCTGGATGGGGCTTTAAGCAACCTGGTCTAGTGGGAGGTGTCCCTGCCCATGGCAGGGGGGTTGGAACTTGATGCTCTTCAAGGTCCCTTCCAACATAAACCATTCTATGATTCTATGACTTGACATAATAAAAGGAAGAAGGAGGCCACAAGAATAACGTACAGCCTCATTTCACTTCCCAGAAAGACACTAAAGATGATTGAACAATTGATTTGAGAGCGTCTGGGGGAAAAAAAGAATCTGGTTTAAAAAGTGCCAGGGTAGGATTGGCAAGAAAAGAGGTCATCAGATCTGTCCCTTTCTGCTCTAAGGACAGCAGCTGGCCAGGCAGGTGAGCGGCAGCAGGAGGTTTGGGGCACCATTGCCAGAGCAAAAAGCCGCTGTTGTGTGGAGGGACCGGGTGCTCCAGACAGCAAAGCTCCTCATTGATCTCCACAGGTACTTACCTGTCTCGGAGCGTTGTTACTGATAGTTTGATGGCAGTGTGACAGCTTTACTGGGGGGTTGCTGGGGAGCAGCAGGGTGGGCTGCCCTGCGGCCACAAGGAGGACCCCCACGCACCCAGGGCACCAGTGTGGGGGACACCAATGGGGCAGAGTCCCCAGTCTGGTGCTGGGCTGGTGGGGACTGGGGGCGGTTTTGGTGGGAGGGAGGTAGCCATTACCGAGCAGGGAGAGCTAGGGGCTGTGGCCAGTGGGCAGGCCCAGAGGAGTTTGAATTACATGCGGGTTTGGGAGTATTTCTGCTAAAAAAAACCCTCAGCTGTTGCAATGGCAAAAAATTAAGATGCTGTTATCATGCTGGTTTTGAGTTAAATGTGTCAAACCCAACTGCGTGTAGTGAAGAAACTCCCTGATATGATCCTGCTCTCGGAGTGAAAATTTTTTAGAGAAAGAGCAGTTAATTACACATTTGTATGACTTTGTTGATGCCTCTGTATTAGAAACAATCATGGCCCTTTTGGAGGAAGATACTAAAAATGATCTTGACATGCTGAATAAGTGATCAGAAATAAACAAGATGAACCTCAGCAGAGATAACTGCAAAGACATAAGTGGCCGGAAAAACAGCAGTGCAAAAAAAAGACCCTGAAGCTACCGTGGACGGCAAAGTACATACTAATTAACAATGTGTTGTGGTTTCTTAAAACATAGAGATGGAGTACTAGGAGTGGTACACTGGGAATGTGGGAGGTATTTGGCCCATTTTATTCAGCAGTGGGGAAGCCTTCACCTAGGGCTTCTAGGCCTTCACCTAGGGACCACGGTCAGCCTAGAAGAGCCAGTAATAAGACAGTTCAGAAAAGGCTATCCAGAGCTCTGGATGGGATTAGAAGGGATGATTTACAAGGACAGACTGAGGGATCTGAGGAAAAGCTGGAAATTTGCTTGATGAAGAAAAAAGTGAAGAGTCTTCAAACATTGAAGAAACTGGTGAAAAGGGCATGGTGTTTACCAAAGGACAGGAATAGATCATCTTGATAAGTACTGAAAAAAGTTTAAACTCTACATTAGAAAAGTTTCCATTTATGATGGTGGTGAAATATTGGAAAAGGCTTTTTAATCATGTTGGAATATATCTGTCACTGGGGGTTTTAAGAACATATGAGATAACCCTAACCATGAATGGTCTAGATGCATTTGATCCCACCTACATGTGGGATTGGACTCGATGACCATTTAAGATGCTTTCTAGCCCTCCACGTCTGTAATGCAGAAACAGAGCGGCTCAGGACTTCTCAGGAGTGAGTGGCAGGCGAAGATGCCAAGGCGAGGACCATGTGAGGGGCAGGGGAAGGTGCAAAGTGCAGCCAGTGAGCAGCGGAGACACTGTCCTGCTGCTCTCCTGAAGCTCAGAGCAGGGAAGTGGAGCTGAACTTGTCACTGCTGGAAGGATCCAGTCTCCCAAATACAAGCTGCCATGGCTCTCCACATCACCTGCCTCTCGGTGGGTGCAGCAGTGGGTGCCCGGCTTTCTGAGACTCTGGCAAAAGTAAAAAGCTGTTTCAGGATGTAGTTATTTTGCTCTCGTCTCTCATAACAATCTGCTGCCCTAGACAGCCCTAATTGTAACGGTTCTCTTCTGCAATCGATGCCTCTGCCGTTCATCTGAGATAAAGCATGTTGTCCCTTCTCCTCCTGGTTTTAAATGTGTCTGGTAAGGAACAGTTTGCACTGTGACGCTGATTTATCTAGGCTAAATAGCTGAGAAGCTGTTTGGACAAAGTATTCGAAGTGGACAGGTCTTCCTTGTGCCACAGGAAAGTGCCTAGTAGTTTAAATAGGCATAATAATCCTTTCTGTGCTTCTTTCAGCCATTTTTTTGTTCTGTAAGACTCTGCATAGAGTGGAAGAGCTGTGTCCTGGGTCTTGAGCCCGGGGGCAATGCTGTCAATTAAAAGACTCGGCTGACGTCTGTGGAGCTGAATCAAGACTCACGTGCAACACTTGCTGAAAGCAACACCCTTTCAGGCTGAGGTGGTATTATGTAGTCTAACAGAATAATAATTCACATTCTTTGCTGTAGTCTGTAGTTTTCCTATACTGCAGGAATCAGTTTGCCACTTAGTTCTTGCTGACTGTGTTTTCTAAATGTCCTTATGCTTTAATTTTTGGTAGTTTTCTTGTAGAACTCAATCAGGATCACAGAAGACTCACATAAGGACACTACTGTTTGAAAGCCTTTCCTTTTGAATACTGACACTCATGTTAATCAGCATAACACCATTACTTTTCATTATGTGCATTATTGTTTATTAGGTCCTGTGTTTAGTTTCTCTTAACATCCTCTATAAACTAATTTTCTTAAATCCTATTACCATTTCTATTGCACTAGGATCTTGAAATATCTTTTAAAATTTCATTTTCTTCTCAGTGCCTCCCTTTTATCTCTAGGCTGGTCATTCATTACAAATGGGGTGTTTATATTCAGCGCTCAAGAAAGATGAAGCTTTGGCAGTAGAACAGCCACTTGTTTATTTCCAAACCAGACCCAGCACAGTTACCATACTGCCTTCCCTCACTGCTTTTCCCATCTTTTCCCTTTCAGGAAATCAGTCCCGTTCCTACTAACAATGACAGATTGGTCCTTGTACCTATTTTTTTTTTTTCCTTTGGCCACTCTGGCGAGCCTGCCAAACACTACTAATTAGTAGTTGTTAGATTTGGGCTCCAGTCCTCTGAGATGCTCCATACAAAGTGAGTTCTGTGTATGCTTTAGGTGCAGTGATTCAGCCATCTACAATATATAGTACAGGGTGGCTTTTATAGCTGCGTTTCCACTAAGATGCAGAACCAGTAGTTCATTTCATATAGGTCATCAAATGCTTCTTAAACGGTTTGAAATTTGGATAATATTCTCTGGAGCAAGATTTGAACAGTATCATTTTGCCTGTCCTTGAATATCCGATTATCTCAAAACAGGTGTAATCAGAACAGTATTTTTTGGTACTGGAACCTACTATCCTTAGTTTAAGAGTCTACCAGTGTCATGTGCCAGGAATTCAAAGGGCAATTTCTGCCCATGAGGTGGATGCAATCGTAAGGAAGCTCGTTTTATGAGGGTATGTTGAATGTCACTAAATGACTAAAGACGGATTTGAGATATTCATGTGAAAGGGGTGCAGCGGGGCAAAATGAAGGAGAAATAACAATGCAGGGTGAGATGCCAACCTTTAATAAAATCAGGGCATTTTTTTTGAGCTGGGGAAGTAGAAAATGTAAGAGCATTGTAGCAGGATGTAAACAAATGTAAGGTGACGCGTCAAATTATTTAAAATGCCAATATGATTATTTAGGGCTATCTGCACTGATAAGTAGGCTCCTAAAGGTACCAGATCTGTGACCAAGGCCAGCGCTTTGCTAGCACCACTGTACAGTCACTTGAATCCATCGATTACTATAGGCACTCCAGAAAGCAAGAAATCTCCATCAAAAGAGGTCCCATTGCTTCAGTTATGAGATCCTCACTAGGGAATGATGACCTTTGGGTCATGCTGCAACACTTCCTTCTTTAATGATGCCTTTCCCTATAACCGCAATGCTATTTGTAGGATCATCCATCTTTTCTCATCTCCACAAATTCAGGAATGAGGCAAACCAGAGTTCCTTATATTGGGGAAAAGAGCTTGAATATTTTTCAGGCCTACTGGTGGCCTTAGTAGTCCATTTTAAGTACAGATGGAGGAGTCTGGACAGTAGGGTGTAGGTGCCAGTTTTAAGCCCTAAGAAAAGATACAGATATGAAAGGCGGGATTCATTTAGTTAAATGTATATGTCTGAGTGTATACATCTGTGTCAGGTCCTCTGCAGTCAGGGGAGAGAAACTTACAACTCTAGGGCACGACTCATTTCATCCTAAAGAAGACTTCTAAAGCAGTAGACTGCTAAACCAATGAAAAACAGATTTGATGTTGCATATATTTAGGAGGCAAGATGCAGAATAAATGGGTACTAATGACCGCAAATCATGGGCTACAGGACCTCCAATTTATGGAACCTCTTTCCCACAGCCACTGTGGACTTCTGCACAGTGCACAATACTTGGACTTCACTCCTCCTTCCAATTTTAAAAGGAACAATTCTCCTTAACTTTCTTGTGGGGTGACACATTTTAACATGCCAGATTTCCCTTCAGTGGCACAGATGTTCAGACATGTGGTGAGGCTGCCCTTGGGTTGTGGGTGCCATTGTCAACTAAACGATGTTAAGTGGAGTTACACCAAGGCTAGATTAGCTATAGGCATCCAGTTGCTCCAGCCAGTTTCCACACTGTCCTTCGCCCAACTGCTCGTTTCCAGCTCTGGTTTTAAACTGTTTTCCAATCCATTCCTGAATGAGTGTTCACGAAAGGCTTGCTTGCATAGAAGCCTTGGTCAAAAGCCGAGGCAGACAGCTAGACTAGAACTTGTAAAAACTCTTGAGACAACATTTTGCTCCCACTTTGGGTTTGTTTTTTTTTTGTTGTTGTTTTTTTTTTTCTTCTTCTGATTTGTGGAATCTTTCATCCTCTTTTAAGAAAAGGATGTCGAGGTTAGGTGTACAGCTGGAATTTTAGTTGGAGTACTGCTCTTTTCCTCTCTGTTTTGACATTCTATCATTGATGAGAGCAACTCTCTCTCCTTACCTATTAATATTCATACTGGTTTCTTTCCTATTAATATTCACACTTGCTTCTACACTGGAATTTATTAAAAATGTGTATTTTGGGAAGCTGTTTTCAAGCTACACAATTGACAGAACATCTATTACTTTGCTTGCTTCTTCCATTTATGTTCTCTAAGCACCAAGAAGTAGTGTTTATGCAGGCTAGATTACAATGTCTCAGTTATGTGTGCATGCACATATATTTATAAAATAGATATGTTATATACTGTATGCATATATTGTATAATCAGTGTTAGTCTTCCATTCGCAGATCTCAAAGCACTTTGCTGAGCAGTCTAAACATTTTAACCTCTTTCTTAGACATGGGGAAGCTGAGGTAGAAAGGGGACGTGGCTTGTTTAAAACTGCGTTAACAGCACAGCAAGAAAGGGAATCTGTGTCTGATTTCCAATACAGTGCTCCATTGGTGGGCAGTGAGATCCATCTTCTATACATAACTTATATTTTTAAGAAAACCATACCTTCCATTTCCTGGAAATCCCAACTCAATTGTTAAACTTTAAAGACCTAATTTTGATAGTATTTTAGAAAGAAAAAGAAAGATGCTTGGAAAGTGTGAAAATCCAATCCTGCTAGTACTTAAGAGCGCAACTTGGTCGATATCACTAGGATCAGGTCTCTGTCTGCAGGCCACAGTTTAAAGAAACAGTAAATTTGGGTTTAAGAATCCTAGTGCCAAACCTAAAAAAAAGGCTGTGACATGGGACGTTATGACATTTATCCAGGATGAACTCACTCTTCCAGTTCAAATATGTAAAATGCCCCTAATCCGGTGTGTTCACTTTTTACTGGCAGGCTTTGTATGAGATCAGTTACTGTCTGTCTGCACCACTCTAATTTTATGCTGGACAAGTAGCATCTGTCTTTCTGCAGCCAGCATAAAGCCGGCGTAAACCTGACATAGTCTATGCATCAGGTCCTCCGGTTAATTTGACAGAGGAACAATGGTGTGACCCCATCCGATCTCAGTCGGTTTTGTCCTGCTGTCTATAATCAGGAGCGCGGAGATCTTGCGCGAACGGTCCTGCCAGCGTGGCCTTCGCTCGGGCCCCCCCATCCCGCCGCTGTTGCCCACCCCGCTCTCCTTGCCCATTCCCACGTGCGTTCACCGGGGCCGGGGAAGGCAGCCGGTAGCTCTTCCTTCCCAGTTTCCCGAAGGAACACTTGAGGCTGTCCTCCTGCTCCCGCACCTTCCTGGGCTGCGCCTCCCCGTCTATTTTGAACCAGCACCGGCCGCTGAAAAAAAAAAACAAGAGGGGCTGAACCCGCACCGGGCCGGACCCCCTCCGGAGGGGACCGGGGCAGGTTTTTCAGCCGCCGCCGCCGCCCCGCACCGGCGGTAGCGGGCACAAGATGACACCGCGCCGGGCTGCGGCTGCCCGTTTCTCCGCGCTTTAGTCCTGCTTTCCCTCTCCCCCGGCGGGGAATGCCAAACCTGCGGACGCTGTCATCTTAAAAGAGCGCAGGGGAGGGACCGTGCGGGAAGGGAGGCGGAGGTGCCGGCTCCCCGGGAAGAGGCGGGCGGGCGCCAGCAGCAGCATCGGCAGCAGCATCAGCATCAGCATCATCATCATCAGCAGCAGCAGCAGCATCTCCTCCCCGGCAGCCGCCGCACCAAGGCGGGCTCCCGGCCCCCGCACTCGCCTCCCCGGCGGCCAGCGGGGGCTCCCCCGCCCGGCCC
>VZSZ01006266.1:453799-483777 GCA_013398815.1 Ibidorhyncha struthersii | reverse complement strand
GCGACCCCCCGGCCCTGGGAAATGTCCCCGCCGCCGGGAGCCACAACTTCTGCTACCGGGGGATTTGCGGCACGGGAGGTGCCTCCCCGTCTCACCTGCACCGCCCAGGGCTTCTTTTATTTTTACTTTTTTTTTTTTTTTTAGGAAGAGGAAATTAAACAGCCCGTAGGATGCGAGCTGAGGCAAGCTGGTATATGAGGACTCGGGATCTATGTAAACAGTTGTCTGCAGTGCGTGAGGAGGGAGACAATTTCTTTGGAAGTTATTTATAGACCTGCTGTGTTCTGCCANTTCTGCCAGCGAAGGGAATCGCTGCCATTAAGGGCGGGGGGTGGGGGTGGGGGCGAAGTAGCCGTACAGTAGTCTCTAGGTCACCCCCCATCACTGGAAATCAAACTTCTGCGTCATGCTGAAAGGATAAAATATTTGATCGGAGAGGTGTTTTTAGTTTATCTTTCAAATGTGTTTTTTTAACATCCGAAGCATAAAGCAGGGGTGTGCTACCCCTTCAGCTTTGCTGAACAGGAGTCTGAAATAGCATCGCTCTTCCTCTGTTCATCATTAAGGGGTTGATCAACTTGAGATTGATACGGTGCACATACGCGGGAGCTACAGAAGGGGTGCGTGTGTACGTGTATACAGCACTCATATCTCTACACTTCATGGTATTTTCATACTGTCGTTATATGTAAAATACGTAACTAATTACATATTTTGAAAAGAGAAGATGAAAGTATCAAACAGATGTGCTCCCAAATTTAAAAGGTATCTTTTAATTCTACAAAAATATATTGCTCTATATAATATGCAGAAATTCTAGTCAGTTAGAAATCAGGAACATACTCCATATTGAGGGAAGCCACTTAATAAACTTAGATTATATATGAATATATTCTTTAGAATACTAAATGATGCACTTTTAGAAGTATTTTTTAATAAAATAAAGGTTTCATTCTACTTGCAGGTAAATGATTTATGCTACAGACTTGGTTCAGTGTCCAGAAGAGTTGAAAGAAATATATTTTCAGTAAGAAGAATAAAGCTGTTTTTCAGAAAAACCTATTGATCTCCTTAAATTTGATCTCTGCCTCCCCATCCCTGCTGAGCCTGTGCAGTAGGCTCGGGACTTTGAAACCAGTAATCACACATTCAGGGGTAGAGGTACATAACTTGCATTGGCACAAAGGCAGCACTATTTGAAATGACCCGGCAAAGTAACAGAGGAGAGGATTAAGGGGGAAAAGTGCAATGCAATTTCTAAGGGGGGGGGGAAGAAGAGATAAGCAGAGGTGTAGCTAGCTGTTATCCCATCACAATAATGTGCAAAAGAAGACTGATCAGAAACCAGGATGACACATGGGTGCGCATGGCCACAGATAGAAGGGATAGTGCAAGGAATTGAGGTGAAATTATTAAACTAGAGGGATTAGTCAACATGATTAACTGAACTCAAAGATGGGCACAAATTCTCTTCCTGTTTACCTCTCCTTGAAGTCCATGGGATTGTATGCTCTGCAGCCCAGAATGTCTCCCGTGGGGCTGTGCCTTCATGCTGTGCCAGCCACAGCATGGATGCTGAGGATATCTCCATGAAGAATCGTGTAGCTTGCCTGATGCCAAGCAAGAGTGGAGCCTCTCCAGTTTCCATTTCAGGCCCAGGGCTTTCAATTCCAGAGCTCTCCATAGCTGCAGGTAGGGCATTTCCATCCCCCACCTAGGCTGCAAGAAATGTTTTTTTGTTTTCTTGCTTCTGGTCTTTATAGGAGAAACCACACTGATTCTTGTGCACATGAAGCCCTGGAAATGTGAATTTGCTCATCTCCCTTCCTGTCACTGTAATCTATTTTCTAAGCTTCTCTGTTACCACCTCTGTTATGATGGTTCCTTGAGTGCAGATCAGACTCAATAACTGGGAGACACAAGCAAACGGCACCTCTGATGACACCAGCTAAGCAGAATTCAGGATGTTCAGGCAAACTGTATCGCGGAGACTTGGGGGCATGGATTTTGGGTCTGTAGTGTTCTGTCTGAAAGCTTTCAAAGTGGTAGAAGAAGTCCAAATGTAGCTTTTTTTATTAAGGGTGCCTCCAAAATGGATGGAGGAAGATCTTTGTGTGTCATCTCCAGCAGGCCCTGCAGATGATGGTCTGGATGATGGCCTGGGTGTGGTCTGCCTGGCGGGACATCAAAACCCCATGACTGACTAACGGGAGGTAGGAAGACTCCCAGTATGTCAGCAGGGATCTGTGCTTCTGCTCCCACCTCGCTATATCTGCAGCCTCTCTGAAGTCATCTTGGGGTATAGAAATTAGTGAAACAAATTGCTTATCCTTTCATGAGCAATAGTAGGTGCAAGAGTGTGGGCAGGATTATGCTTAGGACCATTACCTCTCCTTCTGTGGACCTTCTCTGAACAGATTCGATTACTGGGGTCAGATTTTATTGAGGCAAGTCTTCATTTTTGAACTGTTTCATTATTAAATCCTTTTGTTCTGCTGTTAGGAGCTAATTGTATTTATTGCTCAGCAAACAGAGCTGCCCGTCTTTAACTACTCGGTCAGGGCTTAGCAGTCTAGGACCTGAAGTCTTCTCCCATCCTCCTTGGCAGTTCAAAACGCCAGAAAACTTCAGTGGGGCCTTTTCCATATAGATTGCAATACAGAGCCTCAGCTATACAATAATTTCCATTGTTGGAGAGTGAGATGGGAAAGTAAGGCCATTATAGGATGTTGAAATAAAAGCAAATTGCATTACATTACATTAAATATTAATACTTGTGTACAGGATATATGCTTTCTACCACGCAGTATGAATTGGTTTGGCAACCTCTGATGTTTCTTGTGCTGTATTCAGAGGTCTCTGCTTTAACCTAAGACTTTGAGGTTTTGGGCCATGGCATTGATTTACATTACAAAAACTTTGAAGTTTTAATCAGTGACCTATTAAGGACTTCTTCTTCCAAAATAGGGCAGTTATTACTCATGTAAGCTGTCCAGGAAAGACTCGAGACATCTATCAGCTTTTTTTCATTTTCAAAAATGAACTGAATGGTAGGAATGTGAAAGGTATACTTTGTTGTGTTGACTTTAACAGCTTTCAGTGTTATGAGATGGAGTACTTGTGGTCCTGATGTGAGACAAGATTGTAGTGTTAAACAAAACACTTTTTTTTCCTGAAAGCTTTATTAATTCTCATAGTTTTGTGGTGTTTTTTTTTTTTTCCAGTCGGTAAATGATGTTTTTGTGCCTCACTCTGCATCTCAAACTAGTGGAATTTCAACCTTGTGGTAAAAACACTATAGTTTTAGGGCCCCTGTTCAGAAAGTTACTTTAGCAGATGTGCCTTTTAACTTGCAGTCCATAAGAACGCAGGGAATAAGACTCACTGATTGAAGGCCTGGTTGTGATTGAAGGCAGCCTGTTTTCACTGTCTTTCTGAGGTGGGACTTTAATGACCAGCGTATTTTACGAAAAACATTTTTCCAGTGGTTTTAGTATTTGTGGTCTTACATGTTTACGTTGCGTTTGCTGTAAGGATGTTTGTTGTTAGCTTTCATTCTTTTAATGAAGTATAAAATGGCTTCATATTGATCTTCCTGCCTGAGCTACCTGCTGTAGCTGTCCCTGCTTGAGCAGGAGGGCTAGATGAGGTGATCCCAAGAGGTCCCTTCCAACCTCAACCGTTCTATGATTCTGTGATTAGCTACTGTGCACTGGTGGCCTGTAATGCTTTAAGAGGGGAGATATATTGGTCACCCCCAGTCATGATAAAATGCGAATGGAAGGCAGCTTTGACGTCCAACTCTGCAAGACGTTTAGACCTGGGAAATCCTAAGCAGAGGTTTCTCTTTGGGAACCAAATCATGAACATAGTGGCTGAGTGGGCCTCAAGTCCCTCTCCTTGACTCCTTCTCCAACTGACTAATTTAGGCAATATCTCACTTGGCTTTGTGGCTTTTATGTATTTCATTTTATGGAGACAAACTTTTCCCTTGGATTGCACATAGAGCTGTCTGTCTGATTTCCATGTTGAAGATGCAGTTTGGTGTTTGCATTACTTTAAACCCAATTATCCTTGGTAAATTATTGGAAACGAAGCTATTGGTGAGCAGCCCTATCCTTGGCAGGTCAAAAATTCTTGTTTTCTTTACTTCCCTGGAATGCTGTATCGATGATTTTGAAGTGCTTAGTCAGTTTAGTAATGGGGCTTCCACAAACAAATCTTTGTCTGTGACTGAGAAGGGTTTTTGAGGAACAGAGCTGAAGCTCTCTCTGGCAGATTCTTCTCCGTTCTGCTCTTCCCCGCCCTACATTAATTCAGGTGACTCAACCTCCATCTCCTCTTCTGACATGCTGCTGCCCCTCCAGCTCCCCCAGTGTTCTCCAAAGCCTCTCTCATGCCTTCTGCTGGAGTCACCTCTCTGCCTCTTCCATCGTGTAAGTGTACAATTTCTGTGACTTCTCTGGATCCCAAAAAAGCAGAAGAGGGGGGAGACTCCCTATCCTAAATACAGCCCTGTTAAATGGGGATTGCTCTACACAGCTGTCTGCATCACGGGATGCTTAGAAAAGTGTTAAGTGGCTCATAAATCCCAATGAGATGTTCTGAATTCTCCCCAAAGATGAATGTGTCCCAAATACATAACTAGAAAGCTGCAAACTGATGCCGTCTCAGTATATCTTTACACCTCCTTCCCGTGACAGCATCTGTGGGCCTGTGCCGGATGAGGCTGAACATTTTCAGCGTCTCATCCTGATCTCAACACTTTGTCCTTTGGCATCTGTTCACGTGGTGTCACTCAGAAAGTCAGCACTGCCTAGTACCCAGCTCAGAGATGAGGACAGGGCAAGGGGGAGTGAGCTGCAGACCTGGAGGGACAGTACTCAGATGCTCTTCACCGTGTTGTCTCCCCCAGCGTCCAGCCAACGCTGCCTCCGTCTCTAAGGCATACACTGGCCATGGAAGAGCAGTTCGTTTTGGGAGGTGCAGTTATAAGGAATGCCTTAGCAAAATCAAGCAGCAGCTTGCCAAGCTTTCGTTCAGTTGTGACAGTCTGGGGACTGACTGGCTGGGGAGCAAGTCTGTGGCAAAGGATTTGGGGATCCCAGAGGACAGCAAGCTGAACATGGGCCAGCAGTGTGCCCTGACACTGATAAGGCTAACGGCATCCCAGGCTGTTATTGGCAGAAGCATGGCCGGTAGGTTGAGAGAAGTGATTAGCACTTTCAAATTGGCACTTGTTAGACCCTGTCTAGAAAACAGCATCCAGTTTGGGGCTTCCCTAATACAAGAAAGACATGGATAAACGGGACCGAGTTCAGCAGAGGACCACCAAGATGGTCAAGAGCTGAAGCACTTGCCCTGTGAGGAGAGGGTGAAGGGGCTGAGCTTGTTCAGCCTGGAAAAGAGAAGGCTGGGCGGACCCAGGAGCAGTCTACCCATGCCTACAAGGGGGTTATTGAGAAGACGGAACCAGGCTCCTCACATCGGTGAATGGTGGGAAGACAAGAGACAACTGACAGTTGAAACTAGAGAGATTCAGACTGGGTTTAAGGAAGAACTGTTTTCCCGTGAGGACAGGCAGCGCCACAGGTTGCCGCAGAGAGGTTGTGCAAGTCCTTCTGTGGGAGTTTCCAAGCCCCAACTGGCTACAGCGCTAAGGAACCCCATCTGAGCTCAGAGCTGACCCTGCTGTGAGCAGGAGGTTGGACTAGAGAAGAAAGGAGGTAGACAGCAAGGGACCTTGAACAATTCAAGGTCTCTGAGGATGCCCACTGTGCCCAGTTAAATTCCAGTGGCAGCTTGCTGTGAGTTACCCAATACATAACAGCGTGCTGCCTGGAAACGGTGACCATTAGCAGAACCATAGCCTCACTTTGTGCTTGAATGTTGTTTTCTCTTGCTTGTCATTAAGCCTGCGTTGACCTGGGGTTACTAAGGATGTAGTTTGATGTGCTCATCTCTCAGCAAGACAACCCTGCATCTTCCTTTGTCGTTCCTGCCCCTGTTCTGGCTCAGCTGCGCAACTGTTTATACTGTCACACCAGGGCAAAAAAGTGACCTCAGTTAAAAATAACGGAGGAGGGGGTGTATGCTATCTGTAACCCAGATTGGTTACATGATCTGGTTCACAATACATTCCCATAAACCGTTTTACCTGTATTGCCAAAAAGTCAGGATGAGGATAGGAATGAATGCTGAGGGAAGGGCGGGGGGAGGGGGGGACGGGATAAACTGCTTAAACAGGTACTGATGTTAAGAGATGCTCGTCAAATTACAGCAGGATTGTTTCCTCTAAGAGGAAATGAGTCCTGTGCATTAGCCTACAGAAAACATAAGCAGCTGAAATCATCTTAGGGGAAATTAGGCCTATTGTTGGAGCTTTGGCAGCATGCAAAGAAAAATGTAGATGAACCTTTTTTTTTTTTTCTCAGGGACCCAGATCGCCGGTTGCTCTCAGTAATTGCATTGTATCCTTATGAGCCAGTACAGTTAAATGTGGTTTTTAGATCTGCAATAGCCAACGCTTAAACAGTGACAGTCGGCTTTAAATATTGGGCGCTCACACACTCCTCAAATAAATCTAAATAGAGTTCAGTTTGTTTTCTCCCCACAGTTAAATGATATTCTTACTTTCACTCTTTAATCTAAGAAATCCCTCTCTAATCTGAGGGATTCGGATTGAATCAGTCATCTAGGCTGAACTCCTCTGAAATAACTGGAAGCTGCAAGTGGATTTTATGTCATGGAAAAGTTAATTTTCCATAGATTTTTCTATAGAATATTCGATCTATACCAAATACAGGATAACTGATTGAAGTGTTAATGGGTGAGCCAGGCATTATTATTGTGAAGTGCTTCGTGTCTAAGGCTCGAGAATGTAAAATTAGGGCTCACTGAAGAGATTTTAATCTAAAGGTCTGCATCTGTTTGGAATTACGCCTTTTGCAATGGATTAAAAAAATTGATTTGCTACCATTTTCTCACCTTCCTTTAGGTGAAATATTTTTCCTTCCCTTCTGTATTGCATTGTAGATTTTCTTTCAGTCTGTATGCGCAACAGCAGTCAGATTGAACCCCGGCTTTATTGAAAGTGCAACTAGGGGCAGAACAATGGTGAAGAAAATAAGATTTGGCATAAAACAGTAATTTGTGAACATTCATCATGGTAAAATGAGGAGCGTTCTCAAAGTCAGTTGTTTAGACTAAATTTGCACCTGAGCAACTTTTATGTACCTCATGCAATTGGCAGTTGGAGGAAAATACATGCAAGATCATATGTTTTTCTGGCTGTATTGAGGGCTTCCAGAAAAAGAGCTTTCTT
Source organism: Ibidorhyncha struthersii (assembly GCA_013398815.1). NCBI lineage: Eukaryota > Metazoa > Chordata > Aves > Charadriiformes > Charadriidae > Ibidorhyncha > Ibidorhyncha struthersii. The sequence continues at coordinate 476,453 of VZSZ01006266.1, read as the reverse complement.
CTTGAACAACCTCTCAGTTTTTCAAGTGAACTCAGATATGTTCGTTCTTCAGCATCTCGTTTTCTCTCATGTTTTTGCGTTGGTGTTTTGTTCAGCATGTGGACAACGGGAATAAAATCTGTTTCACCACTTATTCCTACATCCCTCATGGCTCTGCTACATTGTAGGGCTTTGCTGCACAGTTGCCTTTGCTATGGATTTCCCTTCCATGTTTGTCTGATACCTGAGGGGGTAATGTTTAATTCAATACAATTCTGTACCATACATTTTTCCTTTGGGATGATTTTAATTTATAATGGCAGAGACTGAAAAGCATGCATTCATTTCTGCTGAACTGTCTTATATTTGTGGCGTGACTTTCATTCCCCTCTTCCTTCCCCATTTCCTTGTGAACTCAACAATGCTCTATTTCATGGGGGAGGAGAGAGGGTATATTCCTAATTTAGAGGAATTGATACGGCACGTAAAGGCATGAATGTGCCCTTTGTCCCTTTACCCACTTACATCACTAGCAGCAGATGATTACGAGGAGAACCAGCAATTTTTCGTACTGTACTGTGAAAGCAGTCCATCGGTACAGACTGGCTACAGATGGAAGTAGTTAGGACTCGTCAGAAGGTGAAAAATGCATCTCAGCAAGGGCAGGTGCCTAAAGCTGAAGTAAGCAGGAAGAAATCAAGCTAGATTGCAGATTAGTGTTTTAATGAGAACTCTACTTCTCTGCAGAGGGTAGTATGAAAAAATAATGTCGGGATTATGGTTATTTGTGTTTCTGAATTTCTTTCACTGTCGAAATATAATTAACTTAAAAGGAAAAAGCAGGCCACTGTCCTAAATCTATGGTTTTGGGACAGACCTATGAATACCGTTAACAGCAAAAGGCTTTTACTGAGACCGAAAGTGGTCCAGTCCCGTTTTCTGCATGTCTCTTGCGGTTCCTCCCTCTCTGGCTGCAGCCTTTCATTTTCTGCCTCTCGTCCTTGTACAGCGTTCATCTCCTGTCCGTGATGGCTTATGTACTTTTTTATTTTCCCTTTTTCAGTCTCTGCCCTGCATCTTAATTAGTGTTGATTTGCTGCTGCGTAAGACATGGAACTGAATTCTTTATATTAAAGACCCTTTTTGTCATGGTGGGAATGTAAGAAATCTGGCCATTTGTGACAAACCAGACCTTCCATACTCTGCTCAGGTATTGTAATGACATGAGGAAATCCTAGAAATACTTAGAAATGTTGTTTTAACAAGGACTGAAAATGAAACAGCAGAGGATTTGTCAGCTCTGCTTTGTAGTAGCCTCACTGTTAAAATCATCCTTGGAAAGATCACTTTTAAGGCAGCTTTAAAATTGGTTTGGCCGAAGGAGTACACAGGAAGAAGATACCTTTTCATAAGGTTTTGCTAAAATGAAACTTTTTTTTTTTTTTTAAATAATTATTGCATGGTTTCAGGGGTTGTTTATTTATTTAACCCCAGACAGGAAAATTGATGCCCAGTGTGGTCAGATAATGCACTCAGTCCTTGTGACGAGCACTAGGAGTGGGGCCCATTACCCACACAGTCCTGCCATACCCTCTCCTCTCCCCTGAATCACACCTCATTTGCCTCTGCGCTGTACAACTGTGTTAAACCCATCTACGCAGCAGGTAGTTTCCTCGTGCCAGCAGTTCCAGCGGTAATATATACAGCACTGTGCTTAACCAAGAAGCATAAAAGAAGTCCTCAGTTACCAGAGTTCGTAATCTTTCACTTCAGTCAATCACTTCTGGGGAGATTTCAACTAAATTATACAAACTTCATCCTTCCTTCCTGTTCTTTTTTGTCTGTGTTTGTTTATTTTTAATTTTGTGGTCCCTCAGAGGTCACAGATGACACACAGTTAGCAGAGGCAATGCCATGAATTCGTTATGCACTCTGGGAAGTTTATCCACACCAAACAGCCTTTCCTTGGTTCCCCTAGTCACTCTGGGTGGATTTGAACGTCAGCGCACTGAGAAGGAACAGTGAAGTGCTGTCATCACTGACTAATGGCTACATCCACGGAGGGAAGCTGGTAGTTGTTAACAGCTGGAGTTTTAACTTCTGTTTTGGATACTTAGAGGAGGAGAACCAGCTCCTAGTAGTCGTAAAGCTGAGACAGGAAGATGGAAAAGGATCGGCAAGCCTTTAAGAGTAAAGACAGGAATTTGGGTCAGGCAAAGGGAACAGGTGGCTTGGTGGAATAATTCATTTATAAAAGTTTGGCTGTTGGCCAAACATGAACACAGCATGATTTGGATTTAGTCTCGCTCAGGACTGAAGTCTTGTCTCACAACCGCAAGGCAAGATGCAGGATGCCAAACTGCACTGAATCCTGGCCCCATATTTCCAGCAAGACAGAGCTCTCAACCTTTCGTCATTTGAGTTTTGAGAGAGCTAAAGTGCTTGGTATGGGGGTACACGGGGAGTTCGCAATTGGGTTAAACTGTCCGTGTAGGCATAGTTTCTGGTTCTCAGTTTGAAGGCTAATCCAGGGTACTTAACAACTATTGCCCAACTTGGATCTATGATTTCTCTTATTAAAAATGTGCTCTCAATAGCTTGTAGTTTGTATAATTCATAGTTTTAATAAAGACAAATTGTCGGTTTTTTTTTAAGGTGGGAAGTTTTTCTCATACCCTGAATACCTCACAGAGTTTTTAGAAAGCATTAAAAGATTGCACTGGTCTGGATAATTCCAGGTGTCTGCACAGCAGTGGCAAACATGCAGGGCTTGTCTGAGTTTAGTGGAGGGGACCATTCGTATTCAGTCCTTTCTTTCTTTGATAACTGCATGTGATTCCCACCTGCAAACAGTTAGGAAAGGTTTTCTTTAAGCATCTCATGTGAAGAATGCTATCTGTAACAATGTACCCTATATTCAGGGTGGCGCCTCAGGGTCATTTATAGCAGGTGGGACTTGAAGACCAACGTCGAAGTCCTGGCTACATGGATAAGTCAAAGGTAAAACAGGACAATGATTTAATTTTTGAGTCTGCGCCCACCATGTGCTGGCAAACAGCACTGTCATCAAGATGTAAGTGATAAAATGTGTTATAAACTGAGAATTCAGATTTCTTCCCACCAAAGAAGGGAGAGCTGGCATAGCTATAATTACTGGCTTTCAAATGTGTGATCTTATCCTTGCACTTTAATGAATTGTCACAATTCAGCTGAGCTCCGGTAACTGATCATGTGTGTGCACTTGACTAGCCCCAAATGGCTTAAGGGCAAGGTAAAAAAAACAGAAGCCAAACACAAAACCCAGCAGAAACCTGAAGGAAAGTGTTTTCAGCTGACATGTATCTTCCATCTGCAGTGAGCTAAAAACATGCACTAAATCAATTACTAATCCATAATATCTCAGTTGTAAATTTGTGACAATTTTTTAAGTGAAATGTAAGGATATGGTAACAAGGACTCCTCTGTGAAATAAAGTGTATGATACGTATCTATATAAAAGAGAAACTGTAGTTGGAATGTAATTGTTTATGTATACCAGTATGGGAGATGGAGGCACGTGACGTCTCTTAGGAGTGCAATACTTTGGGATTAGGTAATTCCATTTCTTGGGCATTAGGTAGGTTTTCTTTTTTTCTGCCAGTTAAGGGCTGATGGTTGCCATCTGATAATAACAAAACTTTCATGTAACGTGCTGTAAGCTCGGCTGTGTAAAAATAGTAGCGAATCTGGAACAATACAGTTGAGTCATGAATGCTGAATTTGAAGTTGCAATGTTGCTATATATTTTTAGATGCTTACTATTCCTAAAATAAAATCCATTTTAAAGTGATAGAACTGGGTTGTCAAACTTAAATACTTGGAAATTTGTATCCTAAAGTCTGTCTTTTAGTTATCATGGAAAACATTGGGTTTGCTTTATTAAGTGAGTTGAGAAACCTTGTATCGAAACCTGAAACCTTTGAAATTACAGATCACACCTGTTTGGGTGACTACATGTAGATTTCGGTATACACGTTTAGGCTTCTAACTTTAAACTTTTTTGCTGTGATCTACTTAACACTGCTTCATGATTTGTAATTTCAAGTATTTTCCGTCTTCTTGGTTGTGGAGAGTTATTTATTTGAGAAAAGAAAATGCAGTGATGCCTTGAGTATAGCTTTGGCACTTGGTATTTGAAAATTACTTGACTCACTGTTCCTTGGGCTGAGATCAGACACATTCAGAGTCATCCCTATTTTTTATGGCTGTTGAATTTGCTTTTGGAGCAGATTGGACTGACGGGAAGAAACTTAAATTTAAAATAAGCATGTAAGCCTTGTTTGGGTATAAGTAAGCCTTTCCCTGGGTATTACAGGAAGAGCTGCAGCTACAGATCTTGCTGTGTAAACTTCTTATTCTGCGAAGATCCCTTGCAAGATTCTTCTTGAAATGGGGCCTCTGATTTCTTCACCAGTGAGGACCTGAGTCAGGCACCCACAGCTGAAGCTGGGCTGTGTACTGGCAGCTGCTGCTTTCTTGCCGTTACCCAAGGATCCGGGTGTTAATTACTCCACTCTGAAGAAGCGAATTTGGCAAAGGAGAACCTGAATTCTGCCCCAGAACCCTGTGGCAGAGACTCCTCTCCTGCCAGGTTCCTCAGCTCAGCTGTTCCTTCGGGAAGCGCTCTGTTTGAGAGTGAGAGGCCTCTATTTCAAGTCTTTCATCACTTATTTCATTAGCAGAAAGTAATCTGCCACTTGAAAAGGAGTCCCAAATCTGATAAGCAACGTTTTTAGCAGCTTGCAGCCCAATGCTGTGGGCTGTCTGTGGAGAAAGGAATTGCAGCTTTGCAAGTGACAGCGTTATGAATAATCAAGCACTTACTGGAGCACTGGCAATGGATGGATGCAGGGGAAAAGCCAGAGGGAGTGAGTCAGCATGACCTTGGCGGCTGCCAGCGGGATGGGTACCACATCCAGCCTCACCGGTCGATGACATTGGTTGGGGTCTTTAGGGGGAAGAGCCTACGGTCAAATAAAATTCACCAGAGTAACCACTGATGGTATGTGTCTGACTGGTGTCACACATATACAGCAGTAATGGAAACATGCATCAGCATAAAACAGTTTGTAGTTATTAAAAAGTAATTTTGTTAGTAAATAGGCCTAGTTCTTTGTTACACTGTGAAAGAACAGGCTGCTAAAGCGGAAACGTTCTGTAAAAATCAAAATGTCGCCTGTTTTGTGAGCTGCTGTTTTGCCCAGTAAGTCTCAGCAGGGTGGGATAAATTGTTATTTATTGCATGACAGTAGTACCTGGGGATTCTGCAATGCCTGGCACAATGAGTTTCAGGCATATAAATAAAAGCTTAGATATTTTACAGTAGAAATAGACAACCTTGTCAGGGATTTGCTATTAAAGAATAATAAGGGGAATTTACAGATGAGTAATGGAGGCCCAGGAGCTGTGGAGGGATAGGTTATTCAGCCATAATTTCATAGGAAATCTGTGGCTAAATCACAAAGAAAACACAGATTTTTCTCAGATTTAGTCCGATCGTTTATTTTCCAAAGAATCTTCCATTCTAAAAAGCCGGTCAGCCAGAAAGCCAAAGCAATCAACTGCCCTGTACTCACTGACCAGTGCATGCAGTGGCAGTACTTCCCACTGGTGCCAGTGTGACCAGTAAGGCCATTTAGGAATGGTTTTGCTGGTAGTTTTGCTACTGCAACACAGTCAAAACTTAAGGAAAAATGAGGGTGAAAAACTTAGGGAAACCTCTTTGGTTTCTTAACTCATTATTTGGCAGCGTTTCAGTGGCGAAGCCCTTGTCGTTAGAGACCGTCAGCAGCTCTCCGCCTGCACCTCTGCCTCCTGTGGTGCCCCCTTCACCTTACCATCCTCTTGCGGTCCCTCTCCCACGTACTTTGGTGATCCCAGAGCACATGGAAAGTACCCGAGATCTCAGACTACATCGCCATCTCTCACCCCCAGCTGCCCTTTCTGCTCTGCCCTCTCCCCCTCTGGAAGCTGACCTCTCCTGGCTGCCATCCCGGTATTTGTAACAGTCTTCCTACTTCTTCCCACTCATCCCTTCCCGAACCATGACTCTTCTCTGCTGTGACTGAGATTTTCACATCAGCATTTGCTAATTCCTACAGCTGGCTGAACTGCTTGCTTCATTTTGCCTTGTTCTTTCCCCCCATTCAGTTGTCTGTTGCGGGGGAAGACCAAATTCCAGCCGCCTCTCCCTGCGCAGAGTGCATCTTGCCTCTCCTCACCCACTGTCTCCGGTAGCCTCACCCCACAAAGTACCCCTTGTTCCTATTGCTGCATGGGGAAAAGTTAAATGACAAGCTTCACTCTATTGAGCTCCAGCATGTGGGATGCCCTTCGTAATGAGAGTACACGGGAAATCTTCATTTAATTCTGCAAGGCGTGACTTTTGCAGTCCTTCGGGAGCTCAGGCCGGCTAAAATCTCACAGGGTATGTTGAGCACTGAATTGGGCTTCTTGCAGACCTGGCAATGGTTAACACGGAGCTTGTAGAGGGCACGGTCCGTGGGGCAAGGCCTGCCCTTACCCGCCTGTTTGTATTGAATGTGACACAGTGAGCCTCTATTCTTGGCTGGGACAATTAGGTTCTATGGCAATATGAGTAATTAATAATAATAATGGGGCCTCTTCTATGGATGGGCTGTTAGAAATAATTTCCTTCTGCCAGTTGCTCCTTTAGAATATGGTTTTGAACTCTGAGATCCCGAAAGAGATAATCAAAACACAAGCAGCTGTCACAAACCTTTAGCTTTGTTTGTGTAGGCAGTGGTGGAAAGTCCTGAAACTAGATCGCCGGGTGGCTCACTGGTTTGTGCATCTTTTGTTGCAGCATCGAGCTCTTATGCAATGGACCCTTGTTTGATTAAAGACCCCTCTCAGTGAGTTTCAACTGCAGCCGTTTCTTCTAAGGGGAAAAGAAGCAAAATCAGGCAAAGTAAACCACTGCTCTGCACCCGATTCGCTTGTGGAGCCCACAGAATTAGCTGTGCTGTGCACTGCCGGCGCACTGCCGTCGGGGTGATCCAGCTGCTGTAGCTGCAAGGGCTAGGCGCTTGTTTCCAGATGTGGTTTATGAGATGGTGGTGACTCCGAATCCTTCCTGCACCCGCATGGCGGCTTGGGCCTAAAGGCAGGATAAAGCATTTGGTTGCTTTGGCGCGTCACAGCACTGCAGCAGCCGTTCCTCATCCCCTTTGCAGGAGGAGCGGCATCTGGCCCACAGGTTGCCATTTAGTTGAGCTTAGTGAGCGGTAGTAGTACAATGTAAGGAACAAAGTAACATGGGTCCTCCTGTCCACGGGGTTCATCAAGGTCTGAAGGCTTCTTCTGTCTATTCTGCTCATATGTAAGGGAAGCTGAACTGTAGAGGCGTTCAGAGACCTCTTCTGCAACCTTCTTTGTAGACTTTGTCAGAACTCTGCCAAAAAAGGTATTAATGACTCTGAAATTTCAAGTTAGGTATCCAAAGATACCTTATTCCTCCAATTTTTTTCCTAATAGTAAAAACCTTATTCCTTCAATGAACGCAAACCTGACTTTTTCAGGAATCTGACAGCTGGTGACATGATGGTGAGGATGAGTATGACTGCGAATGTCACATCACAATTTTGCGTTTTAGAGTACTGGGCTCCCAGTGAGCAATGCAAGAATGCAAGCAACCTCGATAGATTGTTGCTAATGAAGAAGATAGTAATTTCTGAATCTTTTTTTCAATCCCTGTTCTATTTCTACTCTGGGAACCATAGTAATTACACTTCTGTTTTGTGGGTTTAACCTATCCATGACCAAAACCTCTTCTGGTGACTAGTTTGTTGTTACAAAGAGCATGTTGTGGCCTGCAGCCAAATGCACTGGTAGTAATACAGAATGTGATTTTTTTATCAGTTCTGCTAGGGCATGCAAAGCCAGGTACAGCAAGTATTTTTTCTTTTTTTATTTTAATAAAGAGATTTGGCTTCATGACAGATCATGAATTATGATCTGAATTCTCTGCTGCTGCACCTCTCCTGAAATCAACAGAATTATGCTAGTGAATAATTTGGTCCTTTGTAATGTTAAGTCACACAACTCTAATAGTGACTGTCATGAAGATGTTCCCAGAGCTATAAGGCATTTTGATGGGAGGACTTGGCAGCAGACTGGAAGCACTGGTGACAGAGTGGGCAGTGCTCTGCCTTCTGAGTCAGAAATGAACGGGTGCCCCAGCAATGCATTTGTAGTTTGTTTTTTGTGTTGTTATTATGAGGTGTAAACCCATCTGTTTTCATAAAATTACTGCGTATTACTTTTTCAAAAGGAAAATTAGTATTATTGATGCTTTTTTTTTTTATTAATTTAATATCAAGACAGCGAGCCCTGGCTGTCTGTTTTTACAGAGCTGGTAGGAGAGATTAATCACCTTTGCAATCTTTATCCTTCAGTAGAATTTGGTCAAAATTACCCAACAAATTCCAAGTTATTAGAAAAGGTGAGACTTTAGGAGCCCATAGAAAACAGGCTAAGACTTGCTGCTTGTTGTTTGCCCTGAATAGTTAGGTCTAAATTTGCATTACTAAACTTGGGTCACCTTCCATGCTGAAATGCATCCTAATGAGTTTTAAAGCCAAATTCCTTTCTCATTTTCAGGTTTGGGATCTCTTTGCAGAAAGGCGATTGTCTTCTATGACAGTTGCGAGAAGGCTTTTTCCTCAGCGCGGTGTGGCATGAAAAGGGCAGCAGTACAAGCGTCAGCTTTTACAAACCAGGCAGCTTCTTACGCTGGAACAGATAAGAGCAGAATCTGGTCCTCATGGCTAATCTAGAAGTTGTACCTTTTTGCAAATGTTAGCTGAAACATTTAGCTAATATACTTTAAAACTCCTTCCAAGTGACCAAATAGTCTGACCGCCAAATTCCTTAACTCTGACATAAGAAGGAAACATGGGCACATCGGTTCCAGTGCATCTTTCAGAATCTGTTCAACATAACTTGAACTAAGGGACCACCAGAAACACTGTATAGCTACTCTTTTTCTGGAATACCTATATTGAGAGTTATTAAGAAAATACTAAAAACGTCTACTTTTAAGCTGTGCAAGCTGGGGGAGGGGAGCTAGGAAGCTTCTATGTTATGTAGTTTGTGAAAGATTCTTTTACAGGTGATGTCTGAAACCCACTGACTGTAGAAGCAAACAGGGGCAAAAGAAATGTGTACTTCAGAGGCCCACTTTACCCCCAAAAGTCTCAAATAGATAAAGTTCCTTTAAAAGTCTTAAAGAGGCAAGGCCTGTTAAAGCAACATTAATTTAATAAAGAAGTATGTGGTCTTGGACAAAGGGCTCTAGGTGGCCCTACTTGAGCAGGAGGTCGGACCAGATGACCTTCAGAGGTCCCTTCCCTCTCAACCATCCTGCGAGTCTAAGTAAAGGAGTTGTAAAAACTGGTTTCAAAACTCCAGGTATACAAGTGAAATCCATGGAGGATCTTTGCTTCTCTATTTGAATTCCTTCATTGAGTTCATGAAGATGAAATAAAAGAAAGCAAAGCAAGAGATCAGATTTACAGAAGTAACTTCTCACCAGGGAAGGCTGCACACTGGATTGTCCCCAGCAGAATTAGCTTTAAAAACCTGTGGAAGACTTCCTGAACTAGCTGGAACTGGAAAGTAGGTGTTAGATGAGCACAAGTACTTTCAGTTGGTTATGTTTGTGTGATCTGATTGCTAAAGATTTGTTTAACCGTATCTTTGAAGAAGTATGCTGAGCTTGTTATTTTTCCTCTTAACTTTATCCAGTAATAAGCATAACCTAAATATCAAACTTCTATGCATGCAGGCCTGTGATTCCACAGAAACAGACAATATTAAGAGGGTAGATAAAGACCCATGGAAGAGCAGGATGCCTAAAATGTACGTCCTTTCCATCGAGCTGCACAGGGCTACATGTGCCATGTCTGTAAAGAGAGGTCTTCTGTGGGGTCTGTGAACCATAAGCTACCAGGAGCAAAGGGAGGGAAAATGGAGGATGTTGGTTCTCTTTCTCTCAAAAGCAAACAACAACAAATAAACAGCAACTCCCCTGTCCTCTCTGTCTCCATGTTTAGTGATTTATATAAGTATATAAACATCAGCAAGAACTGGGTTGAGATGGCATCTCAGACGAATGTAAAAATCTTTCTGTTTGCAGCAATCAATGCTATATTTGTGATCACAATAATTTTGGCTGTGATGTAGAAATTCAGCTTGCATTTGTAATGGGCTGAAATGAAAGAGTTTCTAAATTAAGATTAAAACCGTTTAAAATAAATTACAGTATTTCCTTTCAGTTCCAGTGGAGGCCCTTTTTATTTCCCAGGCTGTCTCAATTTTGTCTATGTATCCATATCATTCAGAGTAATCAGGTTTTTACCTTCTTTGTAACAGGTACAAAGCACTTTGAGAAAGCACGGGGAAAAAAGTTTGCAGTAATTGTTAGCTTCAAATTAATACAATTTGCTGTAACTGTTAATTTCAAATGAAAACGATTTGTATCTTCTGCAACAGATTTTTTGTTTGTTTTGGCCATAATTTCCCGATTTTGGCCAGAATCACATAAAATATTTCTAAAATATTTATCCTGTCCATATATATTTTTAGTGGCTTGTGAATGAAAGTGAACTGCATTGCAAGATTTTATTTTTTATGATAGTCTTCATAAGATGTGCAGGTAATCGTGCTTTGTAATGTATGCAACAGAGGACTAGAAAGCAGCAGAAAAATAGTTGTAATTTACAGTTGGTAAACTGGACTGCCTCTGTCAGCATCAAAGCCATGGTGTTTCCTATCTGCTAAAGTTCTCATCCAAAATAACCTAATCGGTTATTGTAGGCTTTATAATATCGACATTTTAGTAAGGCATTTCTATGTAACTATTACATTACTGCATAGCGCTGTATACCTGTAGTAATTACCCTGGTTTAAAGAAGTCTTGTTCATAATTTATGAATGACACAGACATTCCCACAAGTTCTGAATGTTGAAGTCTTTTATTATAGGTATACACAGACAGTCATGAAGCAGCTCATTTTTAATTCATATGGATCCAGTATTGCATGAAGTGACAGTTTTTAGTGCCAAACGTGCAATGAGACAATCTGGGGAATATGCCTACATGTGTACATGAAATCTGGTAGTGACTGCTGCATCGCTGAATGCCTTACTGGAGGTCAAGTCATTCTCGTGCTGTTAGGGCCGGGTCCCCCATAAAGCAATATCTGAAGAGCAGTTGAATTCTGATGTCATTGTTTTCTAGAGAGAGCACCTCAGGATAAGAGGCTGGTTTGATGCATTTGAAGAAAACCAGGCTGACCCACTTTCTCTGCACGACTGGGGTTTACAGGAATGAATTTACAGCAGTCCAAAGAGACCAGGTATCCTTATTGTCCCTGAAATCCCATCATGAGAGCACAGGGATAATTAAGCCTGCAGTCGCATACATTATTCCTGCTGTTGTTTTACCAGAATAAGGGATTACTGCCTTTATCTATTGGTCTTTGCTTCCCCATTCGTCACTGCCCGCTTCTGATTGCCTGATGGGTCCTTAATGCAGTTCCAAAGAAAGCATGGGAAAGGAAAGTCTACAGTCCTTAATCACAGAGTTTTAGTAATATTCTGTGGAAAAGGATAACATATGGGAGTCCTTTTTCATGGGCTTAGCATAACAACAGGATCAGGTGAGAAATAAATAGGCTGTAAAGGAGAAGGGAAAGGAGGTAGGTCCCGAGGGGTAGAGGTGTGTGGTGGGTTGACCCTGGCTGGATGCCAGGTGCCCACCAAAGCCACTCTGTCACTCCCATCCGCAGCTGGACAGAGGAGAGAAAATATAACGAAAGGCTCAAGGGTCGAGATAAGGACAGGGAGATCACTCAGCAATTACTGTCACAGGCAAAACAGACTCGACTTGGGGAAAATGAATTTAATTTATTGTCAATCAAATCTGAGTAGGGTAATGAGAAAATAAAACCAAATTTTAAAACACCTTCCCCCCGCCCCTCCCTTCTTCCTGGGCTCAACTTCACTCCCAATTTCTCTGCCTCCTCCCCCTAAGTGGTGCAGGGGGACAGGGAATGGGGATTGTGGTCGGTTCATCACACATTGTCTCTGCCGCTCTTTCCTCCTCAGGGGAAGGACTCCTCACACTCTTTCCCTGCTCCAGCGTGTGGTCCCTCCCATGGGAGACAGTCCTCCACAAACTTCTCCAACATGAGTCCTTCCCACAGGCTGCAGTTCTTCATGAACTGCTCCAGCATGGGTCCTTTCCATGGGTCAGTTTCCTTCAGGAACAGACCGCTCCAGCGTGGATCCCCCATGGGGTCACAAGTCCTGCCAGCAAACCTGCTCCAGCATGGACTCCTCTCACGCAGGTCCTCCCAGGAACCTGCTCCAGCTTGGGCTGACCATAGGTTCACAGCTTCCTTCAGGCATCCACCTGCTCTGGTATGGGGTCCTCCACAGGCTGCAGGTGGATATCTGCTCCATTGTTAACCTCTATGGGCTGCAGGCGGACAGCCTGCCTCACCGTGGTCTTCACCACAGGCTGCAGGGGAATGTCCGCTCTAGTACCCTGGAGAAACCACAGGGCTGTTTCTCTCACATATTCTCACTCCTCTTCCTCTAGCTTCTGCTGTTCCACTGCAGGTTGTTCCCCCTCCTTCTTAAATATGTTATCACAGATGCATCACTGCCATTGCTGATGGGCTCAGCCTTGGCCAGTAGCTCTATCAGACAAAGGGGAAGCTTCTAGCAGCTCGTCCCAGAAGCCACCCCTATAGCCCCCCTGCTACCAAAACCTTGCCACGCAAACCCAATACAGGATGTTCTGTGGTTAAAACTGAGAGGACACGTGGATCCTGATTAAAAAGTTATACATTGATCCTAAGCAATAGTTAAGGAGCTATCTTCCTGCCTTAGTTTTCACACCAGAGCTGGTAACTACTGCTTTGATCTGTACGTTTCCAGTCCTACACAAAGTGAAAAGCAGCTGCCTTTGGAAGCTTTAGCAATCTGGTTCAGCTGTGTGTCCCTGAAGGCTGGGCCAGCTCAATATGGGCCAGCTGACAGCACTGGAGCTGGGATTAAGGGTGTGCTTTGGCTTAGGGTCTGTTGTGTTTATTCTGGAGGGTTTTGATGCTCCAGGCAGGTTAAAACAAATAGATAAACAATCCTGCCATGTTTGCAGTAAAGAAAGGAGACAAACTAACTCTCAGCTGCCTGCTCTGCTCCGCTGCTGGACTTCAACCTTCCCGTGCTGAAGTGGTGCTGCAACGGCAGGGGGTTGCACTCCAGAGCATTGGCTCCTATTGCAGGTGAAAATGGGTTTGCACTAACGCAGTAGGTTGTAAATTTTGCTGTCCCTTGCAGGGAAGGTCGTTGGGGCTGCTTAATTTTTAGTGCTGGGCTCCTGGAGCTTTTAAGAAGGCTGTGCTGCTTTATTAGTACTGGAGCAGTAAAGACCTGCTTCCCTGAGAGAGAAGAAGTGGGGGTACCCCAAGCGGAGTGCTGCTCCTGGATTTTCCTCATAGCTGGGTTAAGTGCCAGAGCAGTAGGGGTTTGGTGGGTTGGATGTGCGTGCAGCAGCCCGGGCAGTCTTTTCAGGGCTGTGGCTCGCGCTTATCTTGGGAGAAAATTTTGCATTTTTATCACTATGTATTTATCTGGCTTCATGCCACTTCCCGCATGGTCAGAAATAGTCCATGTGCAGGCTGCAGGGCTACGGGAACTGCCTAGCTGTGAGTAGAACTTCTCTCTGCTACGTGCTTTGGCTGTATAAAACGTGCTGCTTTGTGCTGATAACGTCCTGAAAGACATCAGAAACTTCTCAGCCATGTTTGGGTAAACAAGGTTTTAAACAATGCTCTTTCTTCCCTTCTACAGTGTTAGTAACTCAGCTGTGGAAATCTAACTGAGGTGGTAATTGAGCTTCTGGAATGCTTTTTTTTCTGAGGGAACGTGGGCAGTGGTGAACTCAGCGTGACTTTCATATCTATTGGCAAGTAGCTGAAAGTGACATTTAGAAAAGTCTTATTTTTCCTTTTAAACCGGTAGCTCTACCATAAAATTCTAAGCACGGAATCCTAAAATGTTGCTTTTTCTGCCTTCTTTTCTGAGGGGAGGAGAGGTGGCAGTGGGAGAAAAAAAAGGCTCGGTAATTTAGCACAGAACTATGCCTTAATTTTGGCTGCAGCCTTGGTTGATCCCACAGGCTAACTAAGCTTCAGCCACGTGGTAGAGCTGAAAGAGACTGACTTCCCTGCTTGTTAGCTGATAATTTAGTAATGTTTCTGTGTCAGACAGTGCAGTAATTTCAACATTCATAGCCCGTTCCACAAGAGTGAATGTAGGAAGCTGGATATTTTGATGAATTGGTGTTTCCTTTTCACTTTCCCTTCTGTATTTTCCTGCCTTAATCTGATAGATGAGCCTTTCGTGTTCCATCAGGTGCTGGCTGAGTTGGTGAAAGGGACTTGCGTGTAGTATTTAGGGTTACATACCTCTCCTTGGTTGAACAAGGAGCTGGATGCAGATTTTGCAGTCCATCATGGATGGACTTCAAAGAGATTTCAACTGATACTTCAGGATGAAGTCTTACAGCCACAAAGTAGTCTTGTTTCTAGGTTTTCAACTACCTGTATATATTAAATATATGTCTGTATATATGAAATACGTAAGGCTTGCCTTAAGGGCAGCACAGGCTGTTAGGTTCGTGATAGTTTCTCTGGAAGAAAACAGGGTGGATGCTTACAAATATTTAGAGTTATTGCCTAGCCGCAAATCTCTGCACTAGTGGCTCTGATTAAATGGGAAATATGCTGAAAAGACGGTTTTCTGCAGTCATATCAACACCCATATTTATTAAAAAAATTAATTGTTGATAAGGCAGGGTGTTCTTCATAGAAATTACACTACCAGGTTATGGCTTTGTCTCATTTTCCATTAATTAAACCTGTGTTTTGGGCTAGTCTATAGTGAAGCTTGAAACTTTACTCCTGTCCTTACTACTTGCCTGCACGCATGAAACTGCTAATAGAAACCTAAAATGCAATTGTTTTTCCAAGCTCCTGTTGAGATTAAAATGTCAGTGGGCACTATGAAGAACACTAATACTGGAGGCATGAATTAAATGTGAATTCATCCTGCTTTCATTTCTATTATAGCAGATTTTGCTAAACACTGGTTAGAAAATATTTTTTCTAATCTCAGACTTGTTAGTATTTCAACATTGTTTACTGCATCGTCTGAATTTTTTCCTGCCTCTCAAAAGGTGAGAGGAGAGATCACCTGCTCAATGTCAACTTCTCATTCTTTGGAAATACAAAATGCATTTGTAGCTTGAAAGGACTCAAAGNGATTGCGTTCTTATTTTTCTTTTTTTTTTTTTTTCTTCAGTTGTAGCTCTATCTCAAAGCTCAGGGGCTAGAATTAAAGGACCCCTCCCTGCATGGGTGCAGAAATGTGCCCTCAAAACCAGCCATGCTGTGACTGTTAACAGAAAAGAATAGTTCTGGGTTTTAGACCTTGCTTCACTTGTCTCTCCTTGGTCCAAGGAAGTTATCTAGCATGTCCTTGTTCAAACTTGTAATGCCCTGTGTCTGTCCTTTAAAATTACCCCTAATGATCACATAAGACGTGCTTCTCGGTTTTAAATCACATGTAATTGCTGATGCATGTGTGCTACCTGTCTGGTTTTTGGTGTTGTCACTTTGGTCTCTTAATTTCTTGTTCTTCAGTGGCTCTGTCCTCTTTTTCAATTACTAGGCTTTTCTCTCTCAAGTGTTTGGAGTAAATTTCTGGAAAACTGCATCACACACAGCTGTCTAGACTTTCCAAAATATTTACTTGGCTTGTATTCAGAGACTACTCTAGTGGCAAATAAATTTATGGGATTATTTTAGAAGAGAAAACATTTATTCACTAGCTATTTTTACATTTGTAAATGCATATTTAAAATTTTGCTTTTAGCTTCATGAGTTCTTATAGAAATGAGTTCTTTCAGGCAAGAAACAGCGGGGGGGGCAGGGAATCACAGCTTCTCTTGTCGGATTTTTTTTTTTTTGGAGGGTGGGTGGCTTAATAAGAAGTCTTATACAGCAGTTAAGCTGGAAATATCTGCTGTGATGAGAGCCCATCAGAAAATGAGCTGTCACCTTGCAACATTACTATAGGTTACTGCTGTGAATTTTCTTAGTAAGGAAGTGCTTCAGTTCAACTTCAGTTCAACTACACATGTTAAATATTTAAATCTGTCATTGAAAATGAAATTCAAATTGCATGGTGGTGAAGTATTATTTTTGCTTTAACGGGTAATACCTTGTAAGATGAATTCACCACGTGCATTTGGGGAGACATTCTGTACACCTCTGAGGAATCTCATCATCTTCCCTTCAGTTCTTAGAGCGTTTCTTTGGAGTACCGCTGGTGCTGTTTGATGAAGACTGTGTCTAACACCTTGGCAGACAGTTCTGACAAATACTGTCTGGTTGTTTCCCTTTGCTCCCCAACGCCCCCACATATGTCTCTGACAGTTCTTCTTTTAAGCTCCGAACCCCCTGGAGCAGGGGTCTGCCTTTCCACTTGGAGGAACACCCAGCCCTGTTGGATCCCGGGCGTTGACTAAAAGACTATATGTGTGACTGCCATACAAGTAATTCATAATAGGGACTAAATTCGTAGAGTCACTGAAGTCAAAGACAAACCTCCCCTTGACTTAAGCCAGGCTGAGATTTCATTCCCAGAATCTGAGTAACTGATTTGTGCTTTTGTTCTTAATAGTGTTACATACTGTCATGAAAGTTTGGCTTCATCTTTGTGACCTTCTGCCACCCAAATACTAAGCGCGTAGCCTTTCTTACCTAATGGAGGAAGAGGGATGGACAGACAGACTGCAAGAGGTCACCTCTGGAAGTGCCTCCACTGTGAGGAGCTAGTGGCTTGTTTAGGTTGGGCAACAAACTTTTAGGTGACTTGACGTCGGGGAAGATAAATCCCATCCAAAGTTCTTACAGCTCTGCTGTTCAGA
This sequence comes from Ibidorhyncha struthersii, assembly GCA_013398815.1. NCBI lineage: Eukaryota > Metazoa > Chordata > Aves > Charadriiformes > Charadriidae > Ibidorhyncha > Ibidorhyncha struthersii. Next base: position 459,409 of record VZSZ01006266.1, on the reverse strand, counting down.
TTTGCTCTTGGCTGGAGTTTAAGGATAAAAAAAGCGCTTTATGGATCACATAGTCTGACCTCAGGAGTAAGAGCTAGAATATAATTATCCTGTTAGCTCTGTGCTGAACCCTACAGTTTGCATTTGTCTTGTGGGCGACTTCTGAAAAGGCATATCCAGTCTGATTGTGAAGATATCAAAAGACAGTCTTTGCCATTTCCTTGGCAATTAATTTTAGTAGTTATCTCCCTCTGTGATTAAAAAATCTGTACCTGATCTCAGATTTCAATGTATTTGGTTTTAAATTCCAGCTGGAAGTTCTTTTTTTATGCTTTTCTCTGCTTGAATAAAAATCCCCAAGGAAATGGCAATTTCTGCCTGAGGTGATTTTTTTTAAGTTGTGTTTTTTGTTTTTTTTTTTTTATGTCATAGTTAAGTCACTCAGCCATCGCCTCTCATCTGCTAAACAGAGTGAGCTCCTTACTTTCAATGCTGAGTTTTCATATCACCTTGAAACAGTATTGTAATTCTCAGCATCATCTCTAAATTTTTGGTGTCCTTTAAAAGAAATGAGTTATTGGAACTCTCAGTTAATCCCTCCTCCTAATACCTTACTTGGGGAGAAAAATTGTATTCTTGCTTCCTAATTCCTTTCTATACCTCTGAGGATTGCATTTGCTCTTTTCTGACATAGAATCATATTGAGATTTGCACTGAATTGCTTATCCTCTACTATGTCTCATTTCTCTTCTGAGCTTTTGTGGCTGCCAACATTATTCATAAAAATACTGAATAGCACCAGACCCGGACTTTGTTAATTAGAAACAGTCTCTGCAGTCTCTACTCTTCAACAGAAAATGGTGGTGGAAGTTAAGTGAAACAGCATATTTGACCCTGTCTTTTATCTCTTGTATATTGTCATCTGCCTGCAGTTATGCAATTTGATATGGATAATACTGTAAAACTAAGAAAATACGAAGATTTTGACAGCTAATTTCTAGGAGTCTTAATTTTTTTCCTAATTCATTCTTTTGAAGAGCAATTTATCTGCTTCATATCTTTGAGATATAATGGAATGAGTCTGATAGTAAAACCTTTCAAAAGGCAGCATGAAAAATACTGATTCATATCATCATTCTTCTGTATTGCGTAGCTGCAGATAATGATTTTTTATTTATTTTTTTTTCAAAGCTTTGCAAAAACTCTATATGTTAGAGTTACAAGGTTGCGGAGTTGCTTTTATAAAGGTACCCAATGAATTAAAAAAAAACAAAACACAAAAAACTGCTGTAGGGTTTTTTTGGGGTGTTTATCTTCACAATCATATTGATGAAAGTACAGTGGTCTAAGTTGCTTAACTAAGCTAAGGAGGAAACTGCTTTTTGAGTACAAATGTACTTCTTAACCAAATCTGCTTTAAGATGGGGGTGGTGGTGTGTGTCTGTAAGTCTGTGCATTTATGTAATTGGATGCCAATCCAAAACATTGAGGAGTTAACTAGAGCTGTTTGGAAAGAGGAATTCCATTTTGTGAACATTGTAGCTTAAATCAGGGCAAACCTGAGCTTTCTAAGCAATTAAGTTTATTTAAAAAAAGGAGGGGGGGAAGAGAGAGGAGTCAAATGAGCTAATATTGTAATGGCTACATCATTCCCAGGTGATCTGAAAGGTCTGGAGTTAAGTACTTCAAAAGTAAGCAAAGTGCCAGCGTGAACAAAGGTGTCCACATGTAACGTGGGCAGCTTGACCAGGTAACTACTTCAGGATGTGCCCTTTGCTATTTTTTTTTTTTTTTTTTTTTTAATGGGTGGGAATCATTGTTTCCTGAGGAGGAGAGGAGATGAGGTGAAGGTTCAAAATGGTTCTGACAGCTCTTTAATGGGCAAGTTTGTTCCCAAAAGAAGTCCATCAGTGACCATAAGAAATAAGAGTTCCGAACTGGAACCCTATCTTTTTCAAATCAAGATTGCCAAAGTTGGAAATTATTGTATTTGAATGTGCAATTTCTTAAACAGCCATTTTCACTTCTTCTGAGAAGAACTAAACAGGAGCAAGACTTGCATTATATTTGCGTTGAACTCTTTCGGCGTGAAGCCTCAGCATTTGGCTGGTAGTATCTTGGGGGGGGGGCAGTGCAGCCTTTGCTCTTCCTTAAGGACCTCAAATCTGACCAACCTGGGGTACTTTAAATAAAAATTAACAGCAGGGTAAATAAAGTGATCAAAAAGATGCTACCAGATTCTGAGTGGAGTGCGCTTGTGAATGTTATTGCTAGGTAATAACCTGCCATTATACCTTTACCAAGCGTGTCTTGGAGTAAAACCTCAGGGCTTTTTCTACAGTTCAGTACCACTTGTTGAAATAAAAAAATGTGGTAGTTAACAGGTGGTGGCAATACACCCTTTTGCTAGTGAAGACAATGGCCTGGGTGGTGGCACCTCCCTTGGCAACAGGTGCTTCTGAAGCTCCTTTCGCCAGCTGATGGTGGTCCAACGTTGTGGTGGCTCCCAGCGGTGTAATGTCATTTGAGTGGCGCACGTTGGCTGCTGAGGGATGTGATCAGCACTTGCTTCCCCGCAGCTGAATGTGTTTGACAGACGGCTGTGGGGAGGGTGACGTAGCTGCTCAGCCCACTGCATTAGCTGAGGGCTTGTGAGCTCCGTATGGCCAATTGCTTTTCTGAGGCTGAACACGTTACTGCTCTAATGTTGGATCATCACCTCCTTGAAGGAGATGCCATTGCTGGTCTGCACTTCGCCTGAGGTGTGTGAACGAGATGTCAGCGCAGTGATGGGCTTATACTGCCACTCTGCGTGGAGAGCGTTATCTAAGGGAGTTACGGGTTGTGTGAGTGGGAGGTCACCCACCTCCACTGCGGGCTAGCGCCTCTCCTTATTATATACCTACCGTTTTCTGTTTGGGAAGCTATATGTTATCAATCCTGCCTGTTATCTGTGTTACTGTGGCCCATATGAGCCGTGGCAATGGAGTAGGACCTCACTGATCTAAACAACGTGCAGGCACAGAACCAGGAGATGACTTCTGTCCTTGGAATTTTATAGCTCTTAGAGGTATGATCTAATGATGAAAGCTGTTATCACACTAGATGCAGGGTGTTTTGGGGCTTTTTTTTGTATGAAAAAACTAATAATTGTTGAAATACTTTTTGCAAAACCAGAGAAACTGCAGGCTAAGAAATAATCTCATTTAAAAGATGAAAATGCTATTGATTTGGAAACAAATTCAAATACGCATTTAACTTTAGTAACAATAAATATTTTTATTTAGGCAAGCACACAGATGTTAGGTTTAGGATTTTGGAAAAGCTTTTTCACTTATTCAAACTGTTATTTTAGTTAAAACTTTACCACTTACCCCTCATCACCACCATCTAGGTGCAGTCATACCGTTTGCTCCCAAGAAGTGAATGCAGGGCTCTAGAAGAGTCACATTTCCTAACAAGAAAAAAACCTTCTTTCTGATGACTCATAATCACAAGAACTTCATCAAAGTGTCTGTCCTATTTGAAGAGAGTTTGTATGGAGAGGGGTGTGGTGAATTTGTGGTATCTGCTTTGATACAGAGAGAGAGAGGAAGAGAAAACCTTAAACCAGAAGTGTTGTGCAATGTGTTGCAGGAAGAAAAGTGTAAGTTTAGAAGCCAGTTGTTCTAAAGTAAAAGGCTTGTGACCATCACTAGCTGAGGCATAAGTGGACAGTAAACTCACTCAGACTTTGGGATATTCCTACTCGGATATACTGAAGGCATAACAACTCTGTTGTGCTTTCTGTCAAGAGACTGCACAGGAGGAAAGAAATAACGGTGTAGCTGCGATCCACTATTTGGCTCGAGGGGAATTTGCCTGCAAGGGACTTAGGCAATTAGGGAACAATTAATTGGAAAGTGCTAAGAGTCCTTTGGGGAGATCTTTTCTAAGCAACTATTTGCGTGAGGCGAGAGCAGTTGCTTCCCTGCCCGAGTTGCAGAATGGGGTGGAGGCAGAAATAAATCTGTGTAGTTTATGAACCTATAGCTGTTATTTATCACTTTGAATACTGGTAGTTAGTTGTATACCGGGATGGCTCAGGGAAGGAATCTGGCTGGCAGCTGCATAAGTGTTGCCACATAGAACCTTTTCTTTGCAAGGGAGTGGGCTATAATCTCCTAAAAGCACGTGCTGTTGGTGTGTGTGGGTATCGCTGCCGCTGCGCATCACTCGCTCGGGGAATGGTAAGACGTGCAATCGTTCTCCCTGAAGCTCAGCCTGCCTTTGAGCACATCTGACTAGGCTCTGGCGTGGCCAACCTTGCTGGTGTAACAGCATATTCAGTTCGAGTATCACCTTTTTTTGGTGCTTTGTTTTTTGACTGAAACTCATTGCAGGTGTTGTGGATTTGTATGTGGGTGCAATTTAGCCCAGGAGCCTAAAAAGATAACTGCCTAATTTCTTAACATACAGTGTGGAAACCCTAGTATGTATTGACCTCTGTAGCTAATGAGCTTTGCAATCAGTCCGTAGCAGTTTAATTCACATATGTATGATGCCTTGTGGGCGTTTTGTTTGTTTGTTTTAAAATCTGGCATTCAAATCCGTCACTGAATTAAACATGCAACATTACCTACAATGCCTCTTAGCCGAAATAACCATTAACAAGATATACTAAAACAAGATAAAATATTGCAGTTGCTTTGCTTCAGAAAGGATGTAAACAGTTTAATTGGAAACTAATTACTTATTAGCTTCTGGCATCATGCGCTGTTGATCAGTTAGAAACCTAAGTGCTGCTGTTTCTCTGCGTTTCAGTCCCCTCCTGAAGTCCTGGAGGTTAAATGTAGGTGACCCAGCGTACACCTTTTTGCACTAGCAATTCTGCATCTCTCCACCAGATTTTGAAATATCTTTTATAGGTGACTGCTGGATGCATTTAATTATATTTTTTAAAAAATGCTAATGTTGCATGGAAAAATACTCTTTTCCTGTGTGTGCATTTTTGTGAAGCAGTTTGATGTATAACAAAGCTTCAAAGAGTTTCACTGGCAACACAAACAGGAGATATATTGATACGTGTGTAACTTTTGTTGCGACAAATAGGAGGGGCATTAATTTCCTAAACTGATATTATCTCAAGTGGGAGTAGCACATTTCCTCTTCCAGTTTGGTTCAGCTGCAGCAAAAGGGATTTTCATCTTGTCTGGTTCAAAACTTCAGAATAGTCTGATTCAGTTTCGATTTTGGGAGTTGTAATGGTTCCTCAGTACTAACAAGAAGCTTTCTGTAGTGCTCTTAATATGCTTATGTCAACGATTAATAGCATTGCACAGTATATTAGAGTGATAACACTGGACAGTGTGGGTTTTTTTTTTTCTCTGTTTCAGTGTTTTTGTTTGGAAATCCTTTTTCACTCAAGTGATACTTTTGTTGTTAACAGATAAATTTTGCTAAACAGAGAATTCTTTTATGAAATATTTTTGCAAGAAAAATCACCAAATGTAAATGTAGCAGTCTGTGTCTGATCTGCATAAATGCTGACTACATTTCACCTATATCATGAAGTGATTGACTGCACAGGTAAGATGTACATCATCTCAGACTCCTGCAGAGCTGATTTAAAAAAAAAAATAAACACAACCA
>VZSZ01006266.1:414947-453775 GCA_013398815.1 Ibidorhyncha struthersii | reverse complement strand
CCAACCAACCTGCCCCACAAAAAAAAACCCAAACCCAACCAACACAAACCCAAAACAGTTGTTCTCAGTAGCTGAGTAAACTCAGGACATCCAGTCTTCATGGTCCAGAAGACCAGCAGAAAGCAGGGAATAAAGGTTACCCAGAAAAAAATGAGGTCTGAAGACCTGCTTAGAGATGCCAAGGAGCTCACATGAGGTTTGTGTAAAGGTTTTCCTCTCTTGGGCACGAACTGTTTCTCCCATGACAAGGAGCAAATCACCGTTTGATGCCTTAAAGACAGAATGCTGCTGAAAGACCCAGCTCTGCAAGGTGCAGTATCCCTTCTGAATTCGGATTGCTTTGACTATAGCAACAGCCCATCTGTGGTATAGTCCCTGTGATGCTCCTGGAAAATGTCATTATTGATTGAGTGACCCACATATTTCCTTCTTGGAATTGTTACCTGTAAAAGCATGTTCTTACTTTTAATGGTATTGGCAGCCTCCTTTCTGGTGTGGCTGAAGCTCCCTACTCAGGATAACAAAAACTGGCAGAAAACTTGCATTCTGAGCAGGCTGGAGACTCGGTGGGTAAGATCACAGCTTCCAGTCCATCCCCTTTACCTTGCTGTGATGACCAGCTCTCAGGCTTACTGTTCTTGGACTGCACTAAGCTATGCTAAGGTTTGACTTGAATGGAGGGTGAAGAAGCCAAAACAGTTAGCTTTAATGTGCCTTCTCGCTAAGGTCCTATTCCCAATAATGATGAGCAGGTAGAGCAGCCAGGGCCCAGCAGGACTCGAGGAGTGCAAATCAAATGGCGCAGGCTGTGCTGAGATGTTTGGCTGGCCGAGAACAAAGGGCAATTAGGCACCTGAAGTTAGAGCTACAGACGTTTTTGTGACAGAGAAATGTTCTTCTCCAGGTTTACTCTTTGAACAAAAGATGTCCTTGGCTATGTTTTGCAAGCATAGCTAGTGTAAATAGTGTCATTAATATTTTAGTTATTACCTCAGAAATGTCAGTCCTGCAGCCAGGATCTTAATAGATTGTTTACGATATGGGAAAAGCAATTGACTGAATCTTTCTACCTGAATTTCGAGATCATTACTGCAGCTCAAGACAAAGGATATCTAAAGTATACCGCTTCTACAAGCACTAGTTAATTCCTTTCCAGTGGTTCTTGAGTATTTATTTATTCCATACCATGCACAGTCATTGATTTCCTGCGTTTACTGTTCCATCAGTTTAAAGACTGAAGTCAGGTAGGTGGGTGACAATGAAAAATATTTTATTATTACTTCATAAAGCCAAGTTTAACTTTTCTCTTGTATGGAAACATGTTTTGCTTATTAAATGATCCTACACAATATTAAGTACAGAACTTGATTACTTGCCAGGTTTTTATCATCATGGCTGATGTTACTACTGCTTACTAAGCAAAACTTACTGTGAGCTTATTCTTGCTACCCTGCTGTGACAAAATGCATTCAATAGTAGTGCCAAAATGTCCATGTAGAACTGCAAGCTGTTGTGGTAAGTTCTGTTGGGACTATTTATCTGCTTAAAGGTGGGGTTTTATTTAAATCAGCAGTGAATATAAACAGCAGAATATGGAAATAAAGTGTTAGAGAGGCTGCATGCAAAAGTGTATACTATAAACTATTAAAAAGAAACTGCAGAGCAAATGGAGGCTTTCCTCCTGTGCAGTGATGAATCGCAAAAGGGATCATGCATAGGGGTGGTGGCAGGATCTGTATTAGCAGGTTTGTACGGGGCTCCAGACATGCCTCCTTCAGGCTTCGGTCAAAATCAACCTTTTTAGCCCATGAAGATTGTGTGCTGTTGCCATCATGATGGGAGTATTTGTCAGTAGTAGGAAAGACTGTGCTCCACGAGGCTGGGCAGGGACTCTGTTCTGAATGGTGGTATGAATCAAGTCAAGTGGAAGATAACAGGACTGCATGATGAATGCTTTAACTCATTTATAGTTTGGTCATTTTTTTTCCTTAATCAGGGCAGATCATAAAGATATTAATTTTCTTTTTTCTGGTGATATTGTATCATTTGCATGCTGGGAGTCCTCATGCATCTGTGCAGAGGAAATGGCTTGTAGCGTGTGCATCTCCAGTCAGACACTGGCTTAATGGGACATAACAGGAGTCTGAATGCTTCAGATGTGTTGTGGAAAAGACAGAATCTGTAACAGCTGTTCTTTGAAATATAACTTCTCCTTCCACAAAAATATGAAAGAGACAAGGAAAACAGTATGTGGAACTATAAGCCCCGACAGTTAAATCCCATCTCTTATCGTAGTTTAGTCTACATTGAGCATGTTTGAAAGTGTGGATTGTTTATTTCTCCAGCTAAGGTGAGAGGACAACTTCACTTTGATGAAACTGTGCAGTTTTAGCTAACCAGTGAGGTGATAATTGCTCTGGATGCAGAAATCTCCCTCTCCTGAGGGGTGGAATATGACACCCTCAGTGGCCCTGGTCCTGGCTGAGGGCTGCAGGATCTGATCTCCCTTTCAGGTGAATGGTTTGCTGTCTAGCACAGGAGCCTGGTAAACTCTCTGGTTCTGCCCAGCGTTGTGTTGGCCTGGGGGGACCCTAATAGCTCTGGTGTTCGTGCTTGTGTGTTGGGAAGGAGGTGGTTCCTCTCCCTGGAAGCGGTGGTGCACACCTCGCGGTGCTTGCTCCAAATCCGCACCTGGGTATGGCGTGATATTTGCCAGGCTCTGTGGTTTTGTGTTGCTCTTCTGCTGGTGACACCTGTCAGTTCAGAGGTCCCGCTTCCCCCATGCTCCTCTAAAAGGTTGCTGCTTCCACCAGCAGGTTGGTTCCGCTTTGCACGGCTGTGCTTTCAGGGAGGGTCTGTGCAAAGATCTGTTACCACAGATGACTTCCCAGGAAGGTGTTTTCTCTGAGCTGGGTTAAGACACAGCTCTCTGAACGGCCAAAGAAATGCTGGTAGTGGTAAAGAGGTGGGCTGGAAGGGCAGAGTTGCAGGCTCCTTTGCTTTTCCGTTTGCTCCCCAAGACTGTTACTCACTCCCCCCTCGGCAGGAGGACCCCTGCCTGCCTGGGTGAACTCCATGCTTGCTCTGTCTCCTCTGTGGAAGCGTATCCATTTCTATCTGTGGCTGTGCGAATGATACTGGAGGGATAAATCAGGAGGAAAGCCTGAATTCATGAGAGATGAGAACAAATCTGCTTACAGTTTGCTTAACGAAGCTGCAGACAGTTGTGCTGATGCCCAAGCTAGTGGTTTTCTGTATCCGCATGGGGCTACAGAAATGGAGGAAGGTAAACCAATCATGGCAGCCTACCCTGTCTGTAGGATTTCTATTTCTGTATTTCCTGGATCATTAGCTAGCCCTGCCTGCATCTCTTTGCTCATCAGCCAAACCACTGATTTCCTGAAAACGGCTCGTGTTTGATTCCAGCCACCTCCAGCTCTCTTGCATGGCTGTTTCTGGAGAGGAGCCCTACCCTCAGCCAGCACTTAAGGATTAACCAAAGTGGTGGTGGCTTCCAGCCGGTGCTGGAGCCCTGAGCCAGCAACTCCTCGCTTCCAGCACCTTCTGCAAGGTTTTGCTCATTTCTGCCAGACAAAGGGCCAGCTCCATAACGGTGCGAACCGGATCCAAGTCTGGGATAGCGCAGTTACTCTCGTCCTGTTGTGCCAGTTGAGTGGTGACAGGATTACATACAGAAATAAGGCAGCTTCTGTCTCGTAGCAACAGCTTGTTCCATGAAGTGTGTGCCTCCTGCATCTCTTACAGACTGGCTTTATGGAGGGGAGGAGAATTCAGTGATAACCTCCTTGTTGCTAACATTAACAAATTGTTCATGTATCCAGTCATTTAAGCTATTTAGGAACAATACAGTGAGCGAATTGTTTAAAGGAGGCTGATTAATATATGCAAACCACATTGTCTAGCTGAAATTTGTTTACCGTACTAAAATGTCAATATTATTATCTGCTATTATCTTCAAGTGGTAGCATTTCTGTCTTCAGACAATGCAGCTTTGCTAGAATACCAACAAGGCAGATGCAGTGAGGAGGCGGGGGACTTCCGAAGCGAACCTTACACACAGGTTCACGAGCTTATAGCTATTATTCTGGTAAATAACAAATGAGGCTTTGGTGCATGTTTCTCAAAATACATGATTTTTTTCTTCACTATTGCAAGTGTGTTTATCCACATATGAAAGAATAAAAAAGCCTATGGAATATGAAAATAGTTCTTATAGTAGATATGAGGATGTGATTCACAATTTCGAGGTAGGAAAAGAATCCATTTGTTTGAAATCACGGATAGTATTTCAAGTATTTACACTCTAAAGTGGTGGTGGGTTTTATTTATTATTTTTAAATTCAGCCTTTACCCTGGTTTTAATGACCAAATGCTGCTCTGCTTCTTAAGCCTAAGCTGTGAAGATAGAGTCAGGAGGCCAGTTGCCCAAATACTTGTTTCCAGCAACAGAGTGGGTACTTGTGGATATCTTAAGGACTCAGTTATTTAAAGGTCAGCCCGTTTGATCTGTCAGTGCTTTAAAACTCTGGCCAGAAATAGATAAACTGTTGAATGTTTGTTCATAAAGGATGACAGTAACGTTCCAGTGTGCATCAAAGCAGTCACTGCAGTTGCAACAAACCTGTCGTCTTTGGAGGCAGGACAGAGTCGCTGTTGGGATGGGCCAACTGCCGGATCCCGGGAAGAGAGATGTGCGCTGGGGACAGAGCCCCCGTGAGCCAGACCAGGGTGGCTCTGAGCAAAGGCTGCGCGCGGCTTCGTAGCCTGGGTCTCTGGGTTAATATGTTTGGCAAGAAATTCACCTGAAGAGGCAGAAGTTTTTGCTTTCTGTTTTTTACCTTGGTGTATAAAAACCCATAAAGGATTATTTGTGCAGTGTGGGTGCTTGCTGCTCATTACCAAATAACAGAGGATGAGAGACAAATATGCCAAGCCCTAATGAGACAGACCCACAGGGAGACAGATTGATCAGTGAGCACCTGGAACTGATTTGAAATAGTATTTCTGGAGATTGGTGAGTTTGGGAGGAGTGAAGGGGAAGGGGAGGGTCGAGAGGAAGTATCTGAATTAGTTGGGGTTTTCTTTTGCTTTCTGTTCAGTAGCTTTGCACGGTGCTGGCTCACTTAATGGCTAATCATCATTGCTAATTTATATTCCCTGCAAAAGCCTCATACTAGATATTTTGAATCCTAGTCACCCTCTGACACATTTTATTGCCTATCTGATCTGGAGGACAGATAATAATTATTCATGCCCACGGTTATTACATGTGTATCTCCCAGCCTGATCTGGAGGTGAGAATCAAAGTTGTTTGGAAGTAACACCTGGTTGCTGCGGGAACTTTGTGATAATGAATTTTGCAGAAGAAACCCAAATCTTAATAACTGAAGGCTGAGCTGAATATTTGAGCCCAGTCTTATCTACCGGTGTAATTTAAAATCTTCTCAGACTTTTTTTTTTTTTTTACCAGAATCACTAGCTCTGGTGCAAAAGGCCGTGCAAGGCATTTCAGGGCTTGGTCCTCTGCCTCCAAGTCCTGTACTAGGAGTATCAGTGTGAACCCTCTGCCACCTTGTAATAGCAAACACCTGCAAACGAAGAGAATAATTAGAGAAAACACAAATTTGCGACCCCCAGCATACAGCATGGCTTCTGAATTGTGTGGAAACTTCCAGATACTTCTGTTGCATGATCTCATCCTGGACTGGGGTTTCTTTGTGTGCACGGTGTCTGAGATGAGCCTGGCGTTGGGGAGGAGATGCTGGAAGTGCTGACTGAGATGCTGAAATGTTGTTTGAATTGCACAGCCGTTCCTACAGCCCTCTTCAGTGCGGTCTGCTCCTTAGCAATTTCTCTGAGGTGCCAAAATATGCTCTGCAGCCACTGTTGAGCCACCCTCCAGCCACACTCAGCAGTTTTAAAGCCTCTGAGGGTCTCTTGTGATGCTTGCCAGCTGTCAAGGGTTTTTTTTTTTTTTTGATTGCTTACTGCCTCAGTGCCTTTGTGCTCTTAGCCCACAAACCTGACTGAAAGGACAGAGAGAAGGGATGATATAGCTCAGTCGGTGAATTAATTTCAGAAAACACATCTTTCAGAAGGCTAGTTGTCAGTGTAACCTTTGCCTTTTGGAAATATTTCTTGGCAATCTCCCTGAATTGCCACTTCAATGTATTTTCAAGGCTTCCACTCTAATTTTGTTCTACCCATAGTTAAACGTCAACTCTTACAAGACAACTGTTTGCTCTTAGGAGCCTCCATGGTCGCTTTAGACAAGATTTGGTGTGTTTGAAATCAGGTGTTGATATATCCAGTAAGAAGAATTACGGGCATAAGTGGTAAGAAAAGAACATATTTGGTCTATATATGAAGATTTAAAAATACTTCTTGGATGAAGTATACTTTTGCTGTTGCTTTATTCTCAGTGTCTGCCTAGATCTATATTGTGATAACTTATAATAAAACATAGGACACTGTAGTTTTGTTTTTGTAACTAGCATCTAGCACATAGTGAGAGCTGCTTTCTGTTACAGTGGTCCAGATAGCAGCAATTCAGAAAACTTCCTGAGCTTCCCTCCCTGGTCCCCCTTCAAAATGTCCATACTTTTAGGTATGTGTTGGCTATTCCAAATGAGCTACCTTCTGTGTTATAAGCCAAACAAAACCTTCCATTGTAAAATTTTCTCTACTCCATCTTCCCTGTCATCCCACAGATGTTTTTTTTAATTAGGCTAGTATTCAGTAATCTTGTGTCAATGGTGAAAGGCTTTCCAAACTACTTATGGTCTGCTGATTTTCATTCAGCGCAACTGTGTGTGGTAAACCCAAGTGCTTGTTTGGTGGATGTATGTTAATTAGCAGCAGCAGGTGATGTGGTCCATTTGTGCATGCATTTGGTTATGTATCTAAAAATTATAATAAGCTGGATGAAGTCTTACAAAATTCTTATAATTTTCTGGAAGCATTGCAAAGAAATTTCTATTATACTAAAATTCATAAGAAGTCTTAAAAAAAAAAAAACACAACAAAAACCCACAAAAAGTAATGCTTATGCTCTGGGTTAGCTGGGAATGTACTCCCTATATCCTAACCATAGCAGTATTATTGGATTTGGAAGCTGCAGAAAAGATCTTATGACTTTCAGGAGGTTTTCAAAGAAGGCCATCACAGTTACAGTAACATTAATAAGGCTATAATAAGTGGGGCTAGGAAGGAAATGTGATAGCTCTTATTTAGAGCAAATGAAAAAGTGGTGAAAAGCAAACAAGCTTTCCAAGACCTAAGCCTTTACTCAAGTCTGAAACCAAAGCATTAACTTTAGGCAAGCTGCTGACTGTGAACAGTTGTCTTGTGTTTAATTTAACTGTCATCTCTTAGCATCCAGTCATGCTGCAGTAGGAGTACTGGGGGATGAACTACCGGCAAACAGGGAAGATATTTGTAGCACCTGGCAATATTTCTTACTGGTCTGACAAAACAGGGAGCTGTGCTGTACTCTGTAGAGTGCCTTCATGTGACATTGAATTTGTTGACAATGTTGGCTGAACACCTGTGTAACTTTTTTTTTTATAAGAAGAATATGTAAATTTACTAAGGTGCATTCATTTCATAAGAAAATTGTGACAATATACTTAGGAAGTTTTCAGTAGAGTTTATTTTGACTACTCTTACACTTTTTATTACGTCTGTCAATGAAATGGATAATCTACGTTATGTTTAGACATGTAGTTTAAGTGGGGAACCCCAGGATTAGTTTGAATAGAGGGTTTTTAAAACTAAATTTTAGGATCAAGCAGTCCATCTTCTCTTTTTTTTTTTTGTAGAGATGACAAGCAGAGAGATCTTTAGATTCCAGTGGTTTACATCATTGGCATAAACAAATGTAACTTATGAAAATGAAAAATTGCCAGTAAGACCATTCCTAGGCTTTCCAAGCTGTAACACAGCAATCTGAAAAAAAAAAAAAGCTTCAGAAAAAATGGGCTTAGCTCAATATTGGAAGCACCTTACCAAGACACTTTGATTCATTTGATTTAAAAAAAAAAAGTGTTTGGTACTGTGCTTGTAACTTCATGTGTGGAAAAGCATAGGTGCAGTAGGGTAAGTATGGTTATTTCACAGGTGCGAACTAGGCTCTGATGTTTTAGGAGGTTGAGTAGAAGCCCCTTTGAAAATGCGGTTCGGTCCTTTTATAGCCTTTGTGTTTAACACATTATGTTAAATGTATTTGTGTACTGTCCTTATGGCAGTGATAAATGGCTTATCAGATCAGAAGTCTGGGATAAATCAATAAGGAAACTTCTCCTTCAGTATGCTTATATCTGCTGATACCTGGAGGGATGCTATTGAATATCAGAGGTGAAGGAAAGAACTCCCTAACTACTGGCAAACTGCTGTTTTTATCAGATAGGCAGACAAGAGTCTTGGAGGAATTAAAAAAAAAAAAAAATTAATTCTAAGCAATTTAGATGTAAAGTAGATCAGTAATTGCTTCATGTAACATCTATCAAAGAGTAAGAACCTCTTGGATATTTCTAAGAGCAGAAGTCTGGTGTAGCTAGTGGAGACTAGAAAGCCACTCATCCAAGCGATTACCTGTGTCAGCACCTCTTTCTGCACTCAGTAATATGAATAATTTAGTTTGTTGGTAATGTTAGTAAGAACTGTTTGCAAAGCTTCCTTTACATTAACTTTCTAGGCTTTACATATGGGCTGCCTTCCTGCACCCCAAAATACATATATAGAGCTGAAATCCTTCCTTAATGACAGCACCCCATTGCAGGGCAGGAGTCGCGGAGAAAGGAGCGCAGGGATGGTGAAATGAAGTCCAGCTCCCATGCTTATTCCCCGCAGCGCTGATGTTAGTGGAGTGGCTGTGGCTTCTCTCATAGCAGCTCTTTATTATTTTTTTGTTTTTCTCTGCACATTGCTATTCTACATTGTTTGTGGATGATATGTTGCTGTATATTTTCAGGGTGATTGTATGTTGTTCACAGTGATGGAATGCCACTGTAATTTTTGTGAAAGATTCAGCGCAGGGTGTTGTTAAGGATTTAAGAGTATCAGCTGCCAGGCAAAAGTAGGGATATTTAATCTTTTTCATTTTTGTACTTTCCAGCTTTGAAACAGTGAGAAATCTTCCCTGAGTATTCTCATCTGGGTAAAACACTGTCACCAAAGTCCCATGTCTTGGGGCAGGAGAGGGAGAGGAGTAGGGGGAGGAGAAAAAGCACCTTTGTATTAAGAGATGAGAATCTTGCTTAAATCTGAGTCAGTGAATATTGCTCAGGGGAGTAAACATGGTGGCAATGAATCTTTCCATGGTCCCAAGCCAGAGGAGCTACGTATCTACACTGTGGTCTTCAAGCTGTGGGAAGTGTGATGCCTGCCTCTAGCAGGGTGGTTTTATTTAGCAAACCTAGGTAATGTGTGGAGATGATGTCAGTTCAACTGTCTTCTGTATTCTCCTTCCCAGCGCATGAGGCTCGGGTAATTCTGCATCTCAGAGATATAGTACAACTAGAAAGCCTGTTGAATCCAAATGTGTTGCACGGTCAGAGGCCAGTAAGTTCTTACTCCCCAATAAAACACACAAAATGTGTTAAAAGGACCATGTAGATGCAGACTAAACTAGCTGTGATCACCTCTAAATAAAATGCAGGCAGAAGGCCATGAAGGTTCTGCATTTCCTGTTCTGAGTTTCCAAAACATGGTTTTCCAAAACATGGCTCTGAGAATGCCTAAAGTTCTTCTGAGTTGAGGGTGGCTGAACTGAAGGAAAAACGGGGAATCACGGGAGGGGCTCACGGACACTGCTGTTACAGGGCAGGTTCACTTTTAGCTGAGCAATGCTGTGATGTTGCTGAGGGAAGGCGAAATGAGGCAGAGAAGCTGACTGAGGAGCGTGTCAGGGACTAAGGATGGCAGTCCCATCTCTATAGTAACAGCCCCAGTCTAATAGCAGGAGAGTGGTGACACAGTGATGAGGAAATTGAGTGTAATAATGAGTCCTTCTCCTTATAACATGTCCCATTGCACTGAAAATGTCTTCCCAGGCCTTTTGAAATAGGAGGAAATACTAAATTATGAGGAATATATTAAAACTTGGTTCTGTTTTTCAAGGAAGGACTACCTGGTGACTGACTTGTTGAGTGTTGGGGTGATGGTGGGCATCACAAGGTGTTTGGACAGGTTCCTAGGAAGAGAAGGAGAGGACGCAGTGGTCAAGGTCTCTTGTGTGTATCCTTGGCATAGTGAATCCAGAGGTTCTGGGGGGGGGAAAACTTAGGTAGTAACTCCTCTGTCATGCTCTCTGTAAGTCCTCATTTGTTCATTAGCAAAAATTAGGTAGGAAAAAGAAGGGAAGAGTGGGACCAAATGGAGTGCTATTTAAATGTGCACAGAGGAAAATAAAACCAAAACATGGTGTCTGTATTTCTGCACTGATACCAGAAACCTAAGTAGTAAAATGTGGAACTAAATGCTTGCCTTTAAAAGAGGAGATTGACATAATGTGCATCTTAAATAGGGTAGGAGGATGGCAAATGCTGGGACAATGCAGTATCATTAGTACAGAGAAAGGCAGAGTAGCCTGAGCTGACAGAGGAACTGTGCTGTATGTTAAAGCTTAAAGTCAAGTCAGAGCAGCAGCCTGCCATAAGTAACATAAAATCCCGGTGAGTTTAGGCATAGAAAAGAAAAATGTGGTAGTAGGACTGTGTTACTGCTATTGGTGTGGTTACACCAACAGCGCTACAGAGGAAGGTGGGAGAGACTGTAGAGGGATGAGGTACAACAGCCGTGTTGTACCTTATCCCGTGTACTTTTAATGTCTGTCCGGATTGGGTACCTGCCATATTGGGATGGTTTACTGAAACTAAGTTTTAGATGCTGCCAGTGGCAGCTTTGTGGGCCAACTAGTGAGGGGTTTCATTAGGGAATAGGCAGCATCTGGTCCCTGAGCACGCGGAGCAGTTTCAAAATGGGGCAGTAGAAAAGCTGCCTTGTGTTAGTAACTACAGCACGCGTAAATTCAGCATCTCTGCAGCGGCAGCTAAAGCCAGAAGACTCCTTCCCAAAGCTAAGGACAACACTAGTGAAAGAGCAGAAAAGGAGGGTGTTTGTGTTTGCTGTGTGGGTCTGTGTGTTTTTTTGATTTATTTTAAACAAACACTGAAAGGCATAGTTAAGGGTCAAACCTTTGTGGTGGTTTAAAGACATTGCATTGGAGACACCAAGGAAAAGAGTATTGCCTGTCAGAAAATAAAATAAAGCAAAAGTGAAAACACTGTGGTTATATAGCAAGGAAAAAGAAAGTATTGTAACAAAAAACCACAAACAATACTCCCAAAACAAAACCAAAAACCACCCACAGCAAAAAACAAAAAGACCCAACAAAAGAAAACTGACCTCAAGGAGTCTCTTGAAAAATGAAAGTTGGATCCACATGAGGAATTTCAGAAGTAACCAAAATCTGGCAGGTCAGATTGTAAACTTGTAAAAAGTGTAAGTAAATAGAAATTTTCTTTGCAAATACATTGGGAGTAGGAATACTGACACTGATTTCCCTGCCTTCCCCCCAGGGCCAACAGACCACTGTAGTGGATGGTTGTGGGTTTTTTTTTTTTTTTTTCTCCTCTTTTTAAAAAAGCATTCAGAGAAGATAGTGATATTAGTAAAATCAAATTGCTTTTTACTTTTTCTTCCCAGAGGAAAATATTGGAGGCTCATATGCTACAACCCTCCTCTGTAAGGGAGGAGGGTACCAAGGGATTTGTCTCAGTGTCTGTAGAAAAGGTGGCTGGAAGAATAAATAAGTAAAATAGAGAATAGGTCATCACAATGATCTGGTATTCGTTGAAGAACTGAAAAGCTAATTGTGATTAAGTAATCGCTCACTTTAATATGATTCTGCACCACAAGACTGTAAGGGTGGTAAAGGGCAGGGGGAACGTAAGAGTTTCCAAGGAAGAGCAAAAAGTCCATTGTCTGTATCTGGGAGATTAATTGACATTACTTTCAAGAATAGAATTAACCTTTAGATAAAGATGATGCATAGCAGAATCGTCAGTACGGCTTTTGCAACATGAAGTTATGTCTCACTTATCGCGTGCTTCAAAGATCTCCAATATATGGCCATGTGAACAAAGATGACGCGCAGGGGATGAGATAAACTTGGAGTTTCCATAGGTGTTTGACAGAATCCTGCACCGCTCTTCATTTAAAAAAAATAAATAAAATTTCAAGGCTGCAAAGGACCAAAATGGTAAGTCTTCATATGAATTAATAATGCATGAAAAAATTCTAAAGTGCAGGTACGAGTAAAATGGGTGAATCTCACAGTGAAGATAAAGTACCAGTAAACTATTGCAGAGGTCTCTGCTGGAGCCAGTGCTGCTCAATGTATTGATGAATAGATCACTTCACTGTTCACTGTCTTTTCCAAGCAAGTTACTTGGGTATTCAGGGTAGTCAAACACAGACCTGACCAAAAAATTTCCGACAGGCTTTATGACTTAGAGCAACTTGGCAATAGGAGGGCAACTGAAAATCAATGCATAGATTTGAGCTGCCATTTTCACTTCAGAAGTGGTATCTTAAGATTGTAAAAGACATTCCTCTGAAAACAACCACTTGATAGTGGACAAAACATCTCCCCCACCCCCCCCAAAAAAAACCCAAACAAAAAACCCCACAACAAACCCAACCAAAACCAAAAAAAAACCCAACCCCAAAACACAACAACAACCAAATCAAATGGTAAGAGTTATTAGGGAAGGAATGCAGAACCAGCAGAATACTTCACAGTGGTCCTGTGTAGAGCAGTGGTGCACCAATCCCTCGAACACTGGGTACAGTTTTGGACTCCCTTTCCTATGGTCTGCCACTTCTAAAATGATACAGCTGAACTGCAGTAGATATGGACAAGAGTGACAAGGGTGAATAAAGGCACGGAATGATGAACTAAGATACAATTTTTCAGGCTGGAAAAGCACTACAGTGGAGGTCTATGTGTTTGTGACTGTCAGGGAGTTGATACCTAGGGAATGATTCTTCTGTGTCCTCCAGCGGAAGAGCTAGCAGCATCGAGCGTAACTGGTGGGCTACAGGTTTAAAGCACATGAGCAAAATCCTTTTCTGCACAATGTAGTTGAGCTGTGGAGCTTGTCACGTGGCACTCTGCTGCGTTGTTTCACAAAATGACAGAACAGGTTTCAGAAATATCTATTGAAGGCTATTAAATAGGAAGATGGTCTTTCTGGCTCAGGAAGTCCCAGATGCGCAAGCTAGTGTGTCTTATAAGGACATCTTGGTGCATGCTCTGCTTCCTTATGAGCAGCTGCCCTAGGGCTCTGCTGTTGCTGGACGTGGAGAGCATAGGTGGGCTTTTGCCTGGCTTCTACAGCCTTTCCTGTCTCACTGAAAATAGAAAAGAAATGCATGGATGGACAAATACCTGGAAATTACACTGATAATCTATAGATTTGGGGTTTTTTTTAATAGTACTTGCAAATAAATCCTCTCCTCATCCATTATATTTCTATGGCTTTTAGAGCTGCTGCTTTGAAAAAAGCAGGTGAGAGCTCTGCTTTGCTATAGGTGAAGCAGGTAGGACTCCAAATAACCCATGTTGGCCTAGAGTGAGCTCATCAAAGAGTAGGCAGGTATCACTGGTGAGTGAAAAGTGAATTAAATGCTGTTTTGTTTGGAGTTGTGTGATGGGTTAGCTTTTCTGGATCCCTGATCTGTCAGTCAGCACTGTTGCATGTGTCCTGTAGTGCTGATGGGGAGTGTGGAAGGGGGAATGGGTGGTGAGGGAGAGGACCAGGGAAAAGGCTGTTCATGCAAGCAGCCTGTGCTTGGCTTAGATTGTCAGGCTTTGCAACTTGGCCCGCCCGTGGAAGGCACGTGCACCTAACTCTTGCAAATAAGTTGCATTTGTTCAATCAAAATTGCTTTGCCTGTTGGAAACTGGTATAAAACTGCAGGTAAAGTTTCATAAGTCTGTGATCCTGTTAGCTTGCATTAGCAAATAATATCTTTAAGTTAAAATATTGCTAACCCAATTACAATTAATGATAAAGTTTTGCAGCAGTTTTACAATGAGATTTTTTTTTTTAAAAAAAGTAATTTATAGCTTAGGATGCAGATACTTTGTCGTGTCTGCATTGCCAGAGGGCTCAAACCTCAGGAAGGCTTCTTTAGAAATCTTTCATGTTCTTCCATTGAGACTGTGACCCAGCAACCATTTAAAGAGTTGGACTCTTTAAACGATTTCTATTTTGGGTGTTTTCAGGGCAGAACAGAAGAATAAGGCTGGCACCAGGAAATATAAGACGAGACCGGCCATTCACTTCTTATAAAATAGGTCAGCGCTCCCCACACCCGGGGTACCCAGCATTCGTATCGGCTGCAGATGGGATGGGGAGTGTAAACGGTGCATTGCTGTCTTGGCCGAAGGAGTGAAGTGACCGGGAAAGAGAGGGTCCTCTGAGGATGAGTAGGGGACGATGGAGGTTCGAATGATGGAGGTTCACTGGGTAGCTGAAAAAAAAGTTGCATGATCTGCCGAACCGTTATAATGGTTAAAGAAACTCCGTGCTCAGTTAACGCGCACTTACTGTGAGAAGCAGCTTTAAATAATGCAAATGTTGCCAACAGCTAATTAGGAACGGTGATCTATGAATTTGTGTTTTTTATAGGAAAGTGTGAAAGTCCCAACCGTGGGAGTTGGTGTTTGCGGTCCCTAATGATTTAGGGTACTGGAAACTGGCTTGTACAGGGTATGTATGTGCAAAGTGGATACATTAAAATCCTATTTTTGAGCATACGTAATCACCATAATCTTTTTCTAAGGGAAAAGGATTTAAAAAAAAAAGTACTTATTCTAAAAGCATAACTCCTTTTTTTTAAAGAATTTTAAAAAAGGTTGATAATTTTTACTTAAAGGGGATATCTTATAATGAGACCTACAGAACAAAATATTAATTGTCCAGCTTTAAAATAGTCATTACAGTAATTCATAACATTAATATTCTTAGTAGCTATTGCTTAACATGTAATCAGCTTTGTAGTGGTTTTTCACTAATTCTCCTAGTCTAATTTTGTGTATATTTAATTGAGCTAGCATGGATAATTCAATTTCTTTTATCAACTCTACCCATGGCGAAGGTCTGTGAAGCTATTTACGTTGCTGAGCTGGAATGTGAGGGAGACCCTTCCCTCTCCATAAATCGATCGGTTCCTTTAATGCTGCAAGGTGCCCTGAAATCCATTACTTGTGCCGCAAAGTACATCTTGATTGAATTACGCTGCTTACATTTCTGCCTATGCAAGCTCTCTTGTTTTGTAGCAGAGCTGAAAAGGAACTACTAGGAATGTTTTCAGGTTTTGCTTTTTTTGGTTTCCCCTTCAATTTGTGATCTTTTTTTTTTAATTATTATTTTCATTTTTTAATCTTGTGGTTACATGTAAAAGGGAGCTACCCGATTCCTGCTAAGCTCCTTCACATGCTGGATGAAAATCGCCTTCATCAGTGTTGTGCATGACCACAGTTTGGTGAAGCTCATAGGTTAAACCGTTACCGTGATGGAGTAACTTGAGGGGATGCTGCTGTCAGGAGCAGGACCCTGCCTGTTAGGAGCCAAAGCAGCTAGAGATCGTGTCCACGTAGCGCCTGGATGATAGCACTGGAATCCTTGCCCCTGGGACTGTAGTATCTGGGCTTTAGAGAATAAGTTTCCTGCCTGCTTGATTGGCTTCTGCAGCATCATTGCTGTTCATGGAGCGGGTGGAAGGCACTTGTTTATTTTTATGTGTAATGTAAGCTTGAAAGGTGCCAGGAAGATTGGAAACAATGAAAGCTCTGAGGAATTAAGGAGCAAGAGTGAAGACTGATACTGCCCTAGATGGATTCTTTTCTTTTTTTTTTTTTTTTAAATTGCGTTCAACTTCCTTTACCATAGAAGCACCGTGACTTAGCTTCATAAATGATGAAGGATAGAAACTGTTTAGAGAATTTTCTTGAATAAAGGTTCTTTCTTTATGATGAGTGAATTAATTTCCCTGTAGGTGTTCTGTCTCTGTGATGACCCAGACAAACTTTTGTACAAAAGATTTCAATTCTTCTTCTTTTACCTATGCTCACTTCAGTGAAAACAGGAACAGACTCTTTGAGAAACACCTGAGTTGTGAAACAATTCAGGAGCAAATCTAACTGACCTACCTAAAATGAAGAGGTGGAGTTCATCTGAGGATTCTATCTTCTATACAGGCATAAAAAAAACCCAACCCAAACCAAAGCACTACATCATTTTAAGATCACCTCAGAATTTAAGTATTTGGAAGCAGTGATGATACTCTGCAAATTTTGGTGTATACTTTAGATGTGGGTTTGGGTTTTGTGTTTTTGTTTTTTTTTTCTGAGAAAAGTAATTGCACATGAAGTAATGAGTAAAATGGTTCAGTAAATTGAGGTATTTCTTTTTTTCCCTAAAGATCACAAAAAAAAAAATCTGTGGTTGTCATACATAGGATTGCAGGTCTTATGCCTGGAGCACAAACTTTTTTATATGAATATTCCCTATAGCATCTTCAGTTCCATGATAATGTAGCTATTTGGCTAGCATTTAAACAGAAAAGTAGATTTTTTTTTTTATCTGTTTCTTAAAGTGGAGAGTATCAATATTATTACTTGTATAGGAAAAATTCCTGGAAAAAGTGAAGATCTGATGTCTACAAGGCTTTCTTTGCTTGAGAGCATTTGCCATCTTAAAAAAACCCAAACAAACCCAACAAACACCTCCACCCCCGAAAACTTCTCTGTGATAACACAAAATCCATGTCCTACTCGTGGGCACGTGTTAAAGCTTGACTGTATTTGGCTATTAACCTTAAATTATTTTTCTGAATGAATGTTTCTGAAGAAAATAGGGCAGCTTATGCGTGGCATAGTTCTTATGTATGTATAATTTCTAGTTGAACTACATTTGCACAGTTGAATTCCCTCAGAGGTGAAATGTACTTAACCCACTGCATCCTTCATTTTGGCCATCTGGCAGAGTTCCCTTTACTGACAATGATTAGTGGGTCGCCCCCCCCCCCCCCGCACGCNGGGTCCCCCCCCCCCCCCCAGGCTTTTACCTGTTTGCAGCTGGATAAAGCAGAAACAAAACAAAGCAATCCTTGTTTGTAGTGAGGCATTGTCCAAAAATAGAGCGTTCTTAGCCAGAGAACAAGGCAGATTTCTATTTTAGAAAAGAGACGGATTTGGCAGAAGGTTTTTATCTGAAGGAAAGTTCAGGCTTTGTGAATCTGACAGATGGGTGTGTCATTTTTCAGGATTATGACTCATCTCGTATATTCTAACTATAGTCATAAGTTTTTGTGAGATGCATTTCATAATTTATTCATTGACAGGAGTTTTTGCAGCTGTCTGCAGGATGGAGGTTTTCTCAGCACTTCGAAAGCGGGGCAACTACTTCTCTAAGTGGGATCCTGCTTGGGGGCTAGCTCTGGATTTGGAAAAAAGGGGCAGATGGACCAAAGGTGCATTGTTACAGCTTTTCTCATTGTGTTAGCTTTCCAAACCTGCCGAGGTCCCTGCTGTTTGCCCAGCAAATCAATGAGCGGGCTAGCGTGTTGCAAATGTAGGGGAGGAAGAGGGGAATAGCCTCAAATACATCATCTTGAGGTGTATGAGATTATTCACCGTGTTTTCTGCTTAATGAGCTCATCTGCCTGCAGTTATGATATAAAAGGCAAAGATGATGAATGACCACAAATGTTGCAGTTTTCAATACCTGGACAAAAGAGAGTTGTTCACACACCTGGTAGGGTTGCACCCCACCCCCACCCCCAAAAAAAAAAAAAAGATGATGCTTTTTATTTTTATTTTACTTATCAGAAACATGATTCTACTTATCATGATGGTACAAGAACGTGTGAGATGGCAGGTGAGAGCTGGCTGTGATTTGAGGGAGGGAAGGAAGGAATGGGGATCAGAGTTTGTCCCTGTCCTACAGGGAATGGGGGAGAAGAAAAGAGCAAGAAGAGGTTCGGTGGCGGGAACTGGTGAGCATTCAGCACATGATTAAAGTGGGCCGTCTTGACACTTAAATACAGTGGGCATACTGTTAGCCATTTTGGGGGGGTTGGGATTGTATTTGACTTGCATAGTGAGAAGTGATGGGCAAAAAAAAAAAAAAAAAAAAAAACAAAAAAAAAAACAACAAAAAAAACCCAAAACCTCTGAGCACAGGAGCCTGCAAAGTTGATTTAGTACTGCAGTACCTTGTTCCGTATCTCTCGCAACTCTGCCAGCCTTGCCTGCTGGCTTAGGACACGCCTGCTACATTGAGGTGTCCCCTCCTTAGAAGATGTAATACACAATGACTGGAATTAGGCATGACCTGTTTTCCTCTTCGTGCTAATAATGTTAGCGACTGCCTTTGAATGCAGAATTTTAAACACCTTTTGTTGCTTGAAAAAAACCCAAAACAACCCTTCCTAATGATATTGGCTATTGTACCGCATCACCCTAAGTGCTGTTTACTATATAACAAAGAGGTATTTTGCTTCCAGATGACAGCATGGAGGAACATTAGTGGAATCAATATCCCATTAAAGATTCAGGCTCCATTAGGTTGATATGACAGATTATTTTCTCCAAGTGCTGACATCATGTTTGGTTACGTCTGTTCCTGGATCTTCAGAAGGTAGCGCTAAAGCTGACTCAGCCCTACTGGGAACTTCAGTCTCACAGGAGATCCTCCCTTGTGCTTCCTCCTGCTGTGCCATCCCTCCTGGTGCGGTCTCCCAGTTATTTTCACGGAGGCTGCAGCCATTGGGATGTCCTAGCACTGCACTCTGTCCTTGGCTTGATGCTGGCCAGGATGCTCGAGGCAGTCCTTGCAGGCCTTGCTGGGTGGCTGGGTTATCCAAAAGGGGAAGAAGGTAGGTTGGAAGTGCTCTGTAGAAAGCCACCAAAGGGAAGGGTGATGTTGGGGAGGTCAACAGGAGAGGGGATTTCTTCATTGTTGTTTCTTTAATGATTTGCATGATAAGCTGTGGTGCAATAGCAGTGTGTTGGAGTGGGACAAAGGAGCCTCAGCTTTGCTCCTTAGTTATGTCTCTGGCTCACTCTGTGGCCTTGAGAAATTTGCTCTCAACTTTCCCCACAAATAAATCGGGAAAATAATGCTTGTTTATCCCTTTATAGTACTTTGAGATGCCCAACAGAAAGGTGGTGAGTATTATTATTATTATTCATAGACTTGGTTCTTTTTCCCATTTCTCCTATTAATTTTTGTACATTAAAATTAAATGTTTACATCTTGTACTCTGGGAAGATTAATTTATCACTTAAAGATGATGTTGTTTCATGCTTGCCAAATTATTGCTTTAATGAAAGTTTTGCCAGTGTGCTGCTGAAGAGCCTACATCAAAGCAAAAATGACAAAATGGTTTGAATTTCAAAGTCACAATTTTTACAGCATTGTGTGCGGTGCCTGGTAGGAAAGGACTTCCCTGATTGAGTATTCAGCTGTGTTTCTAGGAAACTGTTGATTTCCATTAACGCAGTTCCTTCAGAGCTCAGGAGTAAAAATTTGCAGTTGTTTATGCAATTAAAAAGTTTTCATAATTACTTTGGCAGGTCTCGTAAAGCTTTATCAAGTAGGGAGGTAAGGTGACAGTTTGTAAAAGCAGCTACATGACTTGTTTATCTACAAATAAGATCAGTAATTTCAGTTTCTAACTAGAGCTTTAGATTGTCTATACTCTTGGTATTTAATTTTGGGTATGTCATTAGAAAATGTAACTATAAAATGTGGTTTTAAAATATCTAATTGGCTATTCCTTCTTCAATTTGATTCTCCATCAATGCAAAATTACATCTTCCCCTCGCTAAAGAAGTAAATAAATCAATACAAATGACTTGCAGTCATAAAGTCTACTGTGTTATAACTTTATGCAACGCCATGAAGGCCACAGGTGCCGTCATTTTAGCACCTCGGTTCTGGTTTATGAAGCAGCAAGTTGGTAGGGGAGGTAATAAGGCTGGTGGGAAAGTCAACAAAGCACAATTTCCCTTCTGAAATGGTGCATTTCCAACTTTTTTTCTGCTGTTCTCTTGGAATGTGCTCTGTGAGCTTCCCAGCCACTCCCGTTTTCCTCCCTCGGGAATTGTGTGTGCTGAGGCTCCCAGGTCTGGTGGAGGCATCCGTGCGGACTTCCCAGCGCTCTGCTTCAGTTGTCTGCTCCTGCTGCCTGTGTCCTGAGGTGCTGGTGCTGCTGGGAAGTGGGATTGGTGTCGTTGTTTCCCTTTTCTTCTTTTAGACCTTTCCATCACTTTCTACTTTGTCTACCCTCAGGGTTTTTCCTTTGGAAAAAGGATTGCATCTTTATAGAGGAATGGATGTAATGGTCGGGAGCAAGCAGGGGGCCAGTTGCCTTTATATACTAAAAATATATATGAACTATCTGTATATATGTAATTTTTATAAGTCATAATATACAATATTTACAAAATTATAGTTTATATATGTGTGTACAACATGCATATGGGTATATACTTGTATTTATACATACAGGTATATGTGTGTGTATACACATCTACACACATACATACATGTGCCATTTATATATATGTATATAAATAAATAAAAGGCTTAAATCCCATACAGAAGAGGTTTAAAAACTGCTCAGGTGAAGATATGTCCTGAACCTGATATAACTTGTAATGTTATTATTACTGATGTGTTTAATTTTTGGTTCAGCCTGGAGGGTCTATGCAAGATTATAGCACTATATAAAATACATAGTATTCTCTTCAAGGCAGGAACTGAATAAACAAGGTGAAATGGAGGCAGAGGATGAGCAGGCACAGAAAAGACACCTGGACTCTGCTGGCCCTTGTTTTTATTTATGCACTTGTGTAGTTAAAAGCATTAGGATATAACATAATTGTATGTTGCTATTAGCTAACACGTGATGTTATGAGATAACTTTTGGTGATCTTTAGTTGATTTTTTTTTTAAGTTCATTGAATTTGCTAAAAATTTTGTAGTGAAAACAACTTTTGTTTTTCTTTTTTTCTTTTTTCTTTTTTTAAATTTGAATTGCTTCTCAGTAATGGAAAAAACTAATGCTGTGGTTTTGGAGAGCAGTATGTTACTTTATTGATATTTCTGGTTTTCAAGATTAAATCACTGGAAATTATACAGTGCTCTGGGAAAGTTACAGCTAACGGTAACCAAGCAGAGACTGAAAACCTCCCCAGGCAGTTGCACACCTGCATAAGGAGGTGGTGCGGTGCTGGAGGTGTAGCCCAGTGGTGTGTGCACACTTGTTCTGCTAATTGGTCACGGTCTGACCGAACTCAGATGGATTTCAATTTATGTCTAGATCAGATCAGCGGCAGAGCTGGGAAGGAAACTGAATTTTGTTTCATTCACTTAATTAGCTTCAGCTTGATCCGTCCTAGAAATAGTTGGGAGGTCAGTTTGTCTCAAGGTGTTGTGATTCAAAAAATTATTTGACAGGCTTGGCTGAAGGCAATTTTTCATTGCATTTAGTATGATACGTGCCTAGCAGAGCTTGTGCTGAGACTGCTGAACTGCAGCGGCCCTACTCAGTCTGTCTGCCAATGAGCTGTTGCCTCCCCTAAATTGAATTACAGATTTTGTTTCCTAAAATGGATGTTCCCTGCCTTCTGAGGGCATGTTTCTGTTTTTGAAGGAGTTGGTAAGAGATGCTTGTGTTTGCCCTTTGAGTTTCTTCCACGATGCAACCCAGTTTGCAGTATAGACAGTCACTTCCATGGCCTTTTGTACCCTACCGCAAAAACCAAAACACAAAACAAACCAGAAAGAAATGCTGATTTGCTGAGCCTTGATCAGGAAGAGGAAAACCAACAAGCCATGCAAAGGCAATCGCCTACCACATCTCACCAGCAGATGGATGATGAGCAGTGGCTACCTTGAGCAGACCGTCTTCCAGTTTTATCGCAGAACCTGATGTTATGTGGTCTCGGGTATCTGTCCCTTTGGCCAGCTGGGGTCAGCTGTCCCAGCTGTGTCCCCTCCCAGCCTCTTGCCAACCCCGCTCGCTGGGGGCACAGAGTGGGAAACAGAGGAGGCCTTGGCACTGTGCAAGCACAGTTCAGCAATTGCTAAAACACTGGTGAGTTATCGGCGCTGGTTCGGCCACAGATCTAAACCCCAACACCGTATGGGCTGCTGTGAAGGAAGCTAACTCCATCCCAGCTGCACCCAGTGCACCATGTTGTGATTGATTTGAAGATACAAATTGCATCAGCATCTGTAAGCTAATATTTAATTGAAGGCAACTTTTAAGGTTATCGAACTTTCATTTAACTTATTGTAACTGTGTGTAGTAGGTAGAAAATAAATACTTGCTTTCTTTTCTGTTGCTCTCTGAAATAGAGAATTAGGGCAGATGAAATGTAAGGAATAGAAGGAAGAATGGTTCCTTTTAGTAAAGGCAAGCTTTATACTTTTCTTCTGCCAAGCACACAACTTTAATAGCTGGAATTTTTTTCTATTTGTGCTGTCCTAGGTACAGACTAACTGTTCATTGCCACAACTGAAATGTCCATATGCAGCATATCTAACACATAAATTTGGTTCAGATGGCTTTGTAAATGAATTTTATGTGAAAGGTTCAGATGAAGGAGCCCTGTAACACCTTCTTTAACACCACATGAATTTGCCACATGTATGCACATGTAAAATGAAACTCTCTTTCTTGAAGTACACTCCATTCCTGATAACATCTAATGTACTGTGTCTCAGTGACAGCTTTAGTGGGACGCTGTTTCCACTCTTCAGTTCTCCGATGACCGTGGATATTACAGCTCTCTGCATGCTTTAACCAAGAAGTTACATAGCTGTGGTCTTGGTTTGCTTCATTGTTTAGACACTGAATAAGGATTAAATTGGAGTTTATTGATGCAGAGGATATACTGCTGTGTTTAACAGGTGGATGAACATCTACTTGGAGAACTGAAGGTAATGTTTTCTGGAAGTCGCCAATATCTGTTCCTTCCCTTTGCTGTCCTTGCTTTTATTGCAATAGAAAAGGGAATTTGCATAAAGTTTCAAAAATATAATGTTAGTTCAGAATTCATAAGGTGAGACTGGAGGGTAAATTTACTGACCTTTGTAGATTTAACTTTGCCTTCAATCTGTCCTTCTATAGATGGTCTTAATTGCAGCACGTACTGTATCAAAGGAATCATACCACATTATCTCCTCCTTCTGTTATTTATGCACCCTCTTGCTCTGTTCTTCTGCATCTCTTTAGGCTGCCCTAAGGTGAAGGGATAATTTTATTTGAAGGGGGGGAGAAAATATTTTTTGTATTTTATTTGAACTCAAGAGATGCCTGTTACGTGCAGAAGCAAGAGTAGGTAGCTGAGAGGGAGGCGGAGATGTATTTAACCCCTCTCTCAGGGATTCACCACCCTATCTAATCAGGGGTGCAGAGCAGGCTGATGTGCTGGATGTGGGAACCTGTTTGCCGTACCTGTTCCTGCCTTGTCCTTCCCTGTATTATTCCCCTTACGTGGGGCCAGGGCTTCATGGGACTCCATCTCCTCTTGGGAAGACCAGGGGAGGATATAATGTCTGTCATGGGCACTGCAGGATTCTCAAGAACTTCTGTAGGGAGTTCTTTGATATAAATTTGGGGAAGCTGGACCTACAGGCTGACCAAGGCAGTGAATCTATACTTGAGCTGTCTACCCTTTAGTAGACTTTCTGCCATTTCCCCTGTTGAAATAGTAAAGAATAGAAATTACATAGGAAACATAACATCGATCTAGTAATTTTCATCAGCAAAAGTAGTAACCTGCTGCAAGATGAGGAAAAACAAATGCAGGGCTGCTGGACATCTGGGCTTACCATAAAAGATCTTGGGAACATACACTATGAAAGCTTGCATTCTTCTAGATGGTACTGCAAGTAATTTAAGAAAAAAATGGTCTGTTTTTTTTTTTTTACTACTACGTCTGTAACTGGTTCAATATAATAATGCAAGAGATTCCTTGAAACAGAGGCTCGTCCTGCATCTACTAAAGCAAATGGAGACTGAATCTCGTAAGCCAAATCTTCCCTTACTCACACTTTCTTGACTTTTTTCATCTTCTTGACTTTTATTGATAATTGATTTTGACAAGCATATGCAAGGAGCAAGTCATGATGAAATCAATGCCCTGACAAATTATCAGAAACTGTTTGATACCTCCGGGTTTCTTAAACTAGTATTGGAGTCCTGTGGAAAGATGGGAAGTTACATTCACACAATTCAGGGGTGAGATAGAATGAGAAATGTAACCTGTTTAAGTATCTGTATGAGTCTCACTGGTGAGATGCAACTTCTTTATCTGTCATCTATGTTATAATTACTATGTTTTACCATCTGGTTGGAGTAGGTCTGTTTTTATTTCAATTTCATGAAGAGGTTCCATTGCTTCTTCAAATCTAGTAAGGATGAGGAGCTGTTCCTCCTGCAATTACAAGCTTCTAAAATGTTAATCTTTCATGTTTTCCTCTTCTTTCCTCTGTGGTCAAGCTTATTGCCATCCATCTTGGCAATTAACTGTTTTATTAGCAAGTTCAATGAATGCCCTTAATTCCGTTCTAAGCAGAAATGGTCCTTGATTTAAAGCTGCAATGGCAAATAATAAAATCAATGGGAAGTTATTTGTTCTAAATGAAGATATATGGTAGACTTGCGTGGATTCATATCAAGTGTGGAATGACTTATCTTTTGGGGCAGCCAATAACAATGCTACTCCATGCCTTCAAATAACTTTGAGATGGTCAAATAAGGAAATATAAAGAAAAATCCTGCCTGCCTTCCTCTCTCTCCTTGAAAGCTATGGGAGTACTAGACTGGACTTGAGTAACATACCACGCTCCCACCTCCTCATTGGCTGTACCTCTGAGGACAGCTTCAGACAACATGAAGGAGGTAGAGCCTGCCTTACAATCTTTAGAGGTTTGGCAGTTATTCTAGGCTTAAAATAAAAATTTGACATTTGACTTCTTATTGTTTTTCTTTTGTATCTGATAATGTCTTTTCAACATGACCATGTAATCAAGCCAGACTTTAATTTCAGAAATCATTAAAACAGATGGAAATTACTCTTTCAGGGGAAGCTGGAAATTGCAGGAGACTGTAACTGTAGGGGAATATATATTTAGCAGGTGGTTATTCTTTAAACATGACAAATTCCATTAGAGATCAATTTTCAGAGCAGTCTGAATAGATTTTATTTTTATTTTTTTTAAAAAAATCTGTCATCTAATATCCAGAACTCTCCATTTCATGCTCACCTGGTGGCTAGGGTCAGCAAGCAAGGATGTTTGCAAGTGAGGACAACACTGAAGCGTGAGTCAAGATCCTCTGAAGTCAATCAAGGGGCTCCTGCCAGCATCTACAATCTCTTGATCAGGGTGTATGC
Source organism: Ibidorhyncha struthersii (assembly GCA_013398815.1). Lineage (NCBI taxonomy): Eukaryota > Metazoa > Chordata > Aves > Charadriiformes > Charadriidae > Ibidorhyncha > Ibidorhyncha struthersii. The sequence goes on along the minus strand of VZSZ01006266.1, from coordinate 428,268 downwards.
AAGTACTGCTTATATGTTGTGCTCCAGATTTATTTGAAATCACCTTTTTTAGTGACTCCCATGGCGGTTTAAACCTATTTCTATATGGCTGAAGTTCTGGTTTTGGTATATATGTGTGTGTGCGTGCGTATACAGGTATTGCTGCATGTGTCAATACCCTCTAAAATGAGTGATATGTGTCTGGTTAAAAATATTTAAATTGAACAGGCAAGTTCCATAGCTCAGCTACCCTCCCCTCTATTTCAGATTGTAGCAGTGTTTTCCAGATGGTTAAAAGAAAGAGGAAACATTTTCATTACCATGGCCTTGAAGGGAAAGAAATGAATCTCTTAGTCTAAAGAGAAGCAAAGAGATTTTTCATCAAAATCCCAGGCTTGAGTGAGCACAAAGAGTTGATTTTCATCACTCCAGCCTTTTTTTTTTTTTTTTTTTAAATCAAAATTGTTTTTGCCTGAGCTCTGTCACAGACCCTTTTACAAAGGGAAGGACAAAGTGTCAGGGCTGAGACTACTGTGGGGAGCAACGGCTGAAACTGCAGAAGCTCTTGAGGTGTCCTTGTGACAAGAGGGTAGGTAAGCTTGCAGGGCAGGGTTCAAACCCAGGAACAAGCTAAATGCAGATTTGGGAACAGTGCAAACAAGAGGTATTGGCAGCTCCGGGAAGGGTAAAGGCAAGGAAATCCCTGAGTAGTGTATAACTAGAAGGCCCCAAGGGATGCTTGTGTTCTTCTATCCAGGGATGCTTGGAGCAGCAGAGCTAACATTACCTAGGGCTGCCAGCTCAGTCCTAATGTCTTGAAAACATACCATGCCTGGATTACCTTGTCAGAAGCCATCACCGCAGAGCTTCAGGAACTAAAATTGGATTGGCATTTTGTCTTTAGGGATATTGCAGGGTTGCATTCATTATGAATGTGAGGATGTGTGGTATTTTGGGGATGGAGAGTGATGCAGAGGACTGTTGCTCAAGAAATGAAAAATAAAACACTTCCTAAGTAATGAAATGGCTGAATTTTAGGCTGGGCTTCAAGATGGTTTTCCATGATAGCGTTACTAATTAACTTTGTTAGCTGAGGGATCAACAAAGAGCCAGGTGGAAGCCTGCCCATGTCATTGAACAGTCCTTAGCAAGCCATTTTGACTTTCCTTAGTCTGTTTTTATATGCTGCTGAGGGAGGGATTGCCAGTACACTAAGAATTTGGGAGAAGGAAGAAGTGGCTTAAAAAAAAAAAGCCCTCTAAGTGCCAAGTCTATCATCTGCTTTATTAGTATGTCATTTGCTGTGTTTACTGAAAACTCCAGTCATGCTGGGAGTCATCCATCCGATATGATGCATGTGCTGTGACCATTTCTCCTAACAAATCTGACTTTATCAGCTCTGTTTACAATATGGCAAATCGCACAAGTTATGCTAAAGCCTTTACTTAGAGAAAATGATACAGTTAAGGTATACACTGGAAGTCTTGATTCTGAGAAGATCTTAAGGATGAGAAGGAAATTTAAATTTTATCTTTTGAGTGAGAGGAAAACCAAGTCATCAGAGCTTCAGCTAGTGTAAGTCCATGCGTTTCTGTCAGATAAAGTAACTGAGAGAGAGAAAACATAAGAGGACAACAGTAAGAGAAAGGGCTCGATCTTCAACAAAAAGACTGGAAACACATTAATAGTGCAGTGGAAGGAATCCTGTTAAGAAAGGCCAACAGGCTAATAGTAACTTCAGGTATACTCCATTGCCATGAGCCCCTGAAGCGTGTGGCAGAAGAGGGGAGAATGAAATACCCAACTCCTCATATCCAAAGTAACTGAAATAAAAGAGCAACTCGGGAAGGATTTTTGTGCAAGAAAATCCTAGCGTTATGTTTTATTTTCTCATCTACATTACTCCAAGCTTAAGTATTCAGGTACAATCTTTCAACTTCAAGACAGATTGGGCTGCAACCTACTTAAGATAGAAGTTTATTCAAGACAATGTGTCTTGAATACAGTCTGTCAGCACTGTAGTTATAGAAGTGAATCCCCTATTGATCAGCCATTCCACCAGCCACCGCAGATCTGTCACCTGCACGAAGGCTGCAGGGCTGCTTCTTTGCGTGCTCAGTTTTGTGATAGCCCAGCCTAATCCAAGGATCTTCATGTGTGCTATACAACCCTTACTGCACTGCTGACATCCTGTTCAGTATCTCTGGATTTGTTGGACACATTTAAGCTTGTTAAATGTGTGACTGAGTAGTAACTGTAGCAATCTAACCATCAAAACCTAGGTAACAGAAAAGCTCAGTGTTTTATCTCCTCTTCTTCCAGACAGAAGCACTGCCTATGAGTTCCTCGTTTCATATCTGTGTACTTTTTCTGATAGCTTCGTAAATCTTCCACTTATACCAACTAAATCAAGGTTTATGCCTACATCTGGTAACAGCACTTTGGATGTTGTAATCAAAATCTCTTTCTTCATGAGAATGAATTGTTTGGTTTTCTTTTTTTTTTTTGAGTGCTTACAGTTGTCACAAAAAAAGCTGACAGGCACAGGGCACTTCCATTGTTGTGTGTTTTTTTTTTTTTCTTTTCTTTTTTGGTTGGTTAGGTTTTTGTTTGCAGCAAAGCTGAATATGGAAGGATGCTGCTAACCTCTGTATATGCACCATCTGTCCCGGTTTTGTTGCTCGTAGGACTTGCAGCCCGTTTCCATGCCATGTTTGTTTCCACAAGTTTTAAGGACCTGTTTAGATATTAATGCTGGGTCAGTAGCAAGAAATCTCCCTTGAGAGATGTAAATAAGAGTCTCTGATTAGTATCAGGTAGCAGAGATGCTTATTCCTGCAGGTGCACCATGAGCTCTGAAATGAAGTTAGGGCTGTGGACCATGTCAGAGATGCAACTCTTTTAGCCACTGATTTTTTTTCTCAATATTTTTACCTGCTCAGATCCCTTTATTTTGGTCTTAGTTTCTTTAGTTGTCCAGAATCATCATCAGTTACACTGAGTGTTTAGTCTTTGCCCACTCTTGGACTTGGGTCAGTAAAACAGACTTATGGCTGACTTTTCTCAATTTTGGCGAGCTGAACGGTAGCACAAGTAGAAGGTCTGGGATTTGTGCAACTAGCATGTGGGTTGGAACCAAGGCAGCCTCAGGGTATCCCGAGATTGTGTTCCTGTTTCTTTGCAAAGCAAGAAGCCTTGATGGCTTTGGACAGCCGCAAAATATCTGATGATTCAAGAACGACAGCAGATCTGTTGAGCGTGTTAATGTCAGGAAGTTGTGCCTCTTCAAGTGCAAGCTTCGTAGTGTCTCTCAGCCCCAAAACAGTGACCTTTAAGTATGTTATGAATACTTAGGCAAAGTTAGAAATACTAAATATGTGCTAAAGCAGTTTAAAGTTAGAAGGATGATCATATGCTCAGCTGAAAGGTGCAGAAATTCCCTGGTCTCCTCAGTTCAGCTGGACGGATGTTTTGCTCTGGACAAGACTGAAGATTACTTCTGCCCAATCTTCTAATTATTTTTCCCCTTTTGGGGCGTTTTATTGCTTTGCAACTGTAGAAAAAAGATTCAGACAGAGGACAGTACAAGTGATGAGCATGAATGTCACTTGCGTAGTAGCTTGGGCACATTGTTGGGTAGCTTGTTCCATTCATTTTTCATGTAGGATCAATAGGTTAGAAGTTGTTCTGAAAGCTTTCGATTAGGGAAACTGATAAAATGCAGTAGAAGTTTGTGCTCACATATGGTCACTATGTTTTTGATAAGTGTTTTCTCCTAGTCCAGTAAATTCCAGTTCTTTCTTCCGAAGTGATTGCTGCTGTTGTTTACAGCTGTAACTGAATTCAGTCACCATGAAGTAACTGTGATGGAAAGGAACCTCTGTTCCTTGTGATCGACAGGGACCATACTGAGAATATCTCATGTGCAGTATTTCCACAAACGAAATGTAGTAACCTGTGTTCTTATAATCTCATGTTACTAGCTTCTTACTCGAAAGATGAACTTTTTATGAATTTCTCTTGCTTCCTAAACTGACTGTTAAGACAGATGTCTTTCAAGGCCAGGTTGGAGGAGGCTTTGAGCAACCTAGTCTAGTGGGATGTGTCCCTGCCTGTGGCAGGGGGGGTGGAACTAGATGATCTTTAAGGTCCCTTCCAACCTAAACCATTCTATGATTATATGTGGATGACTTCAAGCTCAGAAGACTTTAGTTCCATAGAAATGTGTAACACATTTGAGTCAGTAGAAGATTAGCCTTCATCACTTTGAAGGTAATTTTTTTTTTTTTCCAAAAAATCTCTTCAGTTGTGTTTACTAACAAAAAGTAAGATCACAGTTATTTATATGTTATCTCAAGAATATCATCCCACAGTTTTTGGTTGTGGTTAGTCTTGGGGGCCAACCCAATGCATTTGCTGGAGCTGACTGACTGTAACCTTAGGTCAGGGTTCAAAAAATGTGCTAAAAATAATCTTAGTATAGATTTTGATTCCCCTCCACAAGCCATAGCAGCCATACTACATAAATATTAGTTGTGTTAAGAATAACTGAATAAAACATTTGAAACTGAATAAAAGATTCATCTGGATTCTGGGAATTGGAGTGGTGAAGCATACAGGAATATTTGAAATATAATAGGGTGCTCTTGGAGAGCCCATTACTTCTAAATGGGTGCAATACATGCATAGGCAGCAACTGCAACTCTCCTGTTACTTGCTTTAGACCCTGGAATTAAAGATGCAAACTAATCTGCACATGCCTCCTTGGAAATATTAAGGGACCATGATTCATTAAGCGGTTTCTGAAGAGAAAGCGTTAATTCTCTCCTGCAGCAAAATATAAATGTGAAAGCAAATTCTCTCCTTCAGGAGAGAATTTGCTTTCACGTTTATATTTTGCTGCATTTTTAATAAAGGAGGGAGAAGGGGAAATGTAGATGTGTGCCAAAAGTGCGTGCAAGTTGGGTGAGACATCCTGCCAGCTGACCAAAGGCTTTCTCTGATGCTGCTGAATGTGTATTAGTAAAAGCAATGCAAATATTTCTCATGCAATTCTATCTCTCAGCCTCAGGTTCTGTAATTTAGCTGACTCTAACGCCAGTGCAACTGTGGTCGAATAAATCAACTTGGGGAAAAAAGCTCTCGTCCCGGGTAGGTATTAGATAACTGAGAGGTGCAGTAGGAAGAATCCTGGGATTGTTCTCTGGGCAGTGGCTGTCATTTATCCTCTTCTCTGCACTTTTAATACCCTTCTTGATTCATAGAGCTATTACACTTTCCACATTGCAAGTTTCACTGAGATAAGTTTGGATTACATTAGAATTATGAAATATTCATCAGCTATATTGGTGTGGATTTTATTCTAGGGATTTATTCTGGATCTGCTCAGTAAAGACATAATACATATATTAGTTATTTTCTTTTCAAAGATAATACGCTTGGGATTGTTTCTATCAAATGCAATGCTTCAAAATCCTTTTTTGCTTTATTAATCTACCTTATGAAAATATTGTTATTTGGTTTGTTGTTATCACTGGAAGAAGCCAAAGAGGAACTCTTAAGCTGCTCTCTCAAACATTGAGAGCAAAGTATAGAGGTTAAAGTAACTTTTTGTGTATTTGAAGAAGCAAGCTGTTCTAGATTTTGGTTAAAAACCAACGCCTTTCAGGAAAAAAGATGCTCTACATGTTTATTTTTCCTGGATCAACAGTTAAAGATAGAAGGATGGTGAAAGCCTGGAATCACAAGCAGACCCAAGCGGTGCATAGCTGTGAGTTACGCTGTGGGGGAAGGCGTGGGGACCCACCATGTTCTGCCAGCCCCAGTTCCCGATTCCAAGGTGTCTGTGCCAGCAGGGCTGTAACCAGCCTGGCCTGACATGTTTGATAAGAGGGATGCTCTGTTGTGGGTGTCTGTTCCACTCTTATTTCCATCTTGCTTCTCTGCTCTTGGCTAGTTTGTGGGACTGTGTGAGGACAGCTATTCGGGACTGCTCAGAACACTGAGGACCCCAAAATAGTGCGTGGCTTTGACTAAAATGGCACAGCAGGATAGATTGAGTAGAAACTTGAGTGCATGTTTTGCTCAGGATTGTATATTTCCTAAATTTGTTGCTGAAGCAAAACAAGTTGATTTGGTTTGAATTTATGCATTTATGTGACTTTAGCTTTTTCTTTGAATTGAGTTGGACTAAGTTGCACTTTTGATACTACTGCAGATGGCAAATAAAACTCAATTAGCCAAAAAAGATACTATAATCTTAAGAGATCATCTAACATTTTGGTGATGTTATTAGGCTTGATTCTCAAGAGCACTGTGGTAGCAGTACCACAAAACCCAGGTGAGGTTATCTGACAAGTGTGCACTTATGAATATGTCGCTGTGCGATGCCAACAATTCAGTCCATCTTTAGAGGGCTGTATTACTGGTGGAAAAGTTGCGGGGGGGTGGGGGCCGGGGCGGGGAGGAAGGAAAATCAGTGTCGGCAATGGATATGTGGCTGACTGAAATAAATTCCTGGGTTGGTGAGAAATAAATCTGTGGAGAAGACATAGGGTTGTGATTCAGATTCCCATCTCAATGGGCAGCGCGGCCCACTCAGAAGGGTATTTACTTGCCCTGCTTTACTAGTAGCGTGGAGTTCTGTTAAAAAGCAGGTGTGCGTTAATCTCTCTGTATTAAACTTGATCGCTAAGCTTCACTGGGAAAAACAAAGAACCCATTTCTTCTGTGAAATATTCATTATGGTACGTTGCTGTCTCTAGTTGGAAGATTGACTGTTTTGAAATAAATTAATCTGCTCCTTTCAAAACACTGTCGAGGGGAGACTAAATATAAAATTACCCAGGACTGTGTTACATCACCTTTTATTTAATGACTTTTTTTAAAAGATCATTTATAGATGATACTGTATTACTTATATTGTATATTTAGAGTTTATGAAAGTTGCCCTGAAATTTGACTAAATGAGGAATTTTCAGTTTTAGGATTGTGAAATACACCCAGAATAACGTATTGGTTGGTATAGCTGACTGGTCATTTTTTCAGTTAATAGCGAATCTGTTGAGGTTATCTGTGAATATCTTAGATCTTATTCAGCCTGAAATAATTACCTTAGTAGCTATAAGGAGTTCTGTCCTAATCCAATGAAACATCTTCTTTGTTATTAGTGCTGTGGAAACCTGGAGGCCTATTTACATGCTGAGGTTATCACGTGCTCAAGTACTTTCCTGGATTGAGACCTATTTTGCATCTTTATTTAAAATCCACTTGGAGAACATCTAGATCAATCTTGTTGCCTTTTAAACTCCTAAAAAGGGTTTGCAGTGCTGTTTTTCCTCTGCTAATGCCGAGTCTCTTTTGCACTGCTTTTGTTCTTCTTCATGTCTTGAAATGAATCCACGTCCTTTTTTTTTTTTTTTTTTTTAAACCCTTTTAGGGTGAAATGCTTCCCTTACATTTAAAGGATGAAAATATTGATGACAATGTCAGCATAGGGAGATTGGTAACTGTTTAGTAGGTGTTTACATTCATTTTGCATGCTGAATAAAGAGTAAATCACCAGCACTTCATATGACCGTTAAGTTTGTATATTTTATAAGTTAGGAGAGCAAATCTGCATCTTAAAATGTCTGCTGAGATGTCTCAAGCTTTCATTTGAGTTTGACCAGGCTGAAACTTCTAAAACCCAATTTAGTCCTGAGTATGAGACGCTTTGGTGTAGCTGACATTCTCCAGGTCCAGTTTAAGATAAAAATCACATTTGACAGAAACATTAGCTATATTTAAAAAAAAAAAGGGGGGGTTTGGGGGGCACAGATGGAAAGGAAGAATTATTAAGTTTTCTAACATGCAAAACAATGTCCCAAAGAAGCAAGATTAATGTGTACGTATTTATTCTTGCACCTTAAACCACTGTGGACTTTAAATTGAGTAGCTGTTTCACTATGGAAACTCAAAGAATAAGTAGAGTTAGTAGCCAAGATTTCTGAAAGCGTGTATGACCTCGTCTGTGATTAATGCTAGGCTTAAGGCAGTGGGATGAATCCAGCTCCCCCAAAATACTTTGATGGATGTGGGGTTTTTCTAAATGAGTCTAGTAATTGCTACATCCGACTTGGTTTTGAGATGAGGTCTCGGTGTCCAGGAAAAGGTGTATCTGAATATGGGGGTGGGGGGAAGCAGCTGCTTCTGTAGTAGAAGAGGGCCATCTTAAATGAAAATTATCTGATGGAGGGGGTTTGTGGTTGGGGTTTTGTGTGAGCTGCTTTTCCCTCCCTCTGACTATACCTCTGGAAAGGAATTATTCCTACTTTAAATTTTCACCTGATCTTAGGAATTATTCATAACCAAACTTTATTTCACGACCCAAAGGAAAACATAGGAAGAGGAAATCTAGATCCCAGTAACTTTTAAAAATTTGTGTAATGATGTTTCGTGTAATCCAGCTACCTAGATGGGAGCTTGCGAGTGGCTTTCAATGCATGATCTAGCAGCTCTGAAATGACTTCTCTTAAGGTGTGAATGAGTAACAAAAGGAGCAGTAGACCTGGATGTAGATCTAATGTCATAGACTTAAATTCACTTTACAGCAAAGTTCTTCTAGGGATCTGGAAGAAGATAAAAGCAGGAACTGGCTTATCTAGATTGATTCTCAGGAATCTCTGAACCCTATGGGTAAATCTATTCCAAGACAGCAGTATATAGGGGATAGTAAAAATAGTTCTGAACAGACAATGAAGATGTTCTATTTTCTTGTGTTATGTAAGTTTATATGACTATGTAATCCATTTTTTTTTTTTTTTTTGCAGAGATATTTTCCCATACAGGGACAAATAGCCTGATGGCTTAATTCTCACCTTCTATGTTGCCTTTCTGCAACTAGTTGGAAAAGAGTTGTTTGAAACGTGATTACACTGTTAGAAATTCTCCTTTCTTTCCTTGCCACTACGTTCAGCTGCTCTGTAGCATCAATTATTTTAGATGGGCATTTCCTTTTTGAAGGTTAGTCCATATATCCCTTACCCTGACCCCTGTAAGAATGAGGGCTGTAGGCAGGAAAAACTGCACAATTTATCAGTCACTTAAACTACTTTACCCAAGAACCTGGAAACGTCTGTGAGCATGAAGGGGAACAATATACCAAGCAAAGCTGAAAGCAGGTTATATCCCTATTTTCTTTAGCAGAATAAATGAAGAAGTCTTCAGGTGTACCAGTCTTCAGTGACTAATCATTATACCTGGCCAGAACTGACTCATTAGCTGTCTTCTTCAGGGCAACCTGCTCTGCTTAATAAGGTCCAAATGACTGGAGCAAAAGCTTTCATGAGATGCCTGGAGACAGAACAAAGGTCTGTTCTTACTGCTTTCCTTGAGGTTGTCCTGAATCACTTGTACATCAGCCCGCTGGCAGACTTATGTGATGCATGCTTATGTAAAGATTTAAGACAGTGACTGTGACAACATGGGGAAAATGACTCTTTTAACACATGCCATAAAGACAGACTGCTTATGTGCCCTCAGTTTTTAAGTACATGGATGATGGACTAGGTTTTGAACATCCTTGGAGGTGACTTCCTTTTGAACATGGGTTGAAAGAGGTTGTTCATGGGGAAATGTAGTATAGTATGTAGTATACATCTGTATAGAGAGATCCATATTGACTGAAAGACTGTCGTGGACCCTGAAAGCAGTGTAGCACACTAGTGTGGCAGTCCGCTGGGCAGCTGAGTCACAGTGAGCTCTGAGTTGTGACTGGCCCAAGCCATGCACTGTGCCAGCAAGCTCACACTCATTCTAGTGCATGAGCCAGCTCGTTCACAGCTAACTGGGTGCATCTGTATGACACTGGATGGTGGTATACATCTCACTTTGTTGTGTGCCATCAGAGTGACGTTCCTATGGACTGGTGGAGGCTGATACAAGTATGTTCTGTCTCTCCGAGCTATAAGAAAGGCTTTTGTGCCAGTCACGACATAGTTTCTGAGGATCTCTTTTATCTTTGGGATAATCTAAAAAAAAAACCAAACCCCAACCCTCAAACCCACAAAACACCCAAACCAAAACAAAAACCCCAAGCCTTCTTTGCCCAGACCTCCAAGCAGAGAACTATACTTCAAGCCCATTCATGTCATGTGCCAAATTTTTATCTGGGTGGTGCTTCATACTCATTTTTTCCCTGGAGCCTGAAGGATGTTCTTGGTGGCCATAGCTTTTCCCAGGGCATCAGGCCAAGCAGTTCCTTGGACCGTGGGTCTCCTGTAGCCACCTGAACAGGTACCTTACTAAGCTGCTTTTGGTTCAGTGACTTGTTCTTCCTTTAAACACTTTTCTTGCCTGAGACCTGAACAGCTGAGCTAGTACCCTCCCATGTGCTCCTTAGTTCATCCATGGTCAAGGCACCAGCTGGGAAGCTGGAGGCTGACAGCACAGGCTGGCCTTCCTCCCACAGCCGAGGTGAGGCTGTGCCCTGCCTTCCTTTGGCAGGGCTAACGGCACAAAGACATGTGAAGTAGTTACTTGTGGCCTGTTTGATTCAGGGCAACTGGTTTGGTTTCTTAAGCCATGCAGAGCTCCTTTTTATTGAACTACCTCATTCATCCAAGTGTCAGGTTGTCTTTGCCACCTTATTTCTATAGCACTTACCAGTAAATAAAATAATTTTCTTTCTGTCTTATCTTTTTTTCCTGCAATTTAGCAGGAAGGGCATTCAGTTAGATATAGTGTTGATAGCAGCCACAATTCACAGCTTCATTTATTTTTTCTTTTTTTTCCTGGAGCTGGTCTGCGTTACTGAACAGAAGGCTGATAATTCCCTGCTGAATTTCCAGGACTGCTGAATGAATAAATTGTGCAGGGGAGTGAGTGGGATAGGAAACACTTCTTCTCTGTGGTGGCTTTTTTTTTTTCTTTAATGAAAAATGCATTCTCTAAACTAGTGAAGCAAATGAACTATAAAAGTGAGCAGCATCAACCTTAAAATTAGCCTGAAACGTGCAGGGTAAAATTCTGAGTATGGTTGTTCTGTAGATAAGCTGTATGACTTTTAACTTCTTTTGGAAAAAAAAAACCAAAGGCAATCCATTCTTAATATATGCATGAAAAATAATCTTTAGCATTTCGTTAGGCTACTTTGTATCACAGGCTATCAACTTGGACAAAATCCAAGCAGGGAGGGGAGTTCTTATAAGCAGTCTTTGCTGCCATCTCCCTCCCCCAACCCAACAGAGTGCAAGATTTAACTACCTAAATGTGTTTGCGTGCTCTCATTGCAGTAAATATTCCTGTTTTTTGGAACTACTACATATGCATACATATCCACACATATTAGTGTTTAGAAATATTCAAAAGTATTCCTTACCATTGTGATAAAACAACTACTTATGCTGTTACAACTTGGTTTTCCTAGGATGATGCTGATGTATACAAGGAAAAAAAAAATGCCCAAACTCTGCAGAACTTGATGCTGTCAAGCTGATGCCATGAAAATACAGGCTGTGCAGGCATGAAATGTCCATGGAATAGTAGGACAGACTTTCTGAAGTAATAAATAGGAAAGGATAGATGCTGGAAAACAGCTTGTTTAGTCAGGAAGCATGAATTCAGTCACAAACCATTATAGAGGATATTGTGAATAAAGCCAGAGCGTCCCTGCAAAAAGAAATGAGATGTTTTCTGGATGATAGAGTAAGTTGGAGTAATTAGGTGTGAAAATACACTTATCACAAACCATCCTGAAAAAAGAATTGACGAGTCTTTAACTGGCTTCTAGAAAGGAAAGAAGAAGGGAGAGTAAATTGAAAGCAAAATTACTGAAGGATTTTTTGGGAATTAAAAATTTCTTTTAAAATTATTTAGTGTGAAAAAGACAGACTGCAGGCTAATTTGGCCACCGTGCTGACACTGTGGGCATAGGTTCTATGTGATGATTTTTCAACTGACCCAGATTATCAGATTAGGTTTTTAATGTATGGAAATGATCATCTTTGTAGGAGCTTTTCATTTTACATAGTGTGCCATGAGATTCCAGATGTAGATTTCATGTCATGGATTTTATATGTAGCTGCAGGGAGTTAGTGGCATTTCATAACTGAAAGCAGAAAGTCAGTCTGCAATTGTTAGAAATGCACTTAGAATTACTATTTTTCTATTTATTTTTCCTCTCATATGTTTTTAGAAATGTGATTCCTGAGTTCCTTTCAATAGGCTAAAACTAAAGTTCAAACCTAACCAGCCTTGAAACTGAAATTCCTTTCAGTTGTCTGTGTCAGTATCTCAGATGCTTATAAGAGGCTGCCTAGCTCCCCATCTCTCTGAAGAAGTGAGGATGCTTTTGTGGATGAAGAAATGTTACTTTAAATGTTTGAGCTTCACTCCTTATGTCTAAAAAATGATGAGAAATCTGTGCTTAAGAGGGTTCTAATACTCAGCATTAGTTGAACTTATTTAAATGAAGCAGTTCAGGATATTTCTTACAGACACAGTTTTGGAAGGGACAGCAGCTTGGTTCAATAAAATTGATTAAGGTGTTAAGATGCACAAATATGCTGCTGTCTCTGTCACGTCAGTAGATGAATTGCTATTGCAGCATACCGGTCTGTTGATTCTCAGTAAGCAGTTCCCACAAAATGGATGTTAGATAGGCAGTTAGTGAGAAAACGGGGAATGCAAATATATGGCCTTTGTAAATTCAGTGAATCCTTTCTTCTGAAGTCAAAGCTTATCTGGTGTTCTCATAGCACCATGTATCTTGTGTACGCCAAAATTAGGACTGTTCTTGCTCAGAGCAGCTGTCACAGCAGTGGGAAGTTAAGGATCTGGAAGGATCTCTGTCTTACCATACTGAAGTTCTTAATTTCTTCTCTTCCTTCCCGTCTCCCATAGCATTTCCTACTCATTTGTCCGTTGTCCTTCCTGCTGCCCAATACTACAACTGATAGAGCTAGATCATTTCCATGGGACCCAGAGATCTGGCTTCTCTTGCCATGGACACACAAGCTGGGAAGAAATTTGAGCCAATGTTCTTCATCTTGGCTATGAAGAGATAGAGACCAACAGTCAAAATGTATATACTTAGACAAGTAGCCTGTTTTTAAAAGAAATCGCTTACCTACAATCCCAGTGAAGAAACTGAGGGAAGTCTATAGCTGACACTTCTGGAACTCTGCCCCGATAATGGGTTCAGCCTTTTGGCATTAACCTCCTTTTTGATTTAGTTTCTGCTTCTATAAATGTGCACTCATATGTGTATATATACATGTTGTTTAAAAACCAGATAATTCTACTACAAGTGAGATTTTTTTTTTTTTTTTGTTTTTCTATTTTAATAGAATTTTGAAATTTT
>VZSZ01006266.1:372918-414867 GCA_013398815.1 Ibidorhyncha struthersii | reverse complement strand
GAAAAATTCTTTCCTAATGTTCAGTCTAATCCCACCCTGTTGGAGCTTGAAGCCATTCCCTCTTGTTCTGTCATTAATTACCTGTGAGAAGAGACCAGCACCAACCTCTCTACAGTGTCCTTTCAAATAGTTGTAGAGTGTGATGAGGTCTCCCCTTGGCCTTCTCTTCCTCAAACTAAACAGTCCCAGCTCCTTCAACCGCTCTTCGTATGATTTGTCTGCTAGGCCCTTCACCAGTTTCGTTGCCCTCCTCTGCACTCGCTCCAGCACCTTGATATCTCTCTTGTATTGCGGTGCCCAAAACTGGACACAATACTCGAGGTGTGGCCTCACCAGTGCTGAGTACAGGAGCACAATCACCTTCCTACTTCTGCTGGCCACGCTATTTCTAATACAAGCCAGGATGCCGTTGGCTTTCTTGGCCACCTGGGCACACTGCCGGCTCATATTCAGCCGCTTGTCAATTAGAACCCCCAGGTCTCTTTCTGCCAGGCAGCTTTCTGAAAATATGGCAAAGGGCTGTGATACAGTATTCAAGTGCAAAATATAATTTATTCTTTTCTCCATTCTGCTTTCCTCATGGCTACTACCTATCTCCTGCTGAGTGAACCACTTGGAGTGAAAACAAAGAAAGCTTATCCTAGAAACTTAGTGGAAAAAAAGTCTGTGTGTTACTTTACAGAATAATGTCCAAAGGTCAGTGATGGAAGCTCCACTGACTGATAAGTGGAGAACTGCCATGAAAAAATAAATAGCAAAACCCTCTACAGCTCGTTGTTAAACTATATTTTGGGGAAACTGACTCTGTCTTCCTTATATCCTTTCTGTGTTAAGTACCTACTTGTGAATAATACCTGTGTAAAAGCAGGTGAGACCACTCTGAAAAAGTGGAAACAGCATCATTTTTTTTTTTTTTCTGGCCCATTTCAAGCTCGTGTTTGTTTTGGATTTCTATTTTTGCACCAATTATTGATTGTGCTTGAATGTATTTTTATACAAATTATGTAAGAGCTTTTGGGAAGCCTTGTAACTTCAACACTGTCCTTCACAATAAACCCAGCTTGAATGTCACCAGTACTGGCTTTTAGCACACCATCATCTGCTGATCTTTCAGTGGTCGCTGTAAAATACTTTCAGATTGCACTAATGTGTGTTCCTTATTACAGGTAGTGTCTTATCTTAAAATGCTTCTAGTAATGTACTGTTATTAACATAAGGGTTTCTTTCTGGTTCAGCAGAAATAATAGGGCAAGCAGCCAGACCATCACTCACTGTCAGTGTTTTAACAGCTCAAAATCCAATTAGTTTATCTCAAAACTGCTCTTTATTATAGGGATTTGCCAATTTAAATTCTGCGTACAGAAATGCACTAACCCTTATGGTTTGAGTAGTAGTCACGGTTGACATCTACGGTACTTCAGGTGAAAAACGTGGATATTTTCTGCAAATCAGGAGGCTATTTCAGCAGCATTAAAATTGGCTGTGTAATTTGACTGTTATGATTTTGTGTACTTGGACCACAATTGTTTCAACAGAGAATTGTAGTAGCGTTTCTGTCCTTCCTGTCTATGTGATTTACCGTAAAATAATTATGTGGATTTTCTGAAGCATTCTGACAAGTCAGTAAAAATATACAATTGCAGCACCAACCGATAATTTGTACACACAAACTACTTACAAAGTAAAAATTTATTATAATCAAAGAGAAAGAGGAAATGTAAAGTTTCTGGCTTTTTTTTTTTTTAAAGTGAAATGTTTTATGTCATCTCATTTATAAAGAGCATATAACTGTTCTTTCGAAGTGTAAACATCTGTAATTTCTTGCCATTGCCATTAATAACATTTACAGCATAAAATCTAAATAATAATACATAATAAAAACTTTTGGTTCAGCACTGCTGGTAACAAAAATTCCATAGAAAATTAAATCAAGTGGGTTGAAGACAGTAACACTGATAGCTCCAATTTGATAATTTAAACAACAAAATCAAAGTATGATAAATAGGATCCCTTCATTTGAGAAATAAGAAAATGTTTACACAGCCCTGGATTTCCAAGATGAGTGTATGGAAGGGATATTGATTCTTTCCTGTTATCGGATCCCAGGCTCCTTCCTCTTCAAACTGAAAGGTTAGTATGCTTTTTGCATTTAGAAATATCAAATGTCCTAGATCTAGAGAAGGCTTTCTGCTCCATTTTTGAGGGGAAATACTAACCACAATTAATCTTTCCAGGAAGCTTCCAAAATAACAACAGTAATAAATTACTTACGAGTGCCCAGTTTGAAACTAGGTTACAAGGGACTTGATATTTAGAAAGCACTGAGCTCCTGCCTTTTAAGATTCAAAGGCCTTTGAGGTATATAAATATAGATACTCGATACTCTTTGAAAACATTGGCTAGTGGCTTCACTTTGGTATTGAAAAACATTACCCAAATGATGTGGTGATGTTTAAAGCTGTGATCATTGTGGTATCTACTTAGTGTATAAAATGAACATTGATCTGGCTCTACCATCCTCTTGACCAAGTGAATACCATATTCCTGTCAGTATGCTATTGTTTATATTGAAGTGGTATCTATAAGTTCCAGCTATCTAAGAGGAAAAATAACCTTTATTAGTTAATGAATAATTAACTTAGTCAAGTAGTGGAGAGGTGGACTGACACACACACAGAGGTCATGTGAAATAAGCATGAGTACATAGAAAGTTTTCCTGACTTTACAATATAGTTTCTTTTATGCCTAGCTTGTAACCCCTGTCTAACTTTTAACTCTTTTCTGTGAAACTCATTGATGATATCCGACTTCTACTCAGGAAGTGTTCTTTGCTTATGACTTATGTTAGTATCTCAGCTGAAAGATAGGCTTCTGAGGATAGTGACAGTGTCCATACAATTATGATATTAAACTGCTGCTTTCAGTTAACTGCAGTCAGCTCAGTAGTTACCCATGTAGGGTTTTCAGTGTTAAATTTATGAAGAGAAAGGATAATGAGCTGCTTTCAGATGTGTTTTTAAAAGGCCAGGACTATTAAGAAAAGAATAAATCTGAAGGCCAGAAGAGACCGTTATATTAACTATCTTAATTTGCTATTAAATGCAGGCTATAAAATTTCATAGTCATCTTTCTGTTGAGCCCAAGAGCTTATGTTTGACTAATGCATTTGTTGCACCCAAAATTTACCGCCAGTCTTCAAAGGCCAGGTGAACAGACTGACCAGGCAAACATAGCCCCACTATTAGAAATACATATCCTCTTTCAATGATAATAGGACAATACATACACATGTACCAATACAGACCAGGATATCAGAGTACTGACCACATATCCAGTTCTGATGAAAAGGAGTGACCAAATGGTGTTTTTTGCAGCCTCATATGGACAGTCTAAGGGCAGCTCTGCTACTTCTGTCAAAGTGGTGAAGACGTGATTTCTTGGCTCCTTTTCATTTTCTGGATTTTCAGGATAGTCATAATACCTTATTGATCATGTATTAATTTTGGATTCCCAGATTTCTTAGGGTAGCTGGAAATTCATGTTACATAGCAATGATAAAAGGATACATATAATATCCCTCTATGGACAGGTCATAACAAGTCAAATTACAGCAATATTATTGGCATGAGTTTAAACTTGATTCTTTTCAGGTTACAACAATCTCCTCTTTGATGGTGACCTCTTCCGATAACCATTGTCTTATCAATCTGGTTGGTCAAATCATGTCCTTCTGGCCTGCATAGACTGGTTATCTATAAACTCTAGTTAATAAACTCTTAGGATTTCCATACTGCCCTCTGCATCATTATTTGGGTATCTTGAGGTGCCAACCCCACCTTTATCATGCCATTAGACTTGAGTCCCCGTCTTTCTGAACTATGTATCTTGAGAAGTGGCATTAAGAGGTACTGGGATCTTGATGGACCTGCTGTTGGCATGTGCCTTTCTATTGCCCTCCCCCTGCATCTTCTGGTGCTCCCACACCCAGACGTTACTGTTCGTTCTGCCTTTGCACCAACATTATCACTTACATTACAGTTCTCCATCAGTATAGTTTATCAAGGTGGATGTTTCTATACTTAATTAGCTTGGTTTTGCTGCTTCTAATGTCCAAATACTCTATTTTGTAAAAACCTTTTCCTGTTGGCACACCACACAGGCCGGGTCATGTTCCAGGCATTCTTCTTGCTGTTTGAAGCTAATGAGGACATAGCCTGTTCAAGAGCAGTGACTCTGCTTGGTTACATACTAAGTCTTGAAACTTTTTCTGCTGTGAGAAAGCTTTCATCACATGGAAAACTTTAAGCTCAGCTTTGATCATTTACTCCAAATGGATTTGAGATCTATAGTAGTTAATAGCCTGCTCACAACTCTCAAGCTTCCTGGTGACAAATCTGGGCCTTTTCCTCTCCATTTTGGTTTTAGGTATTTCTCACTCCACTGTGTGAAAAAGCCTTGCCTGGCATTTGTTCCAGTTGAGCTATTTGGAAATTTAAGTTCAGTGCAACCAGAGTTGATTTGTATCAAAAATAACTCTGTACTCTAAATAGTAAACGCTTAACTCTCCACAGTGGTTTTGAGTAGTTGTGATGTCCCAGAGATTTAATCATCCTGCTAAAGCAATTATTTAATTCTTATAGCTTCATTGGATACTGAGGGGTTGTGGCTACTGTTTACATTCACCCCAAAGTTGCTACCCTTGATGTACTATAACAGGGAGATAAAAGGTGTTCCAGCAGTTACTTGTGTTACTACTCCATCTCCAGTCTGCTTGAAAGGGTTTTACCATGTAATACCATAGTGTCTGCTTTATGCCACAGAGAAAACTGTTCCCTGTCTGGGTCTCGCTTTTTAAATTCAGATTAAAATTAGAATTTGCAAGGTACCTTTATCAATTTTTTACGGTCCAGTTAGCCTATCGATCTTTATTTTTAACCACCTCTGAATGTTACCAGCTGGTATGCTGGGTGGGTATCGCTTAGTTATCTGTGTGAGTATAATTGTAGCATGGTAGGCAGACAAAGAGCAGGTGCACTTAGGAAAGCCAGTAGCACGTTAATAAAACAGTATTTCTTCCCTTGGAACATCAAAGCAAACCTACAGTAGAGTCATTCTGCTAAATTAGTATAAAATATTATTGAACCATTCTATGACTTTAAGTTTGCTAAATGTATTGCTGAACACTGTTTTGCCCCTCCAACATTCGTAGTGTTTTAGCTGCAACGGGAGCTGTTTGTGGAATAAAAAGGTTTAGGGCTCGTTCTTTTGGGTTTGGGACTATTCGGTGTATTTAGGATTCAGTCTACTGCCTGCTGCAGCAGTGGCCAGACTGGGGAGCCTAGTATAGCCCAGGGCTGCTGCGCAGTGATACCCTCCACTTGGTGACCTAAACTGTCACTGATGAACCACAACCTCTTGTCAGCCTCTGTTTGATATCTGTACTGGGACTGGGGCTGGACCAGTAGTTAGTACTTTCACTTGACTGTTCCCATGTCTGGTTTTCTTCTGGGCTGGGCGCTCTTATTGCCCGATGTGGGTGAACCGTGGAAATCCAGTTCTCACTAACCTCACTCAGAGACATCTGTTAGCTAAATCAGCACCAAGTTATTGTCCCTTAACAAAAAGCTACCTAGTATGGCTTGTTGTGTTCCTTTGGGTCTGTCTTCAGTTGAACATATGATGGTCTTTTTTCCTTGCTAATTACCTATTTTATTTATTTATTTATTTATTTATTTATTACCCTTAGCAGCTGTAGCACCAGTCCACGTTTGCTTGTGGTCAGCTTGTGAACTACATCTCCTGTCTAT
The DNA here is from genome assembly GCA_013398815.1 of Ibidorhyncha struthersii. Lineage (NCBI taxonomy): Eukaryota > Metazoa > Chordata > Aves > Charadriiformes > Charadriidae > Ibidorhyncha > Ibidorhyncha struthersii. Next base: position 409,060 of record VZSZ01006266.1, on the reverse strand, counting down.
GTAGTCCCTCTGATTCCCTTTGGTACTCAAGCCTGTTAAATACTACTTACTCTGGCCATGGAATCAGTTAACATAAAGGGGTGGTTATGGCTAGGGTTTATTTAGTTTTCCTGCCCTCCCAAAATAACAATTACTGCTATCCTAATCTGATCATAAAGGGTTTTTTGCTTTACCCGTGGTTTTCAGTACTTCACGTCCCTCATAGTTTTCACTGAGCCTCTTCACTAAAGCATTGGTTTCTTTTCTCAGCTGCATCTTCTCCCCATCCTTCTAATTACTCCCAGTGTTTCTGTTTCTGGTACCCATGGTCAGTCTTTTAATGCAGGTTACAAGATATCCACGTCTTTTATTCTGGTTTCCTCTTCATCCATGAACTTTGCTTGACTCTCTAGGCCTTCATTGTAATAGATTACCACTTAAATAGGGTCTTCTTCATCCTTATTAAAAAAGTATGCAAAAGTTCATCTCATAGTCTTCCTATAAAATGTTTCGGTCCTTCAGAAATTACCTACAAGCTAACCCAAGCTAGTTGCTGTTATCTGGTGAGGCAATAATCACCTTTAAGAGGTGACTTCATCCTTCATACACTGTTAGTTTGAAGCTATGTCCATTATAATTATGGTCCCTCTTGTTCTTGAGCACAAACACAGCTACAGCTCCCAGTAGTTGCTTCTTTGTGAAAAGCAGTAAGAAAATGAGAGATCTGAGGGATGTATAACATTAGGGCAATCTTGATAATACAGCAAAGCCTTTAAAGCACTGCAAGACTCATCAAGTCCATCTTATTAGCTCATTTTTAGTTATTGGATTAGCTTGCATTTCTGAATTTAGTGCAACCCTGTCATCTACTATTCTGGTTGCTTGAGCAATTTGATTTTGATCTATATTTTACCCTTCCATTGCAAATCACTCATGTCTCCCTGTTTAAACGCCTAATATAATTTGGTACAGTTCTAACTTGACTGGCATCTAATTTCATTTCAGTAATAATTTGCTCATTTCTGCTTTGCTCGTGATCCCTGGCTCTCTGTATTTAATAATGTGCTCTGTCACAAAATTTTTGTATTCAGTTTGTTTCTTTTCTAATGGAGTGCAGGGAGAGCGTGTACAATGTTCTCCGGGACACTGAGTCCTGCAAAATGTGAGTCACACTAGATATTTGTGTTCCAGTTGTTTGAATTTTCCCCAACTTTTTGTGGCTCTTAGTGTACTAACTTTCTGAAGCTGGTATTTGTTCATTACCCGGTATGTGATCAGCAGTCTCCTCCTGATTCTTCTTCACCTCCAGCATTACTTGAATGGCAGCCTGTGTTTCACTTAATTTTTTTCTATTTCATTCTTGTGTCCTCCCATTGAAAAAGATGGCTACCTCTTTTTCTGCTGAAGCCCCCTTTTCCTGGACATCCTTTAATACAGTTGCTCTTCACGATCTTTCTGCTATTACATTACATTCCTTGACTTTGTATTCCTCTACCTACTGTTGCAACTTCCACAACTCTGGCTCTAGGACTTCAGGTTTTCTGTCTTTAATAATGATTTCAGCTTTTTTTTAATCTTATTTTTCAGCTCCTATTTTTGGCTCCTTTACTTATGCACCGGCGTCCAAAGACTCTAATGCTTTTCAGATGTTCCTAACTTGATTCTCCACTTTATCTTCACTTTAATGCTCTCAAAAAATCACTCTGCATTTTCTAACTGCCATTAAAACAAAATATCCTCTGTCCACGGACTGGGATCCCACTGAGAGCCTTGTGCTTCTAACCAAGAATTTATTTTGCCCTGTTTTTGAGATGACAAGACAAAGGATGGAGATCCTTTCAATCCATCTTTCCTGGGTATTTCCTGAGTATTACTAGTCAGGTCACCATCCCTTGGGTAATTTTGTAACTTTCAATCATGTAGATTACTTGGACATTTGAAACTACCTTAGAGCGAAGCAGTGAAAGCAAAACAACTTCCTTTCCATTAATCGCTTAGGCTGTTGACACGGCTGCAGAGTGACAGTGAGATTTTTTTTTTTTTTTTCCCTCATCCCCACAGACTTTCAGCAGTCCTTAATTGCTTAGACTGTCCACGTTCTCCATCAGTTGTTTAACCCAAGCTTTACCGCTAGTCTTTAGAAGTAGGTAACCAGACCAACGAAGCGTATACAGCAAACTTAAGATCAAATACTTGAAATGCATTTTCCTTTTAATGATAATAGGACCATACTGCATAGAACCATAGAATACCAGGTTGGAAAGGGACCTCAAGGATCATCTTGTCCAAATGTTCTTGGCAAAAGTATGGTTTAGACAAGATGGCCCAGTACCCTGTCCAGCAGAATCTTAAAATTGTCCAAGGATCTGGAATCCACCGCTTCCCTGGGGAGGTGATTCTAATGGCTGGACGTTCTCATTGTGAAAAATTTGCCTCTTATGTCCAACTGGAATCTCCCCAGGAGTAACTTCTACCCACTACCCCTTGTCTTTTCCATGTGACTCCTTGTAAAAAGGGAGTCTCAGTCTTCTTTGTAGCCACCCTTTAAATACTGGAACATGGTGATAAGGTCTCCTTTAAGCTTTCTTTTCTGAAGGCTGAACAAACCTTGTTTGTACACTTCCATGTATACTGATAAGACCAGGAACAATTCTGTGGGCCCAGTTCTGAAGGAAAAGAGCAATGAAATGGTGTTTCTTGCAGTCTCTTATGGGCAGTCTAAATGCGCCATCAGATTATTTTGATTTGTTTTTTGGGTGGGTTTTTATTTTCCTGACAGAGGTGCCTGTTTTCATTGGCTTGTTTATCTGTAGACCACCCATCACAGCGGAGGAACTTAGTGTAGCAAAATGTAATGAGAAACCTCATTGGAAGAAGGAAGGTGGTAATTATTTCACAAAATTAACTTAACTGGTTGAATAATTAACTTAATTGGTTAAATAATCAATGCACTTGCACTCACTTTTTCATAATTATAACTCATGCTCTCATACCTGTGTAATGGCTACACCCAGATGTGTGTGCTAAGTGGCCTGGCCAGGATCACTTGTGTGGAGCAGAGAGGACAAGGGACTCCAGCTGTTAACTGAGTCCTCATCATGTCTGTTGGGTTCTTTGATTGGTGTCCACAAAGGTTTTTTTAGTCAGGTTGTTTATTCATTTATTTATGATGTGATATGCCTTCGTTCTTTGGGATTCTCGGATTTCTCAGGTTCCCTTGGAAATGCATGCTACACAGCAGTATTAAAAGAATATGTATATATGCATATGTATGGGTATACATAGACAGATTCTTCTTAATAAATTCTTGTTAACTTCTATCTAAATACTGCTATGATACTGGTATTTTTGTCCTTTTCAGGTTATAGCACAGTGACTCTACAATTTTAATGTTGAAGAAGCTGCTGTTCTTGCTAGTGATTTGTTCCGTTGCTGTCACTTTTTAAAGTATTCATGCTATTTCTCATTTGGACTTGTCTAACTTTAACTTAATATCTTCCCTTTTTGATTAAATAGTTCTTGTTTCATAGTGGTTATTTTAGCCTTGAAATAGGTTTGCTTCTTTAGGTAAACTACATCTTTTTGATAGACGAAGTAGACGAGTCTGCTTGCAATTGAGATTAAATGGGAGTAGTTTACAAATAGTCATTTCTATCTAAAGCAGAAATGAAAGGGCAGAAATGTGTTCCCCTCTGTTTTGGTTCTTTGTTTTTTTTTGTTTTCATCCCCTTTTTAACATAGTGGTAGTCACAATGCAGTTGAAAACAAGATACAGCAAGAAAGTCTGGGTTTCTTACAGAGGTATGACATGCAAAGAAGATGGCCAGTCACAGGACCTGGGTGACCTTCTCAGTCTCTTGGAAGTGGCTTGGTCAGGTCCCTGCTGAAACAGGCTGGTAGCTCATGTGCAGCGCTACTTCTCCTTAGAGATATCAAGTGGGTAATGTGTTTCCAGGTACTTAACTTATCATTTTCCACAGCAAGAGATCAGTGTTCCTAAAATCAGGATGTCTGTCATAGGTGATGCCTCTACACGGCAGCTAATAAATGACTTCTTTATGAACAGTTTTTCATTAGAGATGCCCTTCTCCATGCCACCATTGAAAATCTTTTATGTAGAAAACATTTCCAGCAATGGAAGTTACAAGTAAGACTCGTTCAGTTTTTAATAATTGTTACAACAATTTGTCCTGCACTGCCCAGGAGATTAGACCATATAAAACCTTGCTCCATGTCAAGCACATAATCTCAGTCTGAATAGTAGCAGATTTTATGATGGTATCACAAGATGAAATCTGGCTGCTTTTTCTGTCTTTATTTTCAGTGCTTTTTGTCCTGAGAAGCCCAGTCCATCAGGGCTTTCAACAAATGGCATTTTTCTTTTTCTACCAAAAAATATGTTGTCTTACTTCAACCTTGCCAAAATCTCAGACCTTCCTATGTCATATTTCGCTGAAGTTAAAAGCCGAAGTCCTTGTTTTTATTTCCAAATATACCTATTCTTTGTCACCAAGGGTTGCTGTGTGCTGTCATTCTAATATTATTCGTTTTCTGTGCTGTATTGCCAGGGTCAGCAGTGAAACATGATTATCTTGGGATCTAATGAAATAGTTTCCTGCCTCCTGTAATTCTCTCAGTGGCTCAGACATTTAACCTTTTCACCCATTGGGACTAGCCTCCTAATAAATATACTGCTATGACAGTAGAGCTGTCTCAATTGTTTGCTGCATTTCCATTAAGTCAAATATCTTAAACATTTAACACTTTTACTTCACCCACGTGATTTTTTTTTTTTTTAAACACAGCTCTATAAACCTAGTCTGTGTTGAATTTTTGAGTCTTGCATAGTATCCATGTGAATTTTACAGTAATAAATTACAGCATGCTAGGTAATATCTGGAAGAACTTTTAATGGCAGGAATTCAAGTATTTTCTGTTATACTACATCATTATTTCTTTTTTTCCATTTTTCTTTACCTTTATAACCTCTCTGTCATTAGCACATGTATTTAATCAGGACAGCATAAGTGGTGGACTTTACCCTAGGCATGGTTGATGAGGAACCTGATACTTGATTTATCTCACATCTGTTACTGTTCCTCTGGTCTCTCTGGGCACAGTTTCAGCACGTGCCTGTGTTTCGCAGCTGTGAGATGGCAATGCCACACATGGCCAGCCCAGCTGAGCTGCAGCGCTGCTCCTGCTGAACAGACCTTCATAAAATTGCTTGGAGCGTGTTAGCTAAAATGGATTGAATAACCCTGAAAAAAAACCTCTGAGTTGCTATTTTGAAAGCAGCCTAGGGGTTTTGGACAGTCTTTCAAATCAAAAATCCATCTCCGTTTCCTGGAGTGTTCTGAAATCATCAGCACTGGTGTGCGATTAGGTGTATGTGCATGTAAATACACAACACACTGTCTTGGTGCTATTCGTGTAACAAACAGCAGAGTCATGATGAGTTAAGTTGATCGTTTCTCTTTGAATTCTGTCCTAATCAATTTCTTTTAAGAGATACAACATTATAAATTTCTGGGTTCTGTATATCGCCAGTCTTTTCTAATTTACATTGGGGCAGAGACATATGGTAGCATAATACTAGAAATTTACCAAAAATACTTAATTTCACTCTCCTTTCCCCAATTTCTCCTTCCAAGCTATGCTTTATAAAATCTTGTCACAGCTCCCAGTGATGTGTTAGCAGTTTTCAGAGGTTTCCAATTCATCCTGTAAAGGAAAACCAACGCTTGTGAAACTCTGGGGGGTGGCTTGGATTCACTGACCTGGACAATCTTTTGCAGGAAAGGGGCAACTCCTGCCAGCGGGTCCAGCTCGGAAACCAGTATTATGGGGCAGTGTGGTACAGAGATGGCTGATTAGCTTTCTACGGAGGCAGTCTGGGTTGGCTTGGCCAGTGTTGGATCAGGTGAAGGAAATCCTCCTGGTTCTTGCGGTGCCTTATGACTGAGCTCTGCCATTTGAGGGCATTCATCAGCTCAAGTGCAAGATCATGCCTCCTGGACATTCTAAGCCGAGCCTTTTTATTTCACTAGTAAGCCCACGGAGAACCTGAAGTGCTGAGAAACGTGGTGCAGAACAGGCCGGCTGGAGCTGTGGTGGTCTGGCAGAGCTCGTTCATTCTGGTTCACTGCCGCCCACGTCCTGTCCCGACTGATGGTGCTGAGCCCCATGAAAGTCTCCTCTCTGCCTTCCTAGGGATCCTGGTTAATGGGGCACTGGACAGTCCCGTAGAGTGCGCCACTGTTGCTATACACACAACTGTGCTTGCAGGATTTTCAGAAATGTTTTGAGAAGCACATATCCTTCCATTTTCCTAGGGTCATTTAGGTGGGGTGGCTTTTGTTTGTTCTGTGATGTCCCCCTTTGGGTACACAGAGACTTGAGAGTGGTGAAGTTTGACTTAAATATCATCTGCGTAGATTTTATGTGGAGTCACCACTGTCTTTAGACGTCTGGCTTATAGATTCCCAACAGTGAAGGTAGTTAAAACTGTATTTTGACACAAAGAAGTATCTATGAATCCATTGCAAAATAAATTTGTTGTTTGATGACACAATGTTTTTTTCACTTTGTGTATCTCTTTCTATTGGTGTGTTTCCTACAAATGCACTCGTAGGCGTGCTGCTGTAGTTCAGAGGATCAAGTTCAAGATGTTTGTGTATATGTAGGCTTAAAAAAAAATAAAAATAGAAACCATTGACTCTCTTGGAAGTTGCCTCAAATTGGAAGTCAATAGGGAGCTCTCTGTCCCCTTCTGACGTTAAAATACTTCAATTAAATGACATATCTTACCAATGTGGATTTGTCTGTCTCTCTGCAAAGGCTCTTTGTCCATAAAGCAATGAATGGGAAGCAAGCACCCCTATAGGCTGCTTCATCATCTCTGTCAGGTATCATGTTGTGATAGTATTCTTTCATCTAATGCATGGTCAAATAAGATTCAGTGTGAATTGCAAATGCAGATTAGAAATGCTCTCCAATTAATGGAAGTGTTTCTTATCGTTAGCATCTCGTTCTCTGTGTTAAATGGAAACTGCTTATGATAATTTTTTTTGCACTGAGGAGGTCCTGGTTCTTTTGAGATCTCAGTAAGAAAGGCACCCAATGCTTAAAGCTGGTCAACTAAGTTATCCAATAAAGGATGGACATGAGAGAGAGTGATAGCAGTCTTGCAACCCTCCTGATGCTGGGACCCTGCCTGCTGTGGCATTTGGCGAGCCCTGGTTGGCTCATGGAACGCTGTGTCATTTCCACCCATGGTGAGTGTCAGCCTTTCTGTTCACCTGGTACTCTCATAGGGTCTTGATCATAATACGTGTTCATCAGTCACTGGTAGCACTCACGTTTGGAAGGTGGAGTTAGCTTGGAAAAGTTGCTTGGCTAATATGGTCTGCTACCTTATGTCAATAAAATTATAGTTCTTGTACAGGTGCACATAATATTTCAAGGCTGAGATAATGCTCTATACGTATACTTATATTTGAGTATACATTTTGTATATACAAGTTGATAACCTATGTATTGATTATGTGTGCACAGATTCATTATAGTATTGTGTCACACGGTATCTGTGATACAGAGGCACTCCCTGGAGAAGAAGTCGTGGCTCCTTTGCCATGGCTGGTTGGTATCACAGGCTACCCAGAGCGCACCTGCATACGTGAGCAGGAAGCAAGAGCCTGGGTCACTAACTCCTCAATCCACAGTCTTCCAGCTGCAGCACTACAACACTGAAGGATGAATAAAAACTTGTGAATTTTGATGTATGCCTTTCAGCAAAATACCAGCTGTGTTAGACTTATTCGCCCAGTGAAGCCAGTGTAGCTCAGGTAATACAAAGAGGTCTTGTAATGAGTCATTAATGTTGGAAACCTGTACTTTTTTAAAACAAACAAACAAAAAAAATCCATCTCCAAAGTGAGGCAAACTGTTAGTGCTTCTGGAGACCTTATGGAGGGGGTAGGTGATACTTACTTTACAGAATCTCTAAGATGCCTGACTTCTACCTACCCGCGCTCATTCAGTTATAGATTTCATTGATTCACACTCTCATATGCACGTACCTTCAAGAAGCAAGACACATAGATGTGTATGTGTGCACGAGAGTCACATCGGGATCATCTGTGTGACACAGGACAGGGGACATCAGGTACTCATCATGTGTCTTAAGTTCTTACTGAGTGGAAATGACAAACTGTGTTTTGACTGTATGCATTAGGAGCGGATGGTGGTTTTGATATTGTGCCTCATATTTTGTTTCGTTCCTCCACAAAAATCCTGAATTTCACAGTTCTCTTTCCTTATCGGGATATTTTATGGCTCCAGTCCTGTTCTTTATTATCTTGACACCTTATCTTTATGTCAGTTTGTTTTTTCCCTTTTTTTTTTTTTATGAAATCACACGTATGACAGTCTGTAGCAAATAACTGCTAACTTTCTGATTAACCCCTGTTTTGCTGTTTCTTACGGTGTGCATGCGAGCACATGTGCACACATACACAAATAGTTTCTTTCGTACTTCATTCATACTGATCTTAATACTCTTGTTTTAAATATTTTCAGAAGAGTAGGAAATCATTCACTTAATCATTTCTGGAAGTCATTGATATTTGCATTCTGGTTTTGCAACTGTGCATACTGCATCCTATTCTCATACTGGAATACATTCCTTTATATTTTGCTAAGTATCGAGTTCAGAGACGTGTGAAAGCTTCCTTTCTGGAAAAGGAAAGCTCTGGCATCTGGTGCTGTGACAGATTTAGCGTGCTAGCTAAGCACCCCCTCGCTCGCTGCTGACTGGGGTGTTCTCCTGTCTGTGCTGCTGATCCTCCGCTCTGCGGGAGCACAGGCATAGCTCCCGCGGCCGGGTGTCAAGGGAGGAAAGAAGGCTTTCCGTTCCACTAAAACTGCTGTTGTAAGAAGGAAGACTCTAAAGGGAAAATTCTGATGATGCTGGTGAAGTAGTTTGAAAGGTTCTGTGAAGATAGGACTGCCTCTGAAAGAGCTGGGATCGACAGGTTTTGCTGTTTTTCAGAAGTTAGCGGTTTAAAATGCTTGCAATTTGCTTGCAATTTCCACATGAGCAAATGCAGTGAATCAGGAGCCAGAATACACTCTATCATCCAGAAATAAATACCCAGGGGTGAAATCTGGGCTCCACTGAAGCCAATGAAAGCTCTGGTTACTTTCCCAGTTGAATTCGTGGATGCTTGATTTGCATATTCTTATACAATTATTTTACAGTCTGGAAGATAGGTCACCTTGAGACAAAGCCACTGACAAAGCAAAAGCATATTATCCTCTTAAATTTTTTATCCTTTGCAAATTGCTTATTTGGAGGCAACTTATTTCACAAATGGGAGTTTTCATCACCAGGCAGTATTATGTATTTTAACACTGTGTCAGAGAACAAGGCTGAGAACTACTTAAGAGTCCAGTTTTGGTTGAGGGAAGATGGGAACATCCTATAAACGTGCTTGCAACCCTGGAAGTTGCCTGATGATTCCTGACCTCACTGGTTTGCGTGTTGTTTTCAAATCCTGTCCTTACTGCACCTTCTGTATTCATACAGTAAAAGAAAACTAGTGCTGGGGACAGCTGGGTCCCTGGGCAAAAGCACTGCGACAGCTATGTCCAGGTTGCTTGCTTATTAAAGCGAAATCTTGATTTGACTATTGCCTTTTGCTTATGGTGGGGTGGCACATGGGAGCCTGATCCCTCTGGAGCCCCACTGCACCAAGTCAAGTAGGTATACAAATGCAGACGATGGGGGACGGTCTGCCTTCAATTTCTCATCAGCTTGGCTTTAGACAGGCACGTTTGGCGTGAATGCAGCAGTACTTGGAGGAGTGCCAGGCTATCTACCTTCTCATGCAACCTCATGTGTCAGATGCGTCCTTCTCCTCATTAGTAGATGTGCTGGTCGGAAGTGTACATCAAACACTCCTTCCCTCACCGTCTTTACTTTGGTTGAATAAATGAGCAGGTTTTGTTGTTGGTTTTGGGGGGTTGATTGTGGTTTGGGGGGGGTCTGGTTTTGTTTTGGTTTGGTTTGGTTTTTTTACCCCCTATACAAAATTAATTGAAATTCCCTATGGATGAAAGTGGGGACAACTTACAGCAATTCCAGTCTCTGTTTTTTTCTCTCTCTTTGTTTTTTCTTNTTCTTTTTTTTATTTTTTTTGGTATTAAGTAGGCAAGCTGTTGTTGCTGTAACATGATTATCAGTACCACCATATGCCTTAAAATCTCCCTTGCTCTAGAGGCACGAGATTATCCAGCACTTGCAGTAGGCACCCAGCTGCAATAGCATTGTGTGAAACAGGTGTGTGCGCTGCATTGATCAATGCTAATGGAAGCACAAATTTCCCCATGGTAAATCTGTGGCTGGCAGTGCTCTAATTAAACCTTCGTTTGAAAATAAATGAGAGAACTGTGATTTTGGCCTCTTTTCTGAAGAGTGTGCTTTTTAGAGATTTTTCCGACTTAAATTTTTAGGAGGTTTTATAAATGCCTGAAGCAGGCATTGATGTCTGCTTCATCTGCAAATGTCTGAATTGTCTATCTTTCTCCTTTTAAACCTTTGACCTATAAATTATTTTTCTAAAAGCTAATGTGTAGCAGCAACAGCAGAATACAATTTCCTTCTAAATTTGAGACCAAACCTCTGAATCCCTCCTAAAGTGAGGCCCAGCTAGTTTAAAGCTTCCAGGTGATTCAGTAAGCAGACAACCTGCAGGTGTGTAAGTAGTTCTGTTCTTCAAGGATGGTGTGGGAAAATAACAATTAGTTGGTTTGTTTTTTTTTTTTTTTTAAAATTGTTTGAATGTACTTGAAAGTTAGCAAAATCCAGTATTATGACAATAAAATACAGTTTACCACGCATAATTTTTTAATCTGTGTTAAGGCGTATTTCTTACATCTTCGGTAGACATTGATACAAGATTTGCCATTGCTTATTTTACTCTAATGTGCAAAGACCATTATCTTTTAAGAAGCAGTTTTCTCTTCTGTTGCTTCATCCAACTTCACTGGTTGGTATGCATCTGTGTCTAGGACGTGATTGTGTCCCTAGTTCTCATTTCCTCCCTTCTCTTTTCTAGAAGAGGCGTTCCGGGCATGCAGCCTCCGCTTCCTTATATGCCGTTCTGGGATCGTCCTAATTTTTTGCAATAAGGGTCCTTTCTTCCTCCCCCTTGGTGTGCCTTTGCAGCTGGAAATAATCTTTCCCTACACAATACTACCATTGAAACTTCTCTCCAGCAGAAAAACACGGCAAAAGTAGTAGCAGCAATGTAGAATGCAGTTGGTATCCTCCATGGGTTGTTTTTATCATTCACTAGTAACGTGACTTTCCTTAGACCACTCCTTAAATGTGCTATAAACGTGCTCTCACTATGGAATGTGAGTTTACGTATGGGGAGTTAATGTGAAATAACTAATGTCCTGACAGGCTGACAGCTCCTAAAGACTTGGATTTTGGCATGCATTCTTTGTTGAAGACTAAAGAATATTGCTTTATTCAAGAAAGCACAGGAGAAGGAATTGAAATTGCTTCATCTAATAGAAAAATAGAAAAAAGGGAAAGCAGTCAGAAAATAATAATTAAAAAAAATAAAATCAGGTTTAGTTAAACATGGGATTTTGCTGTTTACTGCAAAGGTAATAGAGCCTCCATGGAAGGCATGTTCCATCTCGGACTTCAGATACATTTTGTTTATAAATAAATAAATAAATAAAATAATCTTTGACAGCCTTCCATGTTTGTTCTGATAATGCTTCTATTGGTTTTAATTGGAATTTTGTAATAGCTGGAGGTTGGCCAGATAATAGTGAAAAATCATATAAGCACCAATATAGACAGTGGTGCAAATTTTTAAGCCACCTTATGTCTTATTAATAATGTGTGAATTATTTTGTTTATAGAAATAATTTAATTATTGGCCATATTCATTATGAATAGAGCTGCTTTAGAATTACCAGCATGAACCTAATTAGTTGTGTTGTAGATAAGTGGTGCTCTTTGTTACAAGCCTCCTCTTTCTTGTGTTTTCTGTGCCTGGAGGGAATGCTCAGGACAGGGAATTTAAATCCTCATCTAGAGTGCTGTTGAAGGCAATTAAATGGAAATTCTTATTCTCTCCCTCTTTTACTGGATTGCTGAGGAACAATAGAGGTTAGTATTGAATGTTCATTTTCGTGGTAATGCTTTCTTCTTCCTGTCTATAAATACCTCCTAACCATCACATTTAGGAATATTTTTGTTTCTTATTTATAAAAAAGCAGCGTGGTTGCCTAAGGCCTCACACCGTGGCATATTGATTGAAATCAGCACAGTATGTACTGGGACTGCAGAAGCAGGGCCGGCTCTGTAGCTGAGTTGAATGTAAATGCTCATTTCCCCCAGTACTTTCTGAAGGCTTTGTTGATTAGCATCTGATATATGAATTTCACCAGGCCTGTAGACACTGTAGGGATCTATTGAGAACAAACAGAAGACATCCACATTGTGCACGCTTTTATCCAAAGCTTCCTTGGGGGAAAAGACTATGAATTGTTTACATTTGTCCTACTGCTCTGCATCTGTAAACAGTCTCAGTGTTACTTGTGTGTTTCCATGTATCTGATCTCCTCAGTATTTCTGGCATAGATAAAACCTCTGGTACGTTTGTTTGCAAGTCTTTTTTGGAGTTAAATCTCTCATGCAGATATTAACTTACATGACTTTACTATTGTTCCAGCATTGGCATTATTATTGAATTGAGTTGATTACAAAGTAAGCTGATATTTGGAAATAAATTTAAATGCTTTTTGCCTTTAGGAGGTAATAAAATAGCTTCTTCAGGTAACATTTATGGATTTATCATAGCTACCTACCTATACTGTCTTCATAACTATAGTATATTGTATCTCAGATTGTGAATGGGTGTATCGTTACAGTCCTTTTCACTGTGTAGTAGATACTGTCTTCTACATTTTTCAAATGGAAAGTTGAACATTTTTCTTAAGGTCATATTATAAGTGTCTATAGCAAATCATGAACTGAAAACAACTGTCCTTTAAAGTTTAATCTTCAGCTCTTTCAGAAGGCTAACTGAGCTCATAAGAACAAATAAGTACCCCCCAGTTTGTCAGCTTGCTTTAAACAGAGTACAAAACATTTAGCGTTTTTTGTTGGGTTTTTTTTCCCTATGGTATGGGGCATATGAAGTTAATGGCATGTTGTTACATGAAAAAAAACCAAACCTGAACAAACACACAAAAATCCTACTAATGTTGTGTGGCATAGAGCATAAAACTGATCATCGTGAGTCTGGAAATTATGAAATGACCAATGCTTAATAGTTCCTTGGGTACAACTGAATTTTGATCAATTATCTCTTATTCCTTTTGACCAAGGTACTAGTTAAGTCTAGGAACCTTGTTTGCTGTTCTGACCTGAAAGAGGAATTAGTGATGGTGTCAAGCATCTTTCTACCTTCTGCCTCTCTGCAGGAGAGTTCAGCATCCTGCTTTCTTGAACTCAGGAGGAATTAGACAAACGGGACACTTCTGGAGCTGTAGAACAACAAGCTGTTTTCAGCTAGCCTGTCAGCCCAAAAGTTCATGGTCTAGTTTTCTTGCCTATATGCCCATGCTGATTCAGGCTGTGTTCTCAATCTGTTTCTCAGTTTTCAATCTGCTTCCCTGCATGGGCTGTACATCTCAGGTGCACACAATACCTATTAAATTTCTTCTTCTCTCATTATTTTCACTAAACGTGCAGCTGTCTGTGTTTTGATTGCAATATGCCTATTATTTGCATTTGAAGACTTTCATCACTTAAGTATTGGATTCCAAAAGGAAACCTATTGACCTCTCTCGGCTGTCTTAAATGAACATCAGGAGGTCATGTCAACTACTTAAAGATTTAATCTAAATTATGAATAAATTTTAGAGGCGGAAAACTTTCCTATTTTTTAAGAAAACAGCTATAATGTGACCGGAACCTATCAGTCACTTCTGCAAGGATGCTGTTTGCACTGCAGCGCTGCCAAGAAACTCAAGTTGGGTTTAGATGCAGTGCTACCTACTGTGTTCTTCAAGAATGAAACACAGTCCTTGTCCAAGACCCTGGACAATCTGCATACCCGAAATGTGAGGGAGCAGGCAATGACTGGTGCACTGAGCATACATAAGCCTGTAAGAAAGTCCACGGTGAGGGAGATTCACAGTTAGGCTGGATGCTGGCTTGGATTTATTAGCACCGAAACTTCTACGTGCAACTTGATTTCAGCAGCGTTCAAGTCAGCAGGGTGTAAAATACTGGAAGGAAGATGAGGAAATAATGTGGTGTGGCTCCATTTAGGCACATCTTACAGGGGACAGTTTTGTACCAGCTGGTTTTTGAGGGAAGGGCTAGAGCCTGTTCAGCCACTCGCCCCCCCTGCTCAGCCTGGCCTAGAGGGGGTTTCCTCACAGACCTACATCTACCACTGATTGCTCCTTAGCAGAAAAATGTCAGAGAAACCTGAGCTTTTGTTAATGAATTGTGAAGAAAGGAAAAATATATATATTATGTTAAAAAAAAAAGTTTTATCTGAAAGAGAGACACAGAATTGCAAGTGACTAAAGGAATATTAAGTGGAAAGTGGGCATTCAATTTGTGCCACGAAATAAGGCCTGTCCCTGACATTAACCCCAGTGAGGCATCTCTAGCAAAGACTTCCATCTGTGGTGCCATACTGACATTTGCCTAGGAAGTATGCTACCCTCTTAGATAACCCCAAACCGCTTTTTCCCTGCTTTTGTGTTAGGAATGTGGAGGTAACTAATACATAATACATTCCGCTTTGCAGCAAGTTAGCAGCTGAAATAGGTAATCATTTGAACAAGTTTGATGCTGTTGCATTATGCATCAGAAAAACTACATTAAGTGTCAAAGCCATAAAGGTAGGCTGTCTGCCGTCCTGATAGCAGTCAGGTCATATTTTATTGCCTATTAATCATCACAGACTAGAAGAGTGACTTTCTGTGCAAACACTTTGGAATTCCTGCCCCTGGAGGTGGCTAATAAAAATAAAACTGAAACTCAGAAATAGCATCCGTTGCTACCTACTTATATTTTGAGCTGATCTTCTGCATGTGTGCTGCTTTCTATACCTGAATTAGACATCTAGCTTCTCTTTTTTCCTTTTTTTTAAGTGCTAAATGTAATTTTCATTTTACAGACATCATTTCATGTCACTTACTGCACATTAGCTTTCTGTTGCTGTTTATATTTGTCACTGAATTTTTTTTTTTACATATGTTGTTTGGAACAGTCATATTTTTTCTATTGCTCTTTTACAAATCTGTGACAATTTTGTTCACTGCATTATGTCTTTTCTGCTGGTTTGCTTCTGACACTGGAATTTCTGTCTGGGGTTATTTAGAGTTCAATGGCAAATGGCCTTTTCTTCAAAAGCTATACCTTTCTCCATGATCAGACCAACAACTTACCTGTGCGCGCCCACTGCCGCCATACTTTATCATGCACTCAAATATTGATCATAACTTTATCATTCTCAAAATTCAGATTTTAAGACACCCCTAAAAAGTCATGATCATGTTGCATGATTCTCAGGTTTCAGAATATATATACAGTGCTTAATGGCATCTTGTTACTTGGCTTTTATAACTACCTTACAAAAAAGTATCTATTAACTCAGTCAACAGCATCCTTTCAAGCAAAGTCTTGAGAGAAGTGATGGGACTAGTATAAGGTGAAATTCAGACTGGTCTCCATTAGGACAGTCTTTGTAGCTGACTTCAGGTATTGTCCCTACAGCGGTAGCAGGTTTCTCAAGGGAACAGAAGCCATGAAGGGCTATGCAGCCCCTGCTGACTCCTGATTTGAATTTGGAAGACTATGTGCTTTGTCAGAAAAGCTTGGTAATGTGATTGCTGAAACTAAGAGCCACCAAGGGACCAGAAGTGTTTCCTAAGTGGTTTTAATGAGTAGTCACACCAAGCAAGGCAGTACCATACCGACAAGAACTGCAGTAATTAACTAATACAGCTGCAAGATACAGGACAGCACCCATCCAAAATACTAACACAGAAACAACGCAAGCAACTGAGTTGGGCACCATTCCTGCAGTTACAACCATAGTTCTTTGCTTCTGCAGTTACTTCTTCATGGCTAGGTCAGACAACTCCATAGACTATGTTGATGTACTTGTCCTAATCCAGTTTAAAAGATGGAAAATAATGGAAGAGCCTGGCCCTGCTTTTGCCAACCTGGCCTCACCTGAAATTTGGTTTAGGGAGAAGCTGATGTGGTACTAATAAAGGTGACAAAGTACTTTTAAGCAGGAACAGCATCTCTCCAGGAGACAAACTATATACCTTTGCTATAAATTTCTGGCCAAGACAGTGATATGTTCTTCAAAGGCGAGTACAGGGAACACCTGCTCTGCATTTGCATGATACTTCTTCCTCTCCCTCGGTGCCACGTGCTATCAAAAGGAAGTTGTTTCCCCAGTCAGGCTTCCATAGCAGGCTGGTGTTCTCCCATATACAATACCATAAGATATGTTCAGCAAAACAGTTTGTATCTGATACTTGACCCAAATGCAAGTGAACTTTCTTTAGCCTGCAGTCCAGGTTGCCACTTTCTCATGTTTTGAGTTTCATCTGCCGTTTCTGCCTTCCATACCTGATGCCAATGCCAGTTGCATACAGTTCTTGCATACGAATGCCCGTGTTTGTGCCAAATGCTCCTCCAGTTTGTATCTCATCCATCACTGGCTCTCGCCAACACGGGTTTCCTAGCTCCTGGGGATCTTTTGGTTCGTTACTGACCAACGTGTTCAGGAGGTAACTGAAGGCTGAGGTGGGCTGTTCCAGCTCTCCCAGGCTGCAGCCCATTCGTGCTGCTGCCTGAGTGTGGGTGTTCATGTGAAGTGGTGGTGCGAGGTGTGTTGTCACATCCAGGCTGGATGTGTTTTTGGAAGAGAACTGTTATAAAGTTAGTTGACCTGAAAAGTTTTTCAGGTGACTAACTTTTCCCATTATAGGGATGGCTTCAGTGACATAAGTGAGCACAGTTAATTGAAATACTTATATCGTAGCAAGGTTATAAGGTTTTGTAAATAAGTAAATATATTAAGCAAATTATTAAAACGTAAAACCAAAATAGAACAAATATCTGGCTACTAGCTAAAAAATATTGATGTATGGCTTAATTTAAAAGTGATCAATCTCATGGAAGTGGTATGTCTGGAAAGTTTAAACTTTTGGGTATTCAATACAGACCATGAAATACAGAAGCAGGACTTTTTGCTTGCTTTTTTAAGTAAAAGACATTTTGTGTTCCTCTCCTTGTTGAATGGATCTGCATAATTTCCATCTATATGTAAAGAGACCTATGCTTGGTTTCTGTCCTTCCCTTGATTTTTAACATATTGATAGCAGTTTAAGAAAGACATTGCCTAGTATAATATAATGTTCAAATTTAGTTTCATGGGAAAAAATGTTTAATTTTCCATGACATTTTCTGTTGTTGTAGGTACATGGAAATATTAAGTACGCAGTAATTTTCTGACATGTTATGCACCCTCCCCAAACATCATGGACATTCTGAAATGTCACACATGCTAAAATGCGCCTTCAAAGGATATTTGAAGAAAACATAGCATGTACCTGGAAGGCCATCATCACTGTGTACTGGTATTTACCCATGCTGCTCTAACTATAGTCCTCTGATGGAAAGGGCTCCAGCTCCCATTTCTTCAGGAGCTTCTCCAGTCCTGTCAGTCCTACCTGCTGTTCTGCTGTGTTTTGATTTTTCCCCTGGATACGTGGCCTTTCCATTTGTCTTGTAGGGTCTTTATTACACTGGTGCTTTTTGCTCAGTCTCAAATTAGGAACAGTGAGCCATTGAATATAAATATGTAGAGTAAGATATAATTTATTAGCGGTGTTCCTGAAACAGTCTTTTTACATTCACAGATATAGTGACCGAATCAGTGCTTAACAGTTTCATTAAATTGGATTTCTTGTTATTTGGAAAATCCTATTGGGCAAGTTGCTGATGCTTGCTATTTCAGTAACTTGCAGTCTTTTGAGAAGACAGCTGGGTTAATACATTATTGAATATTTTTAGAATCCTTTAATGCTGAGTTCACAGGATTCTCTAAGTGAAGTAGACTTAAAAGCTAAAAAGTTTTTGAACAGGGTTTTGCTTTGAAGTTTCTAAGGGACTGCTTCAGTCTTACTGCCAGTAAAACCTAGAACATATTCTGAAAGGCTATAAATAGAGGCAGTAAAACAATGGATTTCATTTGACAAAGTAGTTCTTATTGATGGGAAGGCAAAGCAGCGTAACCATTGCTTACACTGGGTGCAAATGTATACTCTGCTTTGTGGTTTCATAGGACTGGGTAGAAATTGGGCTTTTGGGGAGAACTTCCCACTGAAAGAACATATATTGCCATGACCTTCTCTACTAATATAATCGGGAAAAATATTAAAATTCATGGTCTTTCAAACACACTGTCTTTGAATTAAGAACTACGAGAGAGCTTTTGCCTATATTAGGCTAAATATCCTTAACATTAGAGGCCTTCTTTTAGCTATTTCCAGAATGAGGCCATGTAATTTTCAACCAAGTCTGGTTTTATAGGTAATACAAACAAAACAGGGTTTGCTTTTGTTTTACTTTATGTAATTATTTTATTACTGGTTTTATTTTATCTTCATATTATTTTGTGTTATTACATTATTTTTTATGTTATTATATTATTGCAGGTTTTCACCCTCTCTTTCATAGCTAAATGATGTCTCCATCACTTCTACTATTGTGGCTTGTACTTTGCATTCTTCCAGGTTGCTTCAGAACTGTCCAAAATAACATCAGAAATTATCACTGAGAAATACTGCCTTGTTAAGCCTCTCTAAGCCAGTAGCAAGAAAAGGAAGATAATCACTGAAAAGTTCCTATATATTCAGAAACTTCTTGAATACTTAAATATTGTTTCTTTTCAGCAGAAAACACTGAGTACAAATGAGATGAAGGGGCTCTCAAGCTCTGTGTTTAGCAGTGTAGATGGTCACTGCTTGATACTCAACTCATTTATCTTTCTTTCAAGTTATGGGAAGCTATTTTCCATACCATGAAGTCAGCTCTTATAATAAAGGAATATTGAAAATGGAAACCAATTTAGAAAGATTTGTCAGCTATTTATGCTCTTTAAAATAAAATGAACCACACATTTATTTTGCAGAACTAGAGAAGAAAGGAATTGACGAATTATCAGCTGGCCTCATGCAGGAGAGTTAAACACTGGTGCTAATTAATGGCTAGTTAGAAGAGCACCATCTTGATCTCAGTGGAGGTCACCTGGACAGGGGCCATAAATCCATACTGCAAATGAGAACAGCTTCAAGATGCTTCATTTCAGCTAAATGAGATGGTGGCCCTCAGCTGCTAAGGCAGTATTTATTAGGTCAGAGTTTGGGATTCACAGATCTATGTAATTCCCGCTGGCTGTGCAGCTGCTTGTTATTGTTGATAATTTTTCTAGGGCTTCAGTAGTTTTATACTGTGCGCTGTTTTCCTCTTGCAGGCATTTGGGCAGTCCTTCTCGATTCACCGCAAAGTGGCTGAAGATGGTGAAACACGTGAAGAGACTCTCCTCCAGGAGTCCGCATCAAAAGAAGCTTATTACCTTGGGAAGATTTTGGAGATGCAGAACGAGCTGAAGCAGAGCAGGGCGGTGGTCACCAACGTTCAGGCAGAGAATGAGAGACTCACTGCTATTGTCCAAGACTTGAAAGAGGTAAATGGGGGTGTGCAGGGAGCAAGGGGGTGAATTTTCTCAGAATGTCATGGATGTCATGGCTCTGAATCATGAAAATACTACAAGAAGTAAAGATGCTCACCTGCTTGCCTGTGATCATCCCAGAAATCACCTGGCCTGAGAGGGCTGTAATTTAGAAAGGCCCCCCCCCCTCTTTTCTTTTAAATTTTAAACAACAACAAAAACCACTACAAATATAATAAATCCCGATTCAGGAAGGTAGCATTTCCAATGTACTCCCAGCATTTTGCATTGTATGTTATAGGGCCTACATATAAGTGAATTTTACACAAACAAACTTTCTGCGCATTTCTGATATTCACGCAACTCCTCTCTTTCTCAACATTCATATTGTTTCTCAGGTATTCTGGATTGGCTAGGGTCAGATAAAGCTTTCACCAGTTTTCTTCTACTGTAGACCAAAATTAAAACGAATGCTCATCTTCAGAAAATGGCCAACAGCAAGGAAGCCAAATGTAGTTATGGGCCATGTGGGACGCAGTTGTTATTGATTAACTTCAATGGAGAAATTAGTAATATTTAATAACTTGTCTTTTTGCCTTGAATTTAGACAGAAGTTTTTTTACTTAGTATTGCTTCCATATCCCAGCTAGTGGGGGACTGATCTAACTTTACTAGTTTATTCGTTCCGTATTAATGGTTAGTTTGCACAACCCATGTAGCGAAGCTACATATGAGACTGTACAGGAGAGGAAGGTGACTCTGTTTCCTTCAGCTTTAGTAGCAAACTGGCTCTTGCTTGCGTTCTCACAGACTCACTGAGATGCGCATGTCCTGCCACTCTGGCCAGCACTAATTGTGGTGAAACGGAGGATAAGGAATGCGGACTCTCAAGTCCTCATCACCTGTCCTGGATTCCTTGTGGATTTGTGACCATGTGCTCATTTTGGATATAACTTGTGCCCATTAGGAGTTGATATTTATTTAAATCTTTTGCCTCTTCAGCTTGTCCCACTCCCATGAGTCATTGTGCAGCACTGCTGATCTATTTGTTACTCCCTAGTCTCTCGTCCTACAGGGTGTAGGCTGTTTCTGCAGTCTCAGGGTCAGAAGTTGCACGTAAGTCTACTGTGATCTTGATGGCCTGTTCATCAAGGTGCCTTCAATACATACTTTTCTTTATCCTTCTGCCATGTCTTCTAGTGCTTTCACACACGTGTTCATGTCTCATTCATACCGGTCTTACTGTTTCTCTTATAAACCTCCACAGATTGAGTTTTCTAAGCAGACCAACTACATGCAAAGGAAGGCAGCACTTGGAAGTAACCTCACATCTTCCTTGTTTTCCCCAGGAATGCTTGGACCTAGGGTCTCTCCCCACTGTCCAGCTTCTGAAAAAGGTCATTCCTAGGTGATACTGCAAAAATGCTTCTTTCATGTGAACTCAACAAATGAGCAAAGTTTATCATGTTTTCTGTAGCTGAGTGGAATGGCATCCTTATAACCTATAAAAACCACTGAGATGGGCTCTCCCTGGGTCCTTTACTCCCATTGAACGTTCTTATTTAATGGTTTCACTGAACTTGCCCATAATACAAGTCAGGTTTCAATAAGAAGTGAACATATGCTGCTTATTCACAAGATCCAAATAAAATATGTGATTGTAATTGCTATTGCAGTAGTTAACAAAAAAAAAAAAAAAAAGAAAATCAAGTTTATCTACTCATCCTAAAATCATATTCTAAAAGCTTCTCTGGTAGCAGGCAACCAGCTACTGACACACCTACCTAACCATTTGGTTAAAGATCGCAGGCAAGCAGAATCCTGATGACCTGGTGTTCAGTCTCAGATGAACAACCAAGTTAGAGAAAATACATGTTTGTCTTTGTACACGCTTCCTTCCTCTGGGGTCTCCTTGGGATTCCTTCAAATGCAAATCTCCCTTCCATTTTCCATCATGATTATTGATCTGTAAGTTATTCAGGGAGGCAGTTTCAGTACCTCTTCTCCCTAGAATATTGATTGTCCTCATTTCTTTGGAGATAATAGTAACCCTTAGTGCAAGACCAGCTGCAATTATTTCGTGTTCTAATGCTAAATAGAAACAATCCCCAGTAGTTAATTAAAGTGCGAGAAAAGAATTTACTTGCGTAAAAATCAGGCTGATAAACTGTGTGTTATTAATATGATGTTGGACCCTGAGTATAAGGTCCTTGACTTTGTTGAACTTTTATTTTGTGGCACAACAATCAATGTATTTAAACATAAATGGGATTAGTGCAGTCAATTCATTACCAAGCTTACACCAGACACTATTATGATTAATTATTTGAATATAATAAGAGATAGAATGTGACTGACACCTGCCTCGGGCTCTTAGGTATCTCGTCACACTGAATTACACTTCTATTTCACTCTGTGCTCAAAGGAGTCTCGCCCTTGTACCAGCTTAGTATACCTTGGTCCAAACATATAAATCCAAGTGCCTGCAGAAATGAGATGCCCTTCTAGTGTGTTTATGAACTTTGTCTGCTTGGTTCTGGGTGCTGCTGATAGGAAAAGGCAGACTTAGCTTACTGCAAATCTTTACAACCACTAAGGCAGAAAACCCACGTTATTTTAAAATGAAGCGTCTGGTACATTTTGGGGCAAAGACAGTCATTAGAAGCTGCCACAGGTAGATTACTACGATGAGAAAGTAATTTGTCTCTTTGAAAATCTAGTTGGAGACAAAAGTAGACGAAAAAAGGGTGGTCTTTATGTGAACAACTGTACTGAGTGATGTAGATTCTGAATGTAAGTTACTTGACTGTATCCTGTCTCTTCCCCTCCCTGCTTCACCCTGCCAAGAGAATACACTTTACAATTGTTTTTTAAACCTTGCTAAGATATCTTACAAGCTAAAACAAAAAAAAAAATTACTCCTTTCAGCTTCAGACTTAATATAAAATGTTTGAAAAACTGCTGTGTGGTTCTGGAAACAGCGTTTTTGCATAGCTGACAGAAATTTATGGTGCTTTATCCAGGCACTCAGTCCCTTCCGATGCTGAAGACTGATTGCTAGGTTTTCAAAATGTGACCCCTGTTATTGGTACCACATCCCTAAATAACGGAGTCGGTGCTCCTCTATTCTCTAGTCTGATGTGGGAGTTCTCTTCCGAATGCGTTCTGCTTTCTGAATTTGCACAGAAATCTGTAGTCATATGAATGTGTATGAGCATTTTGTGAACCATCAGAATACACTCACATGAATGCTGATGGCTTTCAGGAATCTTGGGAATTCCATAGCCCCAGAGTTTAAAAATTCATGCCTTTTTTGCAAGTATCTGCCATATAGTCACAGCTGATGTCTGCAGGGCAGCTTGACCTGGATCTCTCTTGCTATAAAAGGGAATGTATCAGGCTTAGGTCTCTGGAGATTATGCATCTCGGTCTGGGAAAGCAAACAAACTGATTTCAATGCTCATCACGAGAAAAAGGTGTATTTTTGAAGAACTCGAGCCTTTTTTTCACCCTGATGGTGAAGGATGAACCAGGAATCTGTACGCAGATGGCTTTCTAGGTTCATGTTAGAATGATCAAAACAGTACAACACCAGCAGCATTATTTTTGATGTAAGAAAAATCCCTAGAGTTTTGGATAAGGATATCAACTATCATCTAACTAGATAAAATATACATTTTCAAAAGCAGGTTACCCTTTTCATTCTTTCCTCCCACCAAGACCTGACAGAATGTAGAAGGTTATTTGGAGATTCTTAAAACTGCTGTAATCTAAACCAATAAAAACACTGATTTTAAAACTGAGGATAGAGAGATAATTTTTTAGCAGAGAGCAGATTTTGTGTATGCTATGCATCACACAGTTTATGGTAGATGGACCCTCTGTGTGGAGAGATCAGTGTGGTTATTAGCTCACACAACCTTTTCTAAAAGCCTATGAGTTGCCTGCCTTTATTATAAATGTTAAAGAAGTACTCTTTTTAAAAATACAATCTTTTATAATTTTCTAATTCTCTGGTGGGGTTTTTTCCCTATTTAAAAACACTGTGTTTACTTTTAGTCAGAAGATGAGTGGTTGATTCTTCCACTTGTGCCACTGAAAAATCTTTCCTTATGGTAACTATAAGCGCTTTATAGATGAATAAAGAAGGTGAAATCATTACCTTGGGAAGGTGACAACTAATAAAGGTGGTTATGCAAGCACAGATGACCCAGCTCAGAAGTTGGAGCAGAAAGTTCTTGTGATGAGACCATATTCCTTCTTCATGGTGAGGCTGAATGCCTTGGAGCTGGGCATCTGACTCAAAACAGGTGGCAACTGGAGGGGGAAGAGCATGAAGCAGAGAGGGGAAGCAGGTGAAACTGTAGAAAATAGAGATGAAAGATGATGGTACAGTTTGTTTTGTAGGTGTTATGACATTAGGATTAAGAGTTGTGCAACGTGGGTAGATGAATGCTTTTGTGTCTGAAGAGGCTGGCAGGTATGGGTCAGCTCTTTCTTCCCAACAAGACGAGTGAAAAGGAGGAGAAATAACATAAAGTCAGGAAGCAAAGGATTAAAACTCATAGGCTGTGCTACTAAATGTCGCTGCAGCAGCTGTTGGGATCGCAGAAAGAAATCAGCACCTGGGTACCTGCAGTCCAGGAGATAACAGATGAGCAGGGAGGTTTATGCGATGGCAGTGTTAATGAGCTGTGGCAACAGTACACACCTGTGCTTCCAGAGGGCAAAAGCACAGGGATGAGGGTAGTGGAAAAGTGGGTGGGGAGAAAAATACAAATTGCCGAGGCATTATGTGCTGAGACCAGGTGAAAAAAACCCAAACATCTAGGATGAAGTTGTGCAGTCCTGCTGCCCTTGAAATCAATAGCTAAACTTTTATTCACTTCATCAATACAAAGATCTTTTACTTCACGCTAATCAGGAAATATATGCATGCCTGGACTTTTTTTGAGGGGAACCTATATATGACGCAAAGCATGAGCACTTGTGCTAGGTGAATAATTATAAGAAGTTTTATTGCTAGTTATGGCCATTTCAGAAATGCAACCTCATGCTAAGTGGCCACATCTCGGTTCTGAAAATACATAGGAAATGGAAAAAATTTACAGGCATTGTGTTCAAGTTGACTTTTATCAAAAAAAAATAAAAAAAAGAAGAACTGGTATTACTATATGGAATATACCTTCAAAAAAAATCCTAGTTGGGTATTTCCTATTTAGAAATTATAATTTCTCAGTCTGAAGAGTTAGGGGTTTTTCTCCTTTTTGACAATTCTGAGTGAAGGCTAAAAGCTTTACATGTGAACACGAATGTGGTATAAACCAAATTCTGCTTCTGCTAACCAATTTCAGGTTCTTGCTTTGTTGCTCTGGGGTTAAACTGTAACAGGATTTGGGCATATTGGACTTCCTATTAAATGTAGGATGGTGAGGTCTAAAACTGAGATCCTTAATACATTCAGTTGTCATCTACTCCTGGAGGCTCCTACAGTCATTAGGTGCCTGAGTTTCCACCCATAAAATTTTCTGCCCATGTAAAGGTCTGTTTCCAGATGCATTCAGGAACACTTCTGGCTTGGACTGAGGTTTATTACTACACTGTTGCTGGATATTGAGCACTGCTGTATGTGCTGCTGGAATCCTCCAAGGAGATGTTTCCCTAGCTGACCTCATCACCCAGTGATGTCCTTCCACACACTGGTTCTGTGATTGTGGCAAGGTTTAGGGCTCCAATTTTTTCTCTGCCTCAGGGATTCTGAATCCATGTCTCCCTCTGAAGAAAGTGCCCCGGCAGTCAGTTGGCAGGCTCTTCGTTCCTTCAGATGAAGCTGTTCCACTTTGCTGGGGGATAGTTAGAATTTTGTGGGTCAGGGAGAGCCAGAGTGAGCAAGCTCATAAGAATGACTGTAGCCTAAAGGCTAAGTGACTCAGCTGGGAATAGGGAGCTAGTTCTAGTCCCTGTTTCAATTAATGTTTAATAAGAAATACTTAACAATTAATTTGGGCAGAGACCAGAACCCCAGTCTCTCCTCTGTGAGGTGGCAGCCCTCAGAAAAGGCTGTCTCCATCCCTCAGAGACAGCGTGGTCTTCAGCCTGGATCTCCTGTGGCTGGAGGTTTGACTACTGAGCTCTTGGAGGGAGGTAGCTCCAGGTTCCTGAGTGAGGTAACTTTCTCCAACTTTATGTTGAAGAAAGATGGAAAAGATAAGTCTGGGACAGGAATCACTGCTACGGAGCACCTTTTAGCAGCCTGGCCATAGTGATAAAGCTCTCTTAGAGAGTAGTGAACTCTCTTCAATGTTATTAGTTTGCTTCCCCTCTTAGTTGTCTAACTTTCTTCACGCATAGAATAGGGAATGTGTGATTGGGCTTTGACGATTATCCTGGACAGTGAAGTGATTTAAGTAACTGCAGTGTTGACTGCGAAAATGCATGCACCATCCTTCCATGATCTTGCCTCCTCCGTCGTGGTGTTGCCCTGTGCTTCTTGGTGGCTGCATCAACAGACTTACCCCACTCAATTTACTGAAGAATGGAAGTTTCTCTTGGCATTTGCACTGATTAAATAAAGCCTGTGTTATAAATATCTTCTTACTAATATTATGCTGGTACTTGCAGCAATGGCTTCATTTCTAGAGGGAGAATGAGTAAGGAAATACAGTGAAGTATTTGGTGTGGGCATTGGTCTTCATCTTACTGTACCTTCATGCAAGCACTGCTTTTTGAAAAGAAGCTGTAGGAATCTGATGCCAGAGCAGCCCACAGAGATGACTGGGGGTGGGGGGTGTGTGTCAAAGCTGCCTGAGAAACAAGGTGCAGCTGAGGTGTCATAGAGAGACCGCAGAACTGTTCCTTCTGTCAGGAGAGCGCTCCCATCACAGATTAGGGTAGTATTAGCATAGTCACTCTAATTGACTATACTTACATTCCTTTGTTTTGGAAGTTTCCTTCAACTGGCTAGAACTGGCTCTAAATTAGGCTTAGACTATAAATGTGTTACTTTGCCCACTGGGAGATGTTTTTCTTTTCTCTCTCCTGTTTTTAGAAAAGCCTGCTGAAGGAAGATTTTCCAGCTTGCTGATGCTAAGCCACCCTCATAAATTTTTCTCCCTACTTTGCTGATAGTGCTTATGGGGTTGTTTTTTTTTTTTTTTTTTTGTCTTAAGAGGCTGAAGAGTTTGCTAAAAATGTATTGTTTCCTCCTTCTTTCAGGAAGAGTTTTCAGATTGACCTTAACACTCATTACCATATAATAGTATAATGTTCTGTAACATAGGAAATTTTATTAGATGTTGCTGACCTGCTTCAAATCAAACTTCAGTGTATACTTGTGTGTCATCTGGACCGCTTTAAAAACAGTTTCTGTAAGCAGTCAGGTGTTAATGCTTTTCCTGTGAAGGCGCTTACTTGTCTGTGCCCTACCTAGGCTGGAGGGAGCTGCAGGACCTCCGGGGGCTTTAGGTTGAACAGGGTGGAAAATGACCCTGTCCTTGCTCTAAATTTCCTGTCTGGAAAATCAGCAGTCCATGTTTGTAAGTGAAGGCCACTGGTGGGCCATCACTGGATTGACTGCAAGTGGTGGCCTTAATTGTCGCTGCAGGCCATGCCTTTAACACTTGTTCTGGTTTTTCTTTCTGACACACACACACACACATGCACACATTTCCCTTCATACTGTGTTCATATCGGTCTCACTATTTCTTCTACAAGCATCTACATCTTCTCAGTTCTGACTGATGTGGACCCAGGTGTAATCCCTGTAAAAGACACCCACTGCAGGGTTTCTCCTAATAGGCAATGAAGGTAGTGCACAGATGGGTTTGGTGACTGTTGTCACCACCGACTGCGATGGGAAAAGACAGCAGCAGACCACACTGAAGTGTAAAACCTGGCTTTGTGGCATGAGAGTATCCAGAAGGTACAAAACCGTGGAGGTCATCGTCAATGGTGTTTGCTGACAAAGATTTTTTACTAATTTTCACACAGTGTACAGAAGTTTTGTGAGGGTGTTATTTTGTGGGGTTAGGTACTGATGCTTGTGAAACGGTTTTCTCTGCCTTGTGCGTTTACTTTCCTGGTTCACAGAACTTTACTTCTGAAAAGAAATAAAATGGATTTCTTTATGCCTTGGAGACAGAAAAATAAAGCAAGCTGTGACTTGTAATCCTACCAAATCTCTTCTCATGCGGTGAAAAGGATAGATACACTAGTAGCACATACTGTCTGTCAAAGAAAGAGCTTTGAATATAGGCAGCAAGACCTGTCCAGTGTAGACTGCTTTTCAGTGCTCTTATTAACAGATAAAGGTTTAATTAAAAATCTGCCATTCGACTTCGTCTGCTACTTAGTTACCACCAAACGCTTTCTTGCGGTTCTTGTTTCACATATTGACCAACAAACCACTTGCTCCTGCAGGTGAAACCAAAAGTGGCCATGTAAGATTCACCCTTTTATTTCTTGAAATATGGTTTGTAATCCTAAATCGCTCTAATCCTATAATTGCTCATAAAATGATGGTATTTCTAAGCACAAGTGTAATAGAATAGGAAGGCCAACAGCGCAGCATAAATACATCTTGTCATGGCACTGCTTTCTCAGGGTGATCTTTAGCTCCTTGTTCTGCTGTTCTTGCCCTCGAATATACCTGCAAGCTACCAAAAGCAGCTTTGGTTGTTGTGTTTCCTGTTAATGAGCCCGGAACAATGACTTAGGGATGCAAAATTGTGATCTGACACATACATGACACTGTTTTCTTTGGCAAGGCTCAGGCATTTAGCTCTGCTGGGAATAAAAGAGCCAAACAATGGACAGTGGGGAGGTCAAAAAAAGGCCAGGCGGGATAATGGAGCATAACCAAGGGGCTGTTGCATAAAGACACAGCGCCTTATTATAAACACTCAAATTCCCAGCTCCTTCTCTCAGAAAGGGTCCTTTGCAAGGCCTCAAATAGAAAATGAAAGAGGGTGTACTTTCAGCTGCACTCTGTAATCTCCAGGCAGTAATTAATCAAATCGGGATCTGGCAGTGCTCGTTCTTACATAAGATCTGTGAAATAATGACCCCTTATTTGTGCCAAGGTAGTGTTTCCAAGCCCTTTATGTACACCCCTGTACAAGGTATTGTGTGAGAACGTGCTGAGAGGACAGCTGTGGAGGCCAGAGGTATACCTGGGTTTAAAGAGGAGTAAGACAAATTTCATGGAGGATGGGGCCATCAGTGCTTCTTATACCTGAAGACCCAGACCCAGTGCCCAGCTCAGAAAGTTCCTTGACCCCCTTGATACTTGGAGGGGACGCTGGGGAAGGCATCGTCATGTAATGTCCCTGTTTCTCAGGTGTTACCAGCTGTTACCCACCTGTGAGTGGGTGCTGCTGGAGGCAGGGTATTGGCCTAGCAGCTCTCTGAACTGAGAAAATGTTAGTTTTGCGCAGCCTCTACTTTTTAAAAAACGTATAACTTCGCTGACTTGTTTTTGTTTCTAGATGAGGAAACCCTCATAAGAACTGCTTGTGCTGACTCACTCTTTTCAGTATTAATTTGCTGGTTAAGAATAACTTGGGCTTTTGTCTATTCAAGTGGTGTGGAGTAAGATGGGGTTGGCAGTGCTGGGATTAGCTGCGTTGCCAGTTTTTAAAGAATCCTCACAATGTGATCTGGACTCTCAGGAGCAGGAGCCCAGGAGCTCTGTTGGCTTGTACCTTGTGACTTCATTCATTTCCTGGGATTAAGCGGGAAGGGAAGAATACACTAGGTGCCAGACTTTCTGAAGCTCGAGTCCAAAAGCTTAAGTGCTCTTCCAGATAAAGTAAAGACATAACAAGGAGAAGAATAAATTTTTGCTGGAGGTCCTCCCTGCCTGAGTGGATAAGGAAATAGAGCCTAAGTTTCAGTGATATGTGCCACTGATAAAGAATATTAAACAAAGAGTAAAAATAAGTTTTTTGTCCCTGTTCCAATTAATTCCCTTTGATTTTTGAAGCTATCCTGAGCAGGTTCCAATATAAAAAAAGTGGGGAAAAAAAAAAGTTAAAGCTTCTCTGAGAGACTGATGCTGTTCTTCCCAGTCATTCAGTGCAAGAATGTGCCTGGCAATTGTTTAATGTTTTATGCCTTCAGGACTCGTTGGGGTAACAGAACAGTAATCTTGATGTATTCCCAGTTGTCAGTACACAAGCAGCACAGTCATATTTCTCTTCTCCTGGGAGTCCCTGTGTGCACTGTAGCTCTGCCTGACTTTACCTTCTGTCGTTTTCTCCCGTTCTCTGCCTATGGATGCATCACGGCCTGTTTTCCTAACCTGCTTCCTACTAAATTTTTGACATTGCTCATGATTAAGCAGTGCAGAACTAGTGGCATCCAAGAATCATTGGTTCAGAGATGACACCTACCAAGCAAAACTGAAAAACCTAACTGTCTCTTCTGGTGCTGTGATTAGTACTCAGACCTTGAGAGAAACTCAGGCATGCTGATCACATGTGGACAATAATTACCAGCCAAGGTACTTGAGCTTCCACATCTGCTCTTATTTGTTGAAAAAACACATTTATTTTCAGTGTATTTTTTCTTGTCCTCGAATCAATACTGATTTATTTGTAAGGGTATCTCCTGGGTTTTACTAGGTAATTTTGGGAAAAAGGACCTACCTTTTTCCTAGGGAAATGTCTTAGATACCAGGGCACAGAACATTTGTGGTAATCTGACTCCAAAAGTGGATGGTTTGTTAGGTGCAATCAGAGTGAAACTGAGCACAACACATCTAATACATACCTCTGGATAGTTAGCAACTTGTAAAAATTTTCTTTGCAAAAAAAATCCTCCAAACAAATAAAACGAAAGAAGCGTGTAGAATCAAAACCTACAAAACCCTGAAAAATAGGAGAAAAGAAAATGTCTTTGGGGTTCAGCAAAATGTCTTTGGGGTTCAGCAAAATGCCTTTGGGTTTCAGCAAACTGAAGTCTGCTCGGTGTGGCATGTGATGCCATCCTTGAATATGATCTTCTGTGGAGTAGGCTCTCCTGTTCAATTCCCTCTTCTGCCTCAAAACCCCAAACTCATTACCAGTTTGGCACTGGTATGAAATCATTAGTAAGTTCTTGGCTCCCGTCATCCATGCTAATTGTGCTTTATGCAACAAACTGTGTTCTCAAGGGGAAAAATAGAAGAGGAAGATGACAGGAGGGTGAACAGTGAGAAACTCAAATATGCCACCTCTTTTTCTCCCTTTGCCCTTATTACAATATATGAGACAAGCTGGTTATTTTTAGTTATTCTCAACAGTCAGTGCCAGTCAGCATCCAGGAGGAGGGCAGCGAGTCAGGCAGAGGTCAGACAGTGTTATCACCCTTTCATTGTGATGGTCAAATCCACTTTTAAGCTTCAGGATTGAGAGAAATGCACTTTTGCTGGCAAATGTTTTAGATGTGTACGTGCAGATGCTCATACATAATCAGAGCTTGTCTGCTCCTGTGACGTTATTGTTCCAAAAAACCCCGTCAAATAGGTAGGACTAGATATGAATGCAATTTTTGTCTTCACTGCTCATTCGTTCTGCCTGTGTGGCCTTTCCACTCCTGAAGCACAGTACGTTGGCTCTTTCAGCCAAATGTGCCTTGAAGGCATCATCATGGATACGTGATTTTCACTTCAGTGAAATGGTCAGGATGTCTGTTCTGATGCTGCCTGTGAACTATACGTGAAGAATCACTGTGGCGTTACAGTGTCAGCTTCAGAGTGAGGTGGGTTAAAAATGGGCCATTTCCCATCAGTCCTGCATACCCAGTCACAGAAACGGGATGCAAAGGCGATACTGTTCGCAAATGCAATACTGTGAGTTGTGGCTAACGATACAGGGTAGTTTACGTTTGTTGCTCATATTCCCTCGTGTCTCATTTTCCCAAGGGAAGTAAAAATGCAACAGCAGTAAGAAGATACCAGATTCTGGTCTGTGCTTAGTAGCTGTACATGATTAAAATCACAAGGGCAAAATTCTGCTCAATGTGCAGAAAGGAAAGTGATTCTTTCCCAAACAGCTTCTGTTGATCGGTGTTTCATGTGCATTGACTATCTCCCCCTCCCAAATGAGGCACACACAAATCTGAAGACAGATAAGTAGGGAAGAAAAAGTAAAAAAATCTAAAGAATGGGTATAGGCAGGGGTTTATTGTCAAGTAACTAGGAATATATCAAGTCAGCAACAAGGCTCCATAAACTCATTGTGCCTTGGTTTGCTCCAAAAATCCGAGAGAAAAAAGACAGCCTTGCTTTGTTGTCCAAGACTTCAAATGCAGTAAGGAAGAAAGACTAAATCTGCAGACCCCTTTGCAAGATGTCAGAAAAAGAAGTTCCAGTTCACAAAGACATCTAAACATGTTTTGAAGCAGAAGCATAAAAGGTGTCCAAGCCTACGGCTTATTCATGATATTTTCAGGCTTGTTCACAGGCACTTTATAGAACTAGTGCTCATCTTGTTTTGGCAGCAATTCTCGTAAGCACATTACTGCGCAATAAGTTGTTAAGCAGGTAAAAAATAACTATAGATGTAGATTTATGCAATTAATGTGGTTTTGACATTAATTTTATTGTGAATCGGAATATTTTTGTGTTTGAGGCTAGGAGGCACAGCTGGTTTTCATACAGCTTGGTTTGCCCATGCTCTATGAATGTCAGTGATGATTTGAAGTCAGTCCCCTGACAGCTTTCACGTATTAGATTTTTACATTGTTTTATGTTTTTATCCCTTGCAAATGCTTTTAAAAAGACAGTTATGAATTTTCCATTACCACTTTTCTTGCCCTCTAAAAGTTATGGATGACTCTTCCTCCTAACCTGACTACACAATTTCTCCTCACCAAATTTGTTATGAGATGGAGTTATATACCAGAGCCATAGCTCTGTTTCAGAATAAATCACTTTACAGTTCAATTTCTTTTATAGCTTATAAATTGCTAATAGAGTTTAAAAATACTATTATATTGTTAGTCCATTTGAAATTGTATTAACATCTTCAAAGGAAAGAAATAATGACGTTGCACATTCTGAAGTTTAGAAAGTGAAAAAGTTTTAGAGTACTGGGAGGAAAAAAGCCCTATGTGGATCTGGAAACTTAAAGTAAGAAACATACAATCCTGCTGGTGTTTCTGTTTAGAAAATCCTCCTCCTTTTAGCATGTTATCAATAGTAATAAACTCTTCTTGTATGATCGGCTCTAACATGGGGCAGCTTCATCACCTGCCTCCTGCTGAATTCAGGCTGTGTATTGCCTGGGTGAGCTGGGGACTACTTTGCGGGAATACACTGAATACTATTACCTTTGCAGCTTCACGCTGCAGCAATCCAAAAGGCAAGGAGAAGCAACTACCAGCTCAGCTTCAGCAACATCTATGTAGATTAATCATTGTTTTATACACGTTACTTCAGGGGATTCTATTTCCTTTTTGGATCCAATAAATGCATTCTACAGATTGAAACTCTGAAGTTCCCCTAATACAGTCTACATTTTTGTTCTTAGCTGAACTCAGAAATACCAGAGATATTTATTCTTTGCATAGTCATAATAACCAGTGCTGCAGCCTCTGTAACTTTGTGCCTTGAGGCAGGAAGAGCCATGATCATCTGTTTAAAGGCAGGATAGTTAGCAAAAAAGTTCTTTGACTGAAACTGGAAAGCTCCTTGCTTCCAAAGGTAGCAAATTTAGTGGAGATTGTTTTCAGTCCTGTTGTCATTTCATTAAAAATCATGGCAATAACTTAGGGTAAACTGGAGAAGATAATCTTTCTTTCCATCAAGAACCAAATGCAAAGGCTGGATTACCATTGCGTCTTTCATATCGTGTTGTGCACTGACCTTTTTCTCGGGGTTTTGTAAGCAAGCCCAGGACAATAAAGCCAAATTAGGCTGTTTTCTTCTTTATTACATGCTGTTGCTTAAGGAAATTTAGCCTTGACTATTTTTTTTCCCATCCACCACTGCAGCAAAATTCTGTTATAAGAATGATCCATCTTACAATGTTTGAAATAACAAAGCTTGTCTTATTACTAAAACTTTAAAAAACAGTCAGTTTTTGTTACGTGTATTTAAGCATTTTTGTTTAATTGGGGTTTTTTATGCTAGACTTTATAAGAAAAGTCCCCTCTTAGCTGTGCCTTGAAGTAGTGGAGGCAGCTCTAAGCATCATTCCCATCTGAGGTCTGGAAGGTCAAGTTATTTTTAAAGCCAGTGCTGCAGCTCAAAAACAGTTCAGGCCCTATAATGGTGTCATTCAATGGTGTGGTAAAATGGGTTGTGAAAACAACAGTAAAGTAAAATAAACACATGTCACTTCCTCCACTGAAGCACATAACTCAGGGGCTGTTGGAGTGCAGAGCCATGTGCCTTCTCCTCCTCTGGCTTTCTGCGTTCCAGCTCCCATCTGTAATCCATTAGGAACTTTCATTATTTCAACATGATCAGGGTTAACTTCTAAATGTGATTTATCGCCGTCTCCTCTTGTGAATAGATAGAATGAACCTGTGTTACCAGCTATGCTGCTGTCCAGTTAGATTCAGATTTTTTTTTTTCCTTGCTGTAATTTTCACTTTATAGTGTGGGTTTTTATTGCACAGCCTTGATAGCCTATTATTGTTCAACCAAGGGTGGGGAAGAATAATTTGGTCTGAGAAAGGTTGTGTATGAAGCAGACGTTTTGCTTTCAGTTGTTTTGGGAATGATCTTCGTGTTCTTCAGAACATAGATTTATTTCTTTTTATTATTATTTAGTATTTTCCTAGAGTTTTCCCTACTTTTCTTTTAGAAAATAACAGCGAGCACTGAAACGCCAATTTGGCCCTTCAGCAAAGTGCACCTTTAATATGAAGTCTCTCTCCCATCTCTTCCCTCGTGCTGCAGCTTCTACTGGTGCATGTGGTGGTACCCTGACCTTGCAGCTGGTCAGCTGGACAGCAAGCCTATGCAGTACCGGTGCCTTGCATTTTCACACGCCCTGGAGTGAAAAGCTTCACTGAAAAATATGAAAGTCATTTATTTAAAGAACTTCCGTTATATTATGCAGAATACATAAAGAATAGACAGATTCTTTTAATACCCAGGGTGAACATTTTTCTATATATATTTACTTAATTTTTTCAAAAGAGGCATCAGACTTCCTTTAAAACAAATTATTTATCCTATATTATCATTGCACAGTCCAAGGCACATCCTACCCCTTTTCTTAAATCTGGCCAGATTGAAGATGTAGCTGTACTGGGAGGTTTAAAAGTGATGATGGAGTTGTGTCTGGGTGTGTGGTGAGCCCTCTTGTGCATGGCTGGGCTTTTGGAGGGCACCAGCTGCAATCAACGTGGTCCTAGTGGAGGTTTCCCGTGCTGCTGGGTAGCTGGCTGGCAGCTAGCGATAGCACTCGGGACTAATTCAAAGAGGAATTTTCCCAGAGGAGACGGATAGATTTCCTGTGGCTCCAGCACAGCTCTTCTGGGAGCGGACAAGCAGGACAGCAGTTGAGTTTTGAGAGTATGTGGATATGAAAGAACAACCAAAGAATTAATAGAGCATCTTCCCTGATTAAGATAATGAACATGAAGGGGTGGTATTTGCGCCTTGTCTCTGGGTTGATGGGTTGGTAGGCTTTTGTTTGTTTGCCAAGACCGTTGCTGTATAATGTAAGTAGGATTGATGTCTGTGTTTTAAGAAGAGATAATAAGGAATAAAACATCTAGAGCAGATACTGCCAGTTTGTTGTTTTTTTTTTTTTTTTCAGCCAGGAAATGGCTTTTGCAGATCTCGTTGTTGTTTCTGAGTAAAGGAAGAACTGCAGATATGTCTTCTCTGGTGTACACAAAAATCTTTTCCATGTGTCATCTCCCGGGAGGACTGTATTCCTTTCTTACCTGGGCATTACTGACCTTCAGTATATTTTGTAGCCTTACACATTTAATAAGTTTCTGCCTTACTCAAGCCAGACACGTGTACTTTGACTATGCTCAGTGTAAAAACAGCCTGAAGGCACACTCAGACATGTATTGCATCTTCAACTAAGTTAAGAATTCTCTTATAAGATTCAGGGAGTGCAGTGTTTATACCCTCTAGCACTGTCCCATCATAGAAAAGTCACTATCCCTCATCTCTGTGCGCTTGCCCTGATTGAAGGACATTAAACCTCATAGTTACTGTGAAAAAAATGAATGCGAGATTTGCATTGAAATAAAGTTCTGCAACACACAGAACATTCCCAACCTTCTTACGCTGCAAGAGTTACCCTGGGAGGCTTTTTTTTCTGTAAGGTAGACAGCTGGCTGCAAGAAGCATCTTGGTGCCAGATCAGACTTTAGAAGCTTTGTTCCAGTCTGTGGCCTAATTTGAC
>VZSZ01006266.1:287287-372839 GCA_013398815.1 Ibidorhyncha struthersii | reverse complement strand
CCCCCCCCCCCCCAACTGGTCTCGTCTAGGTATAAAAAGGCACCAAAGACCTGTTTGTCTGCATAGTTTGTTTATAGACCTTGTCCAAAGTTAATCCCTAATACATCACTGTTAACCTCAGCTGAACTATATCTCGTATATATTTGCCTCATTGTTTGCCAATTGCTACTAAAAATTGCTAAATGTTGCCGTTTATCTGTTTCCATACTGGCAAACTAAGTCAAAGAAAAAAACCCTAGACAAATCCTAAACACAAACTCCACACTGCGCTCTTCCATTCAGTAAAACTGAGCTGATTTTCTTGGCTTCACTGTGCAACGTTGTACTTAGCAACTCATTTGTGAGCTCTGGCTGTTAATGGAAATAGTGATAAAAACAATTATTTTTCTGAAAATGCTCTGCTTTGTAGGCAAGGAAATACTCCAGTGACTCCTGTAATTAAGATCTTTCTCCTTTGCCTCGGAACATATGGCAGGATGGGATAAATAAGCAGGAAGAAGGAAGTTTTGTTTCTCACTATGACAGAGGTATTTCATACAACTGTATAAATTCAAAAGTGCCCCAAACCAACCATGGTTTGCCTTCTGTGGGCAAGGGATTGACTCCCTATAAATGCTGTCATGCATGTTTTGGCTGTGCGCAATAATCGTGCCCTAAACCGTGGTTTGGTTGGGTTTTTTTATGGGCAAGATAAAGGTGTATGTGCAGCTCAAGGTAATCTTATCCGAAAAAGCCCCACCTTCAAAGAAAACAAATAACCTGAGGTAGCTGCCGGCAGACTGAATGTAGTTCACGTACATTCTGAATAAATGTTCTCTATCAAATAAGTGGTCTTTAAAAAATAAAGCCCACAAATTAACAGAAATGGGGTATCTCTGGATGCGATTTGCTTTTAGAACTACTAATAATACAATGCTGATGTCTAGACAGTCCATAATCTTCTATTCCAGGGAAAAAAAAGGGAAATTTTCTGCCTCATCTTCAGAACATTGTATTTCAGAGGTGAGTCATTTTCTGTGTTATGGAAATGATAAAGATCATCTGGATAAGCGAGGACTAGCAATTCCTGTTGCTACCTCAGTGGTGCTGCCATCTGTTCAGCTCCCTGCGTACTTGGTGAGATAATTTAACCAGTCTCCTCCTATAGTGCACATTAATCTTATTCATATGAGAGATAAGATACTATGGAAATAAATTCCGTTTCCAGTAAATTTTTTTTTTTTAAAAAAGGAAGACATGTTTTACGAACTTCATAATTCTTTATATAGATGCAGGTATTGTTTTACCTGGTAATCAAATTTTTGCACTCTGTTTTAACTGTGCTCTAAGTTCTTAAGGTGTGTAATTTGTGCAAATTTACTATAATTCAATGAGACTTTTCTCCTAATGGGGAAGTTGAGGCACAGAGGCTGAGATCCCAGTTTTTAATAACTGCCTGCCCTCTTGCATTTGTTGATTCCTTTGACACTTGGTGATCTGTGTGAGATGATGGAGGAAGTTTGTGCTGTGTCCTGAAGCTCAGAAATTCCTGGGATTCTTGTATCCACAACGCTAACTGAAACATTCTGATTTCCCTACTCCAAGGTTCAAATATTGCAATCTTTTTTCCAGTGCTCTTGAATAGCTTTTAACAGTACTAGTATGAGTCTATTGGGGAGTTCTTTGTATTCCGCAAAAGAAGACACAGACTCTGTCATGTAGCAGCTTTCTTTCACATCTATTTTGTGTGCTCAAACACAGAAAATACTAAAACTGTTCTGCATTTTCCTTGATGGACTGTTTAAAGGACTTACCATCCTTTTTGGTTTGCTATTAAATTATAGGATGTTACAACTGGCTTTCTCTTTAAAAGAAAGGGTTTTTTCATTTTCAGAAATTACTACTTCTGTATCAGCTCTTCTGTCCTGTTTCCCAGTTACTCTTGAAGCTGTGTACTGGTGCTAAATCCAAGTTTCTAATTGAGATTCTAAGCAGGAAAAATTGCATCACTGGCTTTTGTTCTCCCATGAAAGGCCATATTAATGGAGATTGCCTTATATAAACCAGACCCCTTTCACCTTTGAAAACAAAGAAGATTTCCTGTCTGAAACAAGTACTGGGGCATTTCAGGGTTTTCAAAGAGCCGTACTGAGCTTTATCCAGAACCTTGACTGTCCTCCTTATCAGCCCAATGCACAATCAGCACCGGTTTTGGTGTGGTGAGTACATGGTACAGTCAGAAGGAGCTCCATCTCTGAGCCGTTTCCCAGGGCTGGGAGAAGGGGAGCCTTCGGTCTTTGCTCAGAACTTGGCAGAGAGATGGTGCTCGCTTGACCGCAAGGCCACTGCAAGAAAATCGCCGTGCCACAGGCTGGTGTGTGCTTTGCGATCTGCTGCTGCCTTACCTATCCTTTCCAGTCCAGTGCTTGCCAGAAATGTGGGATCCTATTCAAAGCTTGTCAAACTGACAGTGTTTTAAGATTTCTTATCTCGATTCTTCCCCGATTACCCCAAATTTGGATCAGATTTAGGTTTTCTGTAGAAGAGAAAAGCACTGATGCTTGGGCTTGTGGCATGGGCTGTCTCCTACTGCAGCCTGTTACACCTAAGTAAAACGTGTGAATGTAGGTCTGTAGTAGGAGAAAAATAAGATTCAGGTATGATTAGTCAAGCTCTGACTATCCTTATCTTTTCACCCTTACTTTCAAGCAAACATTCAGGGCATTGCCAACCATAAAAGAAAGAAAAGATATTTTTTTCCAGTTTTCAGCTGGTGAGTGTTAAAATCCTCATGCTAACATGTTGCATTGTTAACACGTGATGAGGCTGAACTCAGCCATGTAATGTGAAAGCGCATTATGATTTACTTTCTCCACTGTATGCTTTTAATATGGGCTAATTAACACACACTAGCTAATATATGTTAAAATATGCATTTTCACCTAGGGGGATCTGGACTATGGAGACAAAAATTCATGTCCACGGTGTTCCCCAGCCTCTCCTTCTCCCAAGCTGAGAGTCAGGAATATCACAACTATTCTACTGACAGTTGGGTTTTCATTTTCAAAATGAGGGGTTTAGTTTGATTTTCTTAATTAAGTTTTTCCCATGAATATGAGAATATGATCTTGAAATGAAGCGGGAACTTGGGAGAAAACTTTGATTTAAAAAAAAAAAAGAAAAGAAGTCTTTGATTGCCAGAAGGTATCCTCATTTCATAAAGCTTCAGGGCAAAACAGCGTTAGGGAGACCAGCCTGTCCCTCTGTCCACGAAACAAATAGCACAGAGGCATAGACTGGTGGTGGTGGTTTCTGTTTTTTGTCATTGTGGTATGGTACTTCCTTCTTTTTTAGCAAATAAATAAACAGTTTAAAACACTTGTCATCACTGGGGTACTAATGCACTTTGTTGATGAAGTTTGGCAAATGAGCAGCTTGCAAGATTAGCAATCTTTTTTTCTTGCCACTTTGAATTTAGCTATTATACATCACATTTGTATGTCTTTCCTTAACTCCTGTTTAACTCAAATGACAGATATTTGAGAGAAATTAGTATTTGTTGCAAGTTCATGCCTCTTGTCGAAGAAATAGGGAATAAGAAGTAAGGGTTGGAGGGGCAGAACAAAGAAACATTTTAGCCGTCTTCAGTGGGGGGAGACAAAGGACCACAAATGGTAGAGGAAAGGAAAATTTTGAATTGATGGTGGTGTTAGGCAGGGCAGGATGGTTTTATTGCTGAGTTTAGAACAAGTCAGGGCAGGAAAAGCTTTCAGCACAATGTTTACACTTGGGGAAAAAGGTTGGAAAATATTCAGTGGGCTTTCTCTGGGTCACCCAAATGCTTCTCCAAGAGAATGAGAAGAAAGAAAATGAAAGTCTGTTTGGAACAAGCATATTTAGTTTTGCTTGAAATCTGTCTCCTCTGTTAGGAAACTAGCATGCCTACTCCTAAGTATGTAGTTTAGTGAGTAAAGCAGTTTCTAAACAAAACTTCAGCTCAGTCAGGGTCAAACAGCAGCCTGTCAGAACAGTACTAAAACAGCTCCAGTCCCTTAATGAGACTGATGGAGGAAAATATTTAGGCTTTATGCTACATTGATTTGTAAGAGCAAGCAAAAAAAGGTCCTGTTAGAAGATGCAGTTGTGATACTGTAGTGTGCTAGGCTAAAAACAAAGAGTACATCTGAATTCTGTCTAGATGGTCCTGAAACTCAACTAACGTGATCTCTGAGGGGCTCAGGATTGTAGGAGAAAAACATTTAGGATTCAGAGGCTGATGTCTTATTCATCCTTTTCTTGCTATGTGAGAGCTGTCTCCAAAAGCTTCCCGTTTAGTCACAATAGTTGGAAATGTCCACAGGGAAAGCGATGGTTGCTACTTTCTCTGGTACAAGGCCAGAAATGGATTTTTAACTTTAATTTGAGGCTTTGAATTGCATGTAGAAAGAAATCCATACTTTATGGAAACCCAGGGACTTGGATTTTGACAGTACTTCCCACACGATTAACATCTCTGATTTGTAATGAGGATGTTCTTTTCCTAAAGTAGCTCAGCTCTCTTCCCTGTGCTTGCTGCAGCTGCACCACTCCTGCAGTGGACACCAAACTGCTGCAAAGAAATGCCTGCCCATACTCTGGAACACCAAAAAGGTAGTACTTTAACTTCATATACTGGGACAGTTTGGCCACTCGATCATAAGGAGCCTCCATTGATCGAGACGGGATGAGGGCAAAGGGCAGACAGACGCGGCTGCAGGGTTAACTTTTTCTGCTTACGGTTTCAGTCTTTCTCAAGAGGTACTTGCATCTGTACAAGCTGAAGAAAACTTACTTGTGCTACAGAAACCTCAATGTGATCAAAGGTAGAGGTTATTAAACAAGTGTGCAGTCTCTGACAGGGGTCATGCACTGCCAAAAGCTGTAGTTACACCAGAAGTTCTGTTTGAGGGATTTTTCCCATTCTGCCCTTGTATTTGTCAATGTCCTACATGACACTGCACAAAGAGCATGGTCCAAGCTGCGATGCATATCCCGTGTCCTGTATTTATATTTGTATGTAGGGACACAAGATCAGGAAGATGCAAAGTCGATCTCTGGTTGAGGTGCTGGGTAAACTTAACCTCAGTTTGATAATTAATAACCCAAGGAGTTGTTAGCACCCTGGGTCATCTTCCCTATAGACACTGGTAGCAATATTTCAATGATGAAAAACCTGAGAATGGTCCACAACTATGTGGGTATGGCATGGAATATATTGATCAATTAACGAAGGGGAGTTCATAAATCTCATCTTATTCCTGTTGCTTGTCTGAATTCTGACCCAGTTCAAGTGCGATGTTGTTTTTCCTCCCTGAGGATGACAGTCGTTTTACTAGATTGATTACTCTGCTGCACTTTTTTTGCAGTGTATAACTGAACTCGGTTGTGCTGTATCAAGCCATTGGGCATACAACAGAGTAAGAACTGAATAACTTGCATTTAAATAGTCATTTGCTGAAACTGATATTTGATTTCATTAGTAATGATGTTACATCAAGGTCTTGGTTGAGTACTTTAAAAACTCAGAGGCAATTTAAGAACACTGTAGTGAGCTTGGACCTCTAATGTTTTGTTATATTTTGTGTTAAAAATCAGTTAGAAAAAAGCAAAGGGAGCATGAGCTATCAATCAGCAGTGGTGTGCTGGGATGTTAGAGAGCAGAGGGAGCAATTAAGACTTTGGACTGCAATCCTTCACTGCCACTGAAGTTTCTTATCAGTATCTGGAGATTTACAGTCCAGCGCTCCAACGTGACACGTGGGTACCCTTGCACCGCGGGGGGCGGCTGCCGAGGGCTGGGAGGGGAGGCTGTAACACTGATGGCATCTCCCCTGGGTGTCCGAGCCTGCCACGGCTGGGCAGGGCGGCCAGTCTGGCACCCCCGTTTTGCCCAGCTGGCACCGGCAGCCTTGAAGGCTTGAGCGAAGGCTGAGTTCAGAATTTGGAAATACTGATATTGAGATAGATAAGGCTTGGGTGAACACGTCTTTGAAAAAAAAATGTTTTCCTTTCCACTTGTCATGTGGGCCTGTTGTTCTGGATTTCCATGAATCTGGAAAAAGAGTAGGTTTGTCAAGGTCCTTGAGCACAGCTTCAGCGAGGAAAAGGAAACTGCTTCCCTCTCATGCTGAACTTGGGACTTTGCAGCCCAGCTCCAAGAGCTGCCGAGTCCCTTTGCTCACGTGTGCCTTAATGATCACTGAGATCGCTCGCGATTTGCCATGAGATACTGTCTTCCACATGCTACAAGGTGTTTATAGAAAATTATCAGTGCTTTAGTGAATATTATCTTTAGGTAAATAAAGGGCTGGTTTAAGTTTTTTGTGGGTGTTCTCAGTTCGGTTCTTTTAACTGGATCTTATTAATAATTCAGTAATCTGTTTCAGCAGAAGGGTCCTGTCATCAGACCAATACCTATCATGAGCTGGATGGAAGTCCAGTGGAAACAAATGTTGAAAGGAAAACAGTGGTGGTTTTAAAGGGGAATACTACAGAGTAGGGAAAAAAAATAATTTAAGCATCATTTTAATATCCAAAGACGAACAATCTCAGTACTTGACTAATATTTTACTCCCTGAGTAAATATGGCATTTGATGGTGGGTTTTTTTCTGTTTTGATGCATTACAGGCAGTGAATAATATTCAGTGTTTATTCAATTTCCAAGAGAATAATTTAATTCTAAGGCTGTGCTGCCATGAGCAACATGCTTGAGTAACTCTCCCAGAGATTATGGCATTAGTAGTCAGCCCTTGTGCTTTGTTCTTACGGCATGTATTATATTTGTATTTCTGTCCTGTGTGCTGAGCAACAAGGATCTTGTTTCCTCAGCCTTTTAAGGACAAGATAGAAAACTGTCAATGTAAAAGTTACTACTGTTGACTGTAATATATATATATAAAAAGTACATCTGTGAAATATACAGTCTGTGTTAAAATAAAGGGCAGATTATAAAAGCCAAGATCAGGTTTCAATCCAATTTATATTGAACAGTCAAGAGTACTACAATGTTAGAGACGCTTTCTGAGTACAGGTATTTTCACTGTCCATATCAATAAATTCAAATAAGCTTTAGTGCAGTTTACTTTATCAAATCTTCTACGTAGGCATTCATATTCATGAATCACCACATGTGCTGTAATGAATAAAAATTATGTGTAAAATTCAGTCCTAAAGGGTGTAGTTTACAGACCGATGAGGTACTTATCTTCAGCTGTATTTGCCAGCTAAGTCACTCAAATATATTACCTAAAATAAAAATGCTAAGTCTTTGAGAAAAAAGAGGCATTAGTCATGGAGCCATTTTCATCTTTTTAATATTAATCAACTCCTGTAGCTGAAGTGATATTTCTGCTCGTGCCACAGAAGAATAAGCAGGGGTGGGTGGGTGTTCTGCACACAAGGTCAAATAAGCTGCAGAATGCCGTGCTGCTTTCTGCAGCAGATGGGTAATGTTACATGGATTTAATTATTGAAATTACTCCTGACTTTGAGGAAATACTCTCTCTTAATAATAACAGAGTTGACCACGTGA
The DNA here is from genome assembly GCA_013398815.1 of Ibidorhyncha struthersii. NCBI lineage: Eukaryota > Metazoa > Chordata > Aves > Charadriiformes > Charadriidae > Ibidorhyncha > Ibidorhyncha struthersii. Next base: position 365,289 of record VZSZ01006266.1, on the reverse strand, counting down.
TAACGTTTGAATTTTGTGACACAGATGTGTTTATCTGAAGATGCCACGTCTCTGTCCTCAGAAGAAGAAGGAGAATTACTGACCTTTAACTTTCTTGTTGCTCCTCTTTCCTTAGCAACCTTTTTTTACCGTATTGATATTTTTCAAGGGGAACTTGAAATAGTCTGTTGTCATTGGGAGGGTGGTGGGTGCAGATTCACAAAGAGCTTTTAAACACCTCTGCAGCTGGCAATCTGCAAGAACAATTTTGACAAGGGAAACTCTGCTATGAGCATGGGCTTACAGAGCTGCTTTGATGCTGAGCTCTGGCAGCTCCTCTGCAGAACAATACAGAATGTCTCAGCAGATGACTGCTTGAAATAGATTTGTACTTGTGAATAGTTTCTTTGTATCCTTTAGCTATTTATTCACACTACGTTCTAAAAACTATTAATGGTTTCTTCTTTGTTTCTTTCAATATATTTCTTCTCTCTCAGTCCACCTTGAGGAACTGGTACTGGAGGAAATGTGGAGTGTTAATTGGGGTCTCCTATTCTTTTCTCCCTGACATCTGGTTACCGTTGTCATCATCACCCATCTCCCTGCATTTCTGCTGTATTTCATGCAAGGACATCTAACAAGTTTTCTCTGTGGTAGGAGCTATCTGGGATCCTCACTTCTCACGTGCTTTTCTGTTGGTAGAGGAGAGAGAGGTGGCTGAAGATGGATATGGTGGGTAAATGAAAGACTCGAGTAGGAAGGAGCAGATGCAGTTATTTTCCTGCCTTTTGTGGGTAGGAGAAGAAATACTGTTTCCCACTTATAGCGTGAAAGACTCGGGTTCAGATTAGACATTCAAAAGAGGTTTCTGACAAAGGCAAAAATGAAGTCAGGAAACAAGTTTCTGGGAAAGGTGATGGGATCTGTCATTGGAAGTGTTTAAGAAGTAATTAGACAGATACCAGGAATGACACAGATGTAGTTACTGCTACCCTGGGAAAACAAATGGACTAGATGCTGCCATGGGGCCCCTTTGAGATCATTTTTTCTATGATTTTTATGATCGTTTGTGAGCTGAGGATCAGGATTAATTACACGTCTGATTAATTTGAACTCAGCCCCCTACTAATTTAGCTGCACTGTCCAAGGGACCAGATTTATTAGTACAGCCCTGGGTCTGTGTGTCGACATGCTCTCAGCCTCCTCAGCTCTAACAGGGGGCTGCAGCACAGTCCACTCATGGCAAGAGAAGGCAGAGGCACTTGCTCACAGGCATCGATATTGCAATGGCTATCTGGTATTTACAAGACCAAAGATTGGCTTGGTGTGCAAATTGAAAAAAGCAGAGCTTGGATAGTATTGTAACGCAGTGCACGATGGGGAGGCTGAGCTGAGAGCCCTGGCCTGGCACGTGCATCCCTCGACAGCACAGCTTGATTACTGATATAAGGAGTGTAAGGAAGGTAGGATTGAGCTAGCAGTAAGCTTTAATTAAAAGAGCTCTGAGTCCTAAGGAGGGGTGGCAGTTGCCATGGGGAATGGAAAGCTTACAAGAAGCGTAGCTGCTTGCCTGAAACGTGGGAGAACAGAGTTGCTGTCCGGCATGCTCAGAGACTGGTTAGCACAGGGAGCTCTGAAACCATCCTGACATCAAAAGTTTGAGTGAGACAGCAGAAAGCAATGCAAAAGCAAGCAGTCAAGCATGGATGTATTTTTTCCATACCAACCAAGTCTTATGGGTCCTTAAATAGTCAAGCTCACCCCTCTTATTTAGCTGCTTTGGTGTCTTCTCTCTTTCCTCCTTTCCATCCTCAGGAATTCACTTTACTGCTCCCTGCACCTCAATGCTTCAGTGCATATAGTGCTATCTTATTCCTGCTGGAAACTATATATATTACCGTTTACAGCAATGGGGCTGGGTTTCCACCTCTGGGACTTTGAAAAGATCATATAGTTGGTGCTGGGCAGCAGGCATATCCAAAATAGAAATGGCACGTCTTCCTGTTCCCTACCTCCTGCTAGCACGTGTGTCCACCCTGTCAGCAGTGTCAGGGAGTATAAATACCACTAAAACTAACTTTTTGTTTGTCTGTACTCCGTGGTGGCTTGCTGCCCCTGATCTGGCTGATGATGTGAAAGCTAGCGCTGCCCCAAGGGAGGGAGGGTCAGGACCTGGGAGAGGCAGCTGTGGTGCCACTGAGCTTAAACTGATCACAGCCCCACACCCTGTTAGCAGCACATCTTTTTTGTTGGTTAGCTGGTGCCTCTTCCTTCTAGAAGGAAACTTGGCACTTTGTACCTGACAGATGGCCTCTCAAAGGGATACGTATAACTGGCAGATGCCTCTCCCAAGTGATCAGTTAGGCTTTAAAACCAGCTCTTGATTTCTTGATGAGCTTAAAAAGGCCTGTGTGGATCCTCCATCAAAAAGCCTGCCTTCAGGCTTTGTCATGTAGAATCACTGCTGTTGGCTTCTTAAATTGTGGGTAGAAAGCAACAGTCTTCATAGGAAAGGTTGTAATTGGGGGGGGGGGAAATAAAAATTGCCATTCAGTCCAAAATGACCCAGATNTTTTTTTCCCTGAGCTAATTGGGCAAGAGCAATTTTGGTTTGGTATTTTTATAATAGTACCCAGTCAGCCATGTGATAATCAGTGATGTAGAGTGGGCACAGCCCCGCTTTAGAGAGCGCAGTCTTGACTATTTGTTACTCAGGCACTATTTGGTGCAGTGGGAATAACAATGCTGTGGCAAAATAATTCAGCTGAAGTGTGATGTTAAGAGATAATGCCCTGTCCGCTCCTGTCTGCACGCTCCCGCCCCATGCTCTTCACCCCGACCAGAGCACGGGCTCCTGGGGGAGACCATCCTGCTCCCTCAGCAATGGGGTTGGGTGCATGGCAGCAACATCACGGCATGGAGGGACCTGGTGAAGGGTCTAGAGAGCATGTCCTATGAGGAGCGGCTGAGGGAACTGGGGTTGTTTAGTCTGGAGAAAAGGAGGCTGAGGGGAGACATTATTGCTCTCTACAGCTACCCGAAAGGAGGTTGTAGTAAGGTGGGGGTCGGTCTCTTCTCCCAAGTTAACAGGTGATAGGACGAGAGAAAATGGCCTCAAGTTGCACCAGGGTAGGTTTAGATTGGATATTAGGAAAAATTTCTTCACCAAAAGGATTACCAAGCATTGGAACAGGCTGCCCGGGTGTCCTGGTTTGAACCTTGGCTTTGATACTGAGCATGATGCAGATGGGATGGAATACCCCGTTGGTTAGTTTTGGGTCACCTGTCCTGTCCGCTCCTCAACCCCTCTATGCTTTTTCGCTTCTGACCCTCCAATGTGGCACACAATAAAGTTAGCTGGCCTGGGGTGTTACAGCAATAAGTGTAAGCAAAAGCCTCTCTGCTACCGTGCCTTGGCATTAACTATAAACATTATCACTCTGGAAGCAGACACTGTCTGAAAATTGTCATTAATTTCAGAAAGTGTGGTTAGTTAGAAAGGACTTAATTCTGAAATTACTGAAAAGAAAATTGGTTCTGTTCTATCTCAAACCAGGACACCAGGGAAGTGGTTGAGTCACCATCCCTGGAGGCATTTAAAAGACATGTAGATGTGGCACTTAGGGACATGGTTTAGTGGTGGACTTGGCAGTGCTAGGTTTACGGTTGGACTCAATGATCTTATAGTTTTTTCCAACCTAAATGTTTCTATGATTCTATAGGCATGAGTGGAACTGGCCTTTGGGCTGTGGCTGGCCCCTGGGTAGATGTGGGTTTGTCCATTGGTACCTGGAGAAATTTTAAGGCCAGTACAGGCCTGAATGGACTCTTCATGAAGACTGCTGCATTTGCAAGATGTTGTTATCAGCCTGCTCCAAGGCATGGATGTGTCATCATCCTTCATTTACCCAGTCACTGTGGTATTTAGAAATAAATCCTCCCACTTCTTAGAAATGTTTAATGCCACTACAGCTGCAGCAGACAAATGAGTACCAGAGTTTTAAGTTTAAACAAAATGACCTCCAAAATGTCCTTCTCATGGCAAAACTTTTTCCAGCCAATTGATATTTTGCTGTTTGCAGTGATCATGTGTTAATGTATGACATCCTTCCCCAGATATGCAGAAGGATCATGTTAACTGAACCCTGGAGTCTGAATTTCCTCTCATGCTATTTTAATACCATTTAGTTAGGTAAAGTTTCTCTTCCTTTGAAGGAATTAGTTAGGAGTATTCCAGTAGTGTTTGTTACAGGGTGCTAATATTAGTTATAATTAATTATAATTAATCTATTTATTTATATACAATTAATGTATAAATACTAGTGGATTAATTGCTATAAATGCAGTCAAATCAAACAATTATTTTTCAGATAAACATGTATGATTAGAGAATTATAGTTTATGTCAGTTTATAAAGAAGTCATTATAATATTATGTGACCACGATACTCAGCAGGAAAATTAAATACCTAAACAACCAGAACGTTCCTTAGTTCTATCATTTTATATATACTTATATATGAAAGTCAGTAAAATAGATATTTTATAGGGATTTATACGCAACAGGATTTATAATGTTAAATATTATGGGTTTCAAACTCTGTGATAACTACATAAACGGCCCATTTAATTGCCCTTGATAGAAATTCATCATACTTCTGTAGATCCAGTGATTCCAATTAAATGCATTGAGCATTTCAGATTATTAAATTGTTAGATGTATTGTGAATGTTTTATTTAAGAGCCACTGCTGGTGAAGGAACTTGAATCATACATTATCTTGATCTGGCTTCTATTCAGTATGCTATAGGTAACAAATGTATGGCTTTTTTCGTCATTGTCTTTGACAGAGTTGTCATTCTGCAAGTAAATCCACAGAAGAAAAAGATTATAGGTACTTATGTTATTCTACAGATGTATTTCCATCAATATCTTTTGCACAACAGCATATCTGGGTTTTTTTTATGTTTTTGAGACAATGAATGATATATCAAAAGCTAAGGAATGTCAGAATCATGCATAATTTCAAAAGGTAGTGGTTTCTGGTTTTGGACAATAAGAGCTGTATTTGTGGTCTTAAAGTATTATGCCAATAAAGCTGGTTAGATCAGATAAAATGTCATGGTCTCTAATAAAGCCACCTGAGTGAAACTTTTTGAAGGATGAGATCAGATAAATTCAGATTAAAAAGGACGATGCAGACTTTTAACAATGAGGAAAAAGAATCTTTGAAATAATTTATTTTGAGACATAGACATATCTGTGTATAGAAAGGGAGGCAAAAATGGTTCTTCAAGAGATGCTCCGTCCCTGCTTAGCTAGGTGTCTCCATCTATGAATCAGAAGGATTGGTCTGCAAAAGGGTCAGAGCAGACCACACTAGGTCATCCACAAAATGCCATGTGTGGAAACATGGAAAATATAATTCTTCCGGTTCAAACTGAGTATTTGTTTATATGAGAGAGGGAAATTTTAAGGCTAGTCTAGAGGACCTTCTTTGGGGACTTAAAACAGTTGATGCCAAATAAAAGAAAATTGTCCTCGCTTTTCTATTCCCCCTTTCATCCTCTCTTCTCTCAAGTTCCCTTATCCCTTCAGAATGAAAAATCAGGGCAAGCTGGGTATCGTTGCAGACCAGCCGTTGTTCCCTGGTTGCATCCTCCCTGGCATGGCAAGTCTCTTTCTGGGTCTTTACCTTGTACTATTTTCCTCTTCGGATTCTTCCACCAGTAGAAAGGAGGAGAGCTGGCTTTGCAGCAGTGCCCTGCTACTTCATGCTGGTGAGAAGAATTCTCTGTATGATGCAGGATTAGATTTTCCATTTTTTATGGAAAACAAAAAGTGTACCCATAATTCACGTTAGAGGCTTCTTAAAAGGAGATATAATCGGGCTTTTAAGTTTCTAAGAGTATATCTGTATATTCTAAAAGTAATTAATCAAAGATACTTTAGGTATTTGTGCTGGTAGTGCTTCTCCATGTGAAGTTAGTGTGTTTGTAATTAAATCTGAACCCCAGTTAAATTGTATTTTCTATGATATGTCTATTATTGTTCTTCATTAAAAATACATCTTTTTTATTTCTCTACAGAGTAAAGTAAACATGACATACAAATTTACAGTGAGACTTGACAACAAACACATGAGATCGTGGATATTAGTTTCAGCATAAACTTTCTATTACATTCAATTTACTGCTAGTGCAATAAAACTGTCATCAGATCGAGTGAGATTTTATACTGCATCAGCTGTAATACAGTGCCATTAAATTGGAAGCATATAAATTTTCCATTGTTCTCTTACTTCTGAGTTCTGAAAATTAGAAAGTTATGCACAGCATCATGCTATGTCTTGCATATTCCGACAGATAAGCAGTGATTTAGTCAGGGTAGTTTGGGTCATATACTTAATTTCTGATTATAAGGGTGTTTTGCAGTGTGAAAAATAGTATGTTTTACTGCAGTAAGGACCTGAAATCTTTTCATGAATACTTGTGTGAAAAAAATGTAGGGAAAATGCCCAAACACTAGCTTCTCCATTTTGTGTGGGACAAAAAACAGTAGATAAAAAAAAAAGAAATAAAGAAGTCCTTTATGTACTCCAAGAAAGGGGACGATCAAAATAGTTAATGGAACTGCATTCACTTCAAAAATAAGGCTTCAAAACAGCACCAGTTTTCAGTCAGTTCAGTTTATGGGTCCACAGGTCAAGAAATCAAGAGCCACCAGAGCTCACTTCTCATTTGGAGATGAGAATACCCCGTTTCAGATCACTGTCCTTTGACCAGTTTGCTTTCCTCAGGTATATTGATAGGACACAAGGCTGTAACAAGCGGCTTCCTTGGGCAACAATGGGGGGGTGTTCTGATAAAAAAAAAAGACTGTGAGGGAATCATTTTTTTTTTTAAGTCCTTCCTCATCATTTTCAAAATTAGACATTTCCATTCTTTCATTTTAAAGTACCTTCTCATTTGCAATTATTTGGTATTACAAAGTGTCTGCACACTCAATTAATATAATGTGCTCTGTATATAGCATGGAATACAGTATTTTAGAAGTCTACACTGAATCAAAAAGAATATTATATTTATATACATTGCATTTAATTTTGGTAAGAAGTACTGTTGTGACTTAACCCCAGCGAGCAACCAAACACCACAGCTCACCACCCTCACCCCCCTCCCCAGCGGGCTGAGGGGGAGAATCAGAAGAGTAAAAGCGAGAAAACGCCTGGGCTGAGATAAAGGCAGTTTAGTAGGCAAAGCAAAAGCCATGTGCACAAGCAAAGCAAAGGAAGAAATTAATTCACCACTTCCCATTGGCAGGCAGGCAGGCGTCCAGACAGCACAGCTCTATCACACACAATGATTACTTGGGAATACAAACGCCATCACTCCGAACATCCCCCCCTTTCCTTCTTCTTCACCCAGCTTTATATGCTGAACATGGTGTCATATGGTACGGAATATCCCTTTGGTCAGTTGGGGTCATCTGTGCCGGCTGTGTCCCCTCCCAACTTTTTGTGCACTCCTGGCCACCTCTCTGGTGGGGTGGTGTGAGGACCAGAAAGGCCTTGACCCTGTGTAAGCACTGCTCAGTAATGACTAAAATATCCCTGGATTATCAACTCTGTTTCCAGTGCAAATCCAAAACATAGCCCCGTACTAGCTGCTATGAAGAAAATTAACTCTCCTCCAGCCAAAACCAGCACGAGTACCAAAAGTTTATTGTTTAATATTTATATTCCACTGATGTTCAGAGACTTGTCAGGATTGAAATGATGTTTGTGCTATATGGATATGGTCCTTGCCCCTGTAAAACGTGAAGGTGTCTTTCACTTTTCATATATGGCAAATCTGAAAGTATATCTAAGTAGTAGTGGATAAGTGACCTGAACAGACTTTATCTCAGCTGGGCCTTCTGTTTTTCATCTCTCGTGGTCTGTTCCATTATGTGTAGGTTCATTAGACGTGCTATGTGACTGACATCTTCCACAATTAATGCTCACATATAATTAGATGCAATGCTGACAAGGACTCTGTTGTTTTCTATAGTTTTGCAGAAAGGCCTTTTCCTTCTTCTTTGGCACTAATTCATTAAAACCGTTGCACCATGTTCAGCTGGTGACTGGGACTGAAAATAATTTACAGCCATTAAAACATTGCTCGTGTATCATTAGCTCCACCTCTTGGATTAATTTGTTTTTTACAGATAAAGTAGTTCACAGGGGAATTCTCTCTGGAAATATAAAAAGTCTGGAGGCAGTGCCCTAGTAAAAAGCATCTGGCTCAGTTTCTCTATCCTGCAAGTTTAATGTTCAGTGCTTGATTACCAGTAAAGTTTAATTACAAATTATTTTACTAATAATTGGGGTTACATTGTCCCCTAGTGGCTCATACAGATAACTGTCCTGCTGACAGGCTCTTTTTGCCTTGTGTTTTAAATCCTTTCATACTGTTTTCACACAAGTCCAAGTCACCTCAGAAGAGGACTGATGCAACAGCCAAATAAAAAGTTTGCATCTTACCACCACTGTATCCATACAGCAAGATCTATACTCTATAACTGCATATTGTCTGTTTAAGAAATATTTAAAACAGTTCAAAATAACAATAGAGAGCTGTGAGAAGATACTGTATTTAAGCAGAGCATTTAGTGGAAACAAATTATACTGCCTACTGACAGTAACAAAGAACAAAATCAGCGTGATTTTTTTTGATAGCTTGAAGACTACTTCACTTCCACAAAATGCCTAGGCTCTTCAGAGGGACCTGGACAGGCTGGGTCCTCCTCTTGGGCCACAACAACCCCATGCAATGCTACAGGCTTGGGGAGGGATGGCTGAAAAGCTGCTCAGCAGAAAAGGACCTGGGGATGTTGACTGACAACCGGCTGAACATGAGCCAGCAGTGTGCCCAGGTGGCCAAGTAGGCCAACAGCATCCTGGCCTGTATCATGAATAGTGTAGCCAGCAGGACTAGGGAAGTGACTGTCCCCCTGTACTCCGCACTGGTGAGGCCCCACCTTGAGTACTGTGTTCAGTTTTGGGCGCTACTCTATAAGAAAGACCTTGAGGTGCTGGAGAGGGTCCAAAGAAGGGTAACAAAGCTGGTGAAGGGTCTTGAGAATAAGTCTTATGAGGAGTTGCTGAAGGACTTGGGGTTGTTTAGTCTGAAGAAAAGGAGGCTGAGGGGAGACCTTATTGCTCTCTACAGCTACTTGAAAGGAGGCTGTAGAGAGGTGGGCATTGGTCTCTTCTGACAAGTTACAACCAGTAGGACAAGAGGAAATGGCCTCAAGTTGCACCAGGGGAGGTTTAGGTTAGACATTAGGAAAAACTTCTACACTGAAAGGGTTATCAAAGACTGGAACAGGCTGCCCAGGGAAGGGGTTGAATCACCGTCCTTGGATGTATTTAAAAGCCGTCTAGATATGGTGCTCGGGGACATGGTTTAGTTGTAGACCCAGTAGAATTGGATAATGACTGAACTTCATAATCTTACAGGTCTTTTTCAGCTGTAACAATTCTATGATTCTATGATCTCATACGATGGAAAACAGAACAGCCCTCAAGGGTGTCCTGTGGCCACTCACTCATAAACCTCAATAACACCAGGCTTTTGCCCTGTTGCGTGGCAGCATCACCTTTCACAGGAAGCAGTGAGAGCACTGGAGCGCTTTGCAGCTGGATGTTTGCAAAGAGGAGGAGGGATCTGGGAGCATGGAGACTAATGCCAGGGTGTTTGCAGTGCCAAAACACACATTTTACATTACTTTGAAAAGGTGATACCATATTCTCTAATGTGCTGAGTTGCTTCCAGCAGAGGCCTTGGCCCTAGTTGTGCGAAGTACAGCAGGCAGCGCTGCAGCAGGCACAGCTGGTGGGATGCTCTGACTGGCGAGTCTTTCCTTTTCATACTGTTTCTTCCCTGACCAAACGCCATGAGTAATGAGGAGCAGAGGTTGCTCTGCAGAGATAGTTTGTGCATGTGTAAGAGAGCGAGAAGTGCTATAAATGCTTCTGCTTGTACCTCCAAGATGGTGTAGGAGAAGGAACTGTTACAAGTGGTGAAGGAATGTGGTTTCTGTCTTAAAGAAATGGTGGTGCACTCCAGCAAGATGATAGTTCACTTTCTCTTTTGCTGTTTGCAGTAATAGGAAAGACAAAGGAGTACTCTGAACTTACAGAGTTAACATCAGAGGCTTTTTCAAAGTTGCGTGCCTTGTACTCTTTCAGGGAAATAATATATTAGGATTCAGTAAAAATTCTTTGTTCAGGTCCTCCATCTCTGGCCACCTATTTTCTTCCTCCCTTTTCGGAGAGGTCTTCCTTTCAACCAGCAGTGTGGCTGTATGCATTGGATGGATGTCAGCTGGTTCCTATTCATTCCCTGGGCTGATCTTCCTCCAAACACCAGGATAGTTGCAGAGTAGCTTAATTATACTTGACACAGCAGAGTTGTGCATTTGGTGCTTTCACGTACTGCTTCAGACTCACAGGTATACCCACACCTAGCGAGCATCAATAACCACTACAGCTGAGAATGTGCTGACAGAAACAAAATGTATAAAGGCAGCCCGGAGGTATAAAACGCCTTTACCTTGTGAAATCATCTACGACACCATTCTTACAGTTCACTCGGAGGTTTATTAGGTAGTGATGGATACAGGAATATTTGCAGAGAGTTACTTTTATCTAGAGCTCTGTGGGTCTTTTGCCACTGTGGATCTTTTAAACCAAAGGCATGCCTTCAGTTAAGAAATCATGTAGGGTCTTTATTTCCTCTTAATTAGTTGCCAGGAGGGGGAAGGTGATGGTTTTTATTTTTCTTTAACAAAAAGGTTTTGTTCTAAAAAGTGCTTTTGTAACTCTTACATCAACATTTTTGTTTTCATGCTTTGCAATGTTCTTTTCCAGGGGTTTATAATAGTTTATTTAATCTAGGTGCTAAGCAAAGGTCTGTTTTATCCTCAGTTCAGAACGTGTGGTTTTATCCTTTATGTACTAAAGAGTGAGTTGTACAGATTGATCTATGTAGAGCTCACTAACTACAGTTTGTTCTCTAACGATTTTTTAAACATTTGACTTTTCCAGGTAGCTATCAGGCCCCGTGATTGCCCTCCCTCCGCACTGGAATCTTTTACAGAAACCCATTACTGCTTCTCAGGTGTGCTCTTCCTGACACCCCAGCAGCAAGGGGGCTCTGCCCTGTCATTAAAGTCGCAGTAGTGCTTTCCTCCGCCAATTGCTACGGCAAAGCTCAGGTTCCTCCTGCAGGCAAGAAGAAGATGTGACCAATTATGCCTATTCCTATTAATCAGGAAAATGCAGGCTTCTCTTCAAAGCAGAGGGAGAGGTTGCTCCTACCGACCGTGTTGGTCACTGTTCTCTTCCAGCTGTGTGTTAACTCCATCTTCCCGTAGTGCGTTTTACATCAGGGTTATGCCAGCGGAGTCGTTCCAGAGCAAGCTGACCCTTGATGTCAAGCCTGGTGACAGCTGGAATCCAATGGAAGCATTTTTTTGGTGAAAGCGATCCCTCATGACCTCTCTCATAAGGCTGTCTGGGAACTGCGTATGCTAATGAGAAAGATAAAGTACTGACCTTGTGTGTTCTCAGGCTCACAGGGTGTCATCCTGCTCAGCACAGCAATGCATTTGTCAGGTTTTTGATGAGCACTTTACTAACGTCTGCCTGGCAGGCCCCCCCCGCCTCCCTGTGTGCCTCCCTAATGCCTGCAGATAAAAACACGTGGGTGCACCTTGCTCAGTAACAGATGCCTTTACAGAACAGATGCTGTTACTTATTGCTTTTCTGTATGAATGTAGAAAGCATCCTGCAGTGGAAAACAGGTGGCAATTTTATTGAAATCCAACTGTATCGTAGAGCAATAAAACCAATGAGATGATAAAGGCTTGCCAGGTTTTCTATTTCAATAAGCATCTAATCTTGAAACTGTTCTAATCAACCTTCCTTATTAGATGTTCTCATTTCTGCATTGCCAGCACACACCTGAAATTACTGCTTGGCCTCAGATTAAAAGGTGATGCTGTTTTGATTTGCACAGTTAAATCACTTCTATTTGAGGATTCATTTTTCATTTGGCCTTTTCTAAAGGCAATGTTCATCATTGAAGTGAATGGTAACGTACTTGTGTTTTCTCTCAACAGAATAATGAAATGGTGGAACTACAGAGGATACGAATGAAAGATGAAATTCGAGAGTACAAGTTTCGAGAGGCGAGACTCCTACAGGACTACACCGAGCTTGAAGAAGAAAACATCACTTTACAGAAACTGGTGTCCACACTGAAACAGAATCAAGTAAGCATCGAAAGATTCAAGGTGTTATGCTGAAAAATGACACCGTTTTCTCCAATTTCCATAATGTGATCCCACAGAGCACTTTGACACATGTTTCTTTCTATGGGTTTTTCAGTTGTTTTTTTGCTAAACACTTATTCTGAAATGGTGTTACTGGCCATTTTTGATGTATGGGGAGGCCCTTACCTCAGTTTTAGGAAAATCCTGGTGGAATATTTCATTGCAGAAATTTGTAATAGCAGAGGAATTATTAAAATAGATAGAATTGCATCTTTTCGCTTCCTGCTTTTCCTCTCCTCCCTCTCTGCACGCTGAACTCAGTGCCCAGCGGCAGAGCTCCTGCACGTCCTTTCCTCTTCTGAAGTGGAGAAAAGAGGAAATAGTCTTCTCCCCGTCCTCCTTTTTTTTCCTGCTCCTGAGATTTTCCTGTACCGGTGTACACCTGTAACGGTGTAGAGCCATGGCAACCCACAAGTTTAGCAAGCTTCAAAAATAGGCGAAGGGATGCCAGATATTGCTAGTTTGTCTCTTGTTTTCCTCATTACAGTAATTTGCAGCTGGTGGCAAACCAACACACTGTAATTCTCACTGCAATGCAGAATGCACCCCGAGGAACCACCATAAACAACAGCCCTGTTGCATACAGATGTGAGCAGTCGTGGGGTCTGTTCTCTCCCCCTTACAAAAGCACATATATACTGCTGAGAAAGCAATCCAGAACACAGTTGTCCTTCAAATGGAATAAAAGAGATTTTTTTTCTCATGTGAGAGGAGTTAACTTGCTGTGATCAATATTCAAGTATCCAAGTTGGGTGATGTAATACTTTGTGCCTTTTAGACACTGTCCAGACCAGCATAACATGGCACTCCATACCACCGTTTCCTTAACTGCTAGCAGATGATAACAGCACTGCGTTGCAGCCCCTGGTCTATGTCCTAATCTACTGCATGGTTCAGTCGGGGCTTTTATCAAATAGCCAAGACTGTCACAGTCTCTAATGGCAGCCTGGTAACACAGCTGCCTTATTCCTGCAGGAATATGCAGTGCTATTTCAGATATCTTTTACTGCTATTTTACCGCTCCAGCACAAATGCAATTGAAACATTTAAAACAGCAGAGCTGTGCCACAGGGAATACGCAGGTAATAGAAATGGGTACATCGTTTCTTTATTTATGAAGATACCCAGACTTTCACACTCCTGAAACAGAATTTATAGCAGATCATCTTTGCGTCAGTTATTTACCAAGGCAGCAAATTCCTCCTTTGAGGCATGGATTTTTCCCTCAGCAACTTCATAGGAGGCATTTTCATGCTGTCAGAAAATGAAAGACCCCTTTATGGACTGTCCTGGTTTCCACCAGAAGAAAATCCGTTTGCAAATGTTTATATTTGTCATAATATTTCATACTTAATGAAACTGAATGGCAGCAGTCTGTAGAGAGAAAAAGCATTGCCACATTTTGAATGGCTTTTAAAATCAGTCTTTTTGCATCACATATCCATGTGCTTGTGATTCCTAAAATAGCCTTGATCTACAAGACAAAATTTCAAGAGCATTTTACACTTTAATTTAAAAAAACATATGTTACAAGTTTTAGTACTAAACTCGTTATCTGGGTTGGTTTTTTTTGTAGCTTTTATAAGCAAGAATTCATGGGATGGTAACCATACAGATAATATAGATCTCTGGTTTTCATATGGATTTAAATTTTTAAAATGTTTCTTTTTCCATGTCCTTAAGTTATAAACATAGCTACTTGATGGGATTTAATAATTTTTCAGATGGACATCTCTCTCCAGTCAGAAAAGATATCAAGTTCCTTAATGTAGATTTGAAGATATCATGGATTTTCCTTTTCCATTTAACATTTCCCAATATGACTTTGAAACTGTCTTTGTTGTTTGAAATGTTTCCATTCTCTGGGTTCGAAGAGTAGTGCTTTGGTTTTTAAGTTTGCCTTTCCAAAGGTGTATGAGTACAAGACTTTTGACAGGTTGATAAACATTCTACTTCGATAGGAATGGTGGATATTTCTATTTTCACTAGAACCTTATTATAATTTGTTTAAATATGTATATATCAAATAAAAAAAATTCTAGACAATGCCTTAAAATTGCCGATAATAATGCATATTAACACATTTGAATGAGAAAAGCCTCAACTGTTCTATGGAAACATAAAAATTCAGTATTTCTTTTTCTCTTTCACCAAACTATTAAATTATTTCACCCAATACTGGGATTTTTTTGCATTTAGAAATGAAAAGGTGGATGAGTAACATGATTAGAATTAAATTAAAAATCAAAGCGTGATCATTTTTACCAGGAATCAAGCATGGACAAGGACCTTTACAAACAAAGCTCTTCCTTTTCATTGCTGTGGGATTATCCAACAGTGTAAAGGAAGATGAGAAGAGCCAGCAAGGGAGGGCGTTCTGCAGTGGGGATCGGCTGCGCCATCTAGATATTGCTGAGCAACTGGTTTTGAGCTAGAGTGGGTTTACCCAGGCTTTGCTTATTGTTAGGTGCAATAGAAAGACTGGATAAATGTGGGAGCTGCCTTTTAAATAAGAGAGATGCAGCTGTTTTTTTCCTCAGACGGCACTGCTGATAAATACCTTGATAAAACACTGCACCTGGGTGCGGGGCAGGGAGCCTGCCCTCTGAGAAGGAGTAAGACCCGTGAGTCCCTCCACGGCTGGTAAGGCTGCACCAGGTCGCTGGGGGAGGCACTTCAGGCAGTGCTGTCGGAGCAACAGGTTGCCAAGTGCTCCAAAACGGCATTCCCAACGCATTGTGTGAGGACAGCGCGGCTAGATAAGCTGTTTACTACATTTGTCTGGCAGTTTAAAAATCTCTAACAGTTTAGGCATCTTAGAGTTTGAACTGGTTGTATAAATAGTTTGCTGTTTAATTTTTAAAATCAAATGCTCTTTGAATAGCGGAGAGGCTTGTATGGCACTGAGAAGAGAGTTGAGGCTCTTCTACAGTTTTTGTACTTGAACGCTTCTAAAACACCAAATACTTTAGAGTATCTGTTTCTAAATGACTTTACATCTAGTAAGAATTTACATAAGAAGTCATCCTCAGAATACTTGCAATTAATAAATGAGACTATGTTGACCTGAGATCTATACATACCATGATATACCAACATTGCTTATGGCAATTCATAGTAAATCTGTGGTTACCAGGATATCCGCTACTGAACAGCCTTCTTTCCATGAAATACATTGTTTACTGTCATAAGTTACTCAGAAAAAGGAGTTATATTTCTTGATTCTCACATGCTGAAAAAGTAAGAAGTGGACCATTACAAAGAGCGAGCTCAACTTGCATTTTCTGTGCAACCAGTTCTTTGCAGCTTCAGGCAATGTCTGGTATTTCAAACTATATTTTCTCTAACACCTATTTCAATAAGGCTGATAAATGGCAGGTTTTCATGACTCAAGTTTTAGTATTATGAATGTTCTTTGTCTTGTCTAATTCAGGTTGAATACGAAGGATTAAAGCATGAGATTAAACGATTTGAGGAGGAGACAGTGTTGCTTAATAGTCAGCTAGAAGATGCCATCCGGCTGAAGGAGATTGCTGAGCACCAGCTGGAGGAAGCTCTGGAAACTTTAAAAAATGAAAGAGAGCAAAAGAACAATCTGAGGAAGGAACTCTCCCAGTATATCAACCTCAATGATAGTATGTATAATAACCATATTAATATATCAGTAGATGGATTGAAGTTTTCAGAAGATGGGGGCGAGCCCAACAACGATGATAAAATGAACGGACATATCCATGGGCCTCTCGTGAAACTCAACGGTGACTACCGAACTCCTACGGGTAGGAAAGGAGAATCTCTGCACCCCGTCTCTGACCTCTTCAGTGAGCTCAACATATCAGAAATACAGAAACTGAAGCAGCAACTCATGCAGGTAAGAGCTGAATTTAATCTCCCAAAGTGTTTAGACACACATCCAGTAGACCCTAGTGCCAGCTTTTGCAATGATTTCCCCAGTGATGTTCTTGACATACGTTCTGTTCTCAGACTTTTGCTTTCTTCATATCCAGAGTTTGCTAGAAATACCCCTAGAAAACAGATGATCTGTCTGTGAGAAGTCAGTGTGATCTGAGCAGATGTTTAGTGGGAAGAGGAGGAAAGGACCTAGTTGCTGTGTTTGCGGATGGCTAGATTCTTTTTTCCTGGTCTGATGATGGGAAATATCCCTGAGATTACAAGTCAGATAAAGTACTCTTCAGTATGACCAAAGCTATCTGGAAAAAAACCCCACTAAAATACAGACAGACTCGATTATGCTCCTTTGCAACTTAGGGGGAGTTTTTGCCATTAAATTCAGTTTGAACGAGATCTGGCATACCGTCAAGAAAGAACAAAAGGAGAGGAGCGCTCCTCTTAATAGCTGTGCACTCAGAGAGCATGTGGCGTGTGAGATGTCACAGAGCGCCCTTGTCCGCCCTGGCAGTGCCGACGGATGTGCAGGCTGCAGGGGGTGCCTCGGGGACCATACAGTGAACATCTGTTCTCTATTCATCCAAGCCCAACCCAGGCATAACCAGAATAGGAGCTTGGGATACAAGCCAGATAAAAAATTGAGCTGCCAGCCCCAATGCTGACATCATCTTAGAAAGCGGTACAGTGCCACACAGAGAAAGGGTCCCGCTGCCCAAGCTGTTGAGCATCTTCTCTGCCACAAGAGCTTGAAAGGTTTTGGCACCACCAAGGAAACATCCAGCATTTTCTAGCTGCGGGCTTTCAAAAAGCACCTCTTCTAAAGAGGCTAAATGCTAAATCCTTTACTGCTTAAAATGTAAAAGGCGATTTGGAAGTAAAGTAGAGCAAACCTAATTTTCAGTGCTTGCTAGTGAACAATAAATCCCTATGTGGTCTGTCCTATATTTGCTGAAGAGTTAATTGTTTTATTTACTTCATTGCCAAACTCACTGTGGGAAGTTTTGATCTGAGCTGTGACATGGCAAACACTGATGACATCTAGTGCTTTGCACAAATAACTTTGATGCAAGAGATACAAAATTTAAGTTGGAAAGCTTAAAATTTGGAATTTTATTTCTGTGAAAAATTCTGTCAGAAATGTTTCCAGTATTAAAATGTAAACAGTGTGTGTAGTTTGTGTATATATGTATATATAAAATATGCATGTATACGTACGTATGTATTTATGTATATAATATATGCACATATATATTATCTGCAGCTTTTGATTTCATTCAGAAATACAGTTTTAAAAGTTAAAAAAGCTTCAGAAGAAATGCTTTGAAATGTTCCCGTTTTTAAATACAGTGTGACCGTGTTCAACTGTAATTTACAATGAAGTTTATGCAATATAAATTTGGAGCGAAAGCTGTTCAGAAATGAAGAAACAAGATTGTTTCAGTATGTTTTGTCTTGATTTTACTAAATTAGATATTGAGCTTGATAAATCAGCAAACTTCCACTTGAAAGATATTGCAAATGTTTGGATGGTCTCTGACTTTAACATTACTCATTTATTTTATGCTTCTTAAACAAAGAGTCAACCTTCTGACAGTCACTGGCCACAAACTGTTTAGGTCCTATAGGACCCTAGGAGGACCCTGAAAAATAAATTTAACCATTTTTCTGTCACAACAACTTTGCTGGGCCCCAGCACCCTCACTCCAATAGACACCACCATTGCTCCGTGTTTTAATCATGTTTAAGGTTTAAAAAGAAAAACTAGACCCAGCTGGAAACCTGGTTTCTTTAGATACTGAAAAGACTTACTGCAAAATGCCAATGTGTACTTTTTTTAAAAGTGGTCGTCATCTCTGTTGAGTTGCATCAGCTCACCTCGGGTCGTACAAATTAAATGGGAAAAATTCCTCCAAAATTTTCCTGGGAGTAGTTGGGAAATTTAATCAGGTTTAAGCTAACAAAAGGTAATTCTTCAGCAAAATTGGATTTTTTTCTCCTCCACAGAGTCTTTGCTATGTGGTGTTCATTCAGCTGTATCTCAGTATTTGGTACCTGTTCCTCTTGTTTTCCCTGAAGAGGCTGTACTGTGACAGAGCTGCTGAAGGAACTGGCTCTCTCTTGGGAACTATTTTTATGTCTATAGGACAGCAGGCTCCTTTTTTGAGAGAAGCAAACTTCAGATTTGCCAATTTGTACGTGTGTGGCAAACTTTTTTACTCCTCAGTCTCAAAAAGAAGCCTTCACTAAAACATTTAGTATGACAGCCATAATGCCTTCTGCAGTTGTAGGATGCTGCAGCTCCATGATCTGTGCTGGCCCCTAAGAGACATTTAATTGTAACTGTTCCCTTTCCATCTTTTAAACCCACTAGGTAAAAAATATCTTGCTGAAAATTTTCATATTCCAAGATTTTCTCAGAAAAGCTCAAGGCTTTCTGTTCTTCCTTCATGTCTGTTGTCTAGTGGGAAGAATTCTCTGTCTTATCTTTAAAGCCTAAAACTCCTCTCTTCCTTCCATGGTGGTGCTTTCCCTATTCCTGAGGCCAGCATCATATTTGGAAAACTTAGATTAAGTTCTCTTAAAAAAAGAAAAAGTCATGCAGCCCAAATTCTGACACTCTGCTCTGTCTGACTGACTGGTACTCCCTGACAAAGATACGATACAGCTGAGATTCAGGGTTCTTGAACTGAGTTTTCCTGTTGATTTGTTCCAGTCTCTGCTAGGAATTTTTCACTGATATTCTGATGTTATTTTTTTTAAAAAAAGGATAAATAGCAATGCTAAAAATTGGTTTCCACAATTGCAAACTGTGGAGCAGATTGGGAAGGAAATCTCCGCAAATTGAAATCTTAGAAGGGAAGGATGCATTGCAAAATAGGTACAGCTACTTTTGAATTGCTTTTATTTTCATTTTAAGATTATAAATATCCTTACTGCAGCTACTGCTACAATGTAAAAAAAACCCCCACCAAGTGAACTGAAAAATAGCTGCAATCCCCAAAAGTTTGTTGTGAGTGGAAATAAGAGTATCGTCTTGTCTAGAACAAGAAATATAACTACTGTACTTGGAAACAGCAGAGACATTAATATTCAGAAGGTGCACTCAGGGCTGAGTTGGAACTTTTGATTGTTTTTTTTTCATGGAAGTAGAAGCATCTATTTATAACTTTAAACAGAAGTTTGTTAGTTTAATCCGTAACTAATGGACCAGAATAAGTAAAATTTAGTAAATCTATGTATTTCATTTTACCTAATGACCAAGTTGGTATGTACATTTTAAAAGTTGCATGTTTTCTCTGGAAGAAATCCTTTCCATTTGAAAGAAGTGTTTCCAGAACACATTTATGTTCAGAAGAGAAATGATCGTAACGAACCCAATTAGGTGTTACAGTTTTCCTTCATGACAGAGTATGACAGCTGAGATCAGTAATCCAGCAGGATCGATTCTGTCCGATTAATTTAAGCACACACTGAAACATCGTGCTGCTTTAGACCAAGTTGTTTTCTTGAAGGAAAGGCTCTCTGGCTGTAAGCGCTGTATTTATTTTTACACTAGTGCAATCTACAGTTAATTGCATACTTCCATGTGAACATACGCACAGTGGACCCATACACCTTAAAAAGCCAACGGCCTTTGGTGTGTAATGTATGGAACTTTATTATCCATACGACTTCTCACCATAAGGTGAGACGGTCCTTTAAATTTACCAAAATTCAGATTTTCATGCACATGTGTAGCTCACCTTACCAGCCTGAAGCAATAAATATCTTCATTATCTGATGGGAGCAATGCAATTAACACCTAAGCCTGCTATCCCAGGTGATAGCAACTAGAGTCCAGCTGAAAGTTTTTGGGGAGAGCAGACCTGGGGCAGACTGCTCGGTGGAAAAAAAAAAGAGGAAAGCTAGTGAGGAGGTTTTTGCTGGGCAGGTCTCGGAGACTCACCAGGACAGGTCTGACCAAGAAATTTGTGGATGAGCGGCCACCTTTTAAGAGGATGCTCTTGGCAAAGGGGAAGGTTGCTCTATTTTGGATTTTCTCAACAAGAGTGGGCTGACGCAGGGGGGTGAGCAGCAATGGGGGCGGCAGCCAGACTGTGGCAGCTATGGGGAAACAATGTCAAATGGAGAAAGGTATCAATATAGTTGGGGTACTTGGCTGTCCCCTTCTGCATTACAGCACAGACCCTGTAGTGCCTAAAGTGGAGCGCCCTGTATCTAAGGAGACAGACTCTTCCCGGATCGTAAAATAATGATGAGGTTTGGCCCTGCTTTTTTAATTATTAAGCCATCAGTCACCTGTATGCAAGAAAACTAGGCTGACTTTTTTAGGTGTTTTTTAACACTGCTTCTATTTTTATTCTAACAGTTTTTGCCTGCAATTGATTGCAGGTTCTAATAGAGGCCATGTTTTGAAAGCCTGTCTGTAAAACTAGGGGATCATCATATGCTTTAATGCCTTAATACTTCTGAGGAGCAGCCACTGCTCAAAAGCCTGAAGGAGTCTGAATCGCTGCTTGGAACATTTTGTGAGATGGCATTAACACCCTCTCAGTCTCTAAAAGGCTTTTCTTTTCCTTCAGTAAGATACATGGCGGCGGATTTGACTCTCTTCCAAGAGCCTGGGGGGATGCTGATAGGGAAGGAAATACTTTTTAAAGCTTTTTTCAGAACTGACAGCTTTGAGTTCTCAGAATTAGTAATTCAGCCACTCATAAAGGGAACGTGGAGCATGCCATTTTCCCTGCATGTGTAAACACAGGGCTGAGATATGGCAACAGTGGGAGAGAAAGAGCAGAAAACCCAGTGGGCTCAGGATCCTGTTAGAAAAGCTGTGAAAGCAAGAAGGATCCCATCTCCTCGTGACTTCCTCTGCTTCCCAATTCACAACTCGGAACAGGACAAAAGGCATAGAGAAAAAGTTGGAGCATTACGCTTAAAACTTGAAATGGGAGTCTTTCAGAGGTGTTATCATGAACAGCAAATACCTGAGCAGATCAAACTTTACTTTTTTCTCATTCACTTGCTTTAAGACACTGTGCATTAACATTTCTAAGGTTCTCCTCTGCTGCTCTTCAACCTCTTCTGCTGTTCAACATCTACATTTCTCTGTGGATATTCAGAAAGGAAGTTACTAGGTCAGAACTAGTGGTTTGTTAGTTATACCACCAATCCTGCTTTTTCTGCCTTGTCCTTAAAAGGATGGATTTTGCTTATAGTTAAGTGCTGGGGATGGGGAGTGCCGGGAGTTCCATGTGCTTAGTCTCCTGATCTGTGTGACGTTCCCACACAGTGGGTTATTTAAGCTAATCTGTGAAAATGTACACAGCCATTTGTTTACTGTATTTGCATTCAGTAATCAAGCCTTAATGAAAGTTTGCAACAGTCCAAAGATATAAATAAATATTGTGAAGGACTGGTAGAGCTCTTCATGGGAAATGTAAATTCAGACTCCACTGAGAAATGTGTATGTACCAGCAGAAAGGCTTATAGTTGACTGATAGTTGGCAGTGATGCTGTTCATGCCTATACATGTATGCCTGGAACATACGTCATAATAAATTCATTATCATCACTCTAGCTGACTAGGTATTTAGTGCTTGCTCACTAAGTAATCCTTCAGTGGGCAATGTGTAAAGTTGTGACCTAGTGATACTGCAAACTGTAACAGAGGCTGGGACTACATAGCCCTGCACAAGTTATATGTACCTCTCTCTGACTTAATTTTATGGTTTATGACTAAAATCTCTTTGAAGCCTTCAGGTTGTGTATGCAGAGTGAGGGAGTGGAAGAGATGAATGTGATTGCAGTTTGGTGTTCAGCACAGGTAGGATGAGATCCTGGGTTTCTTACTTTGACTCTGTTGCAGGTGGAGAGAGAGAAGGCCATTCTCCTGGCCAACCTGCAGGAGTCTCAGACGCAGCTGGAGCACACCAAAGGAGCCCTGACCGAGCAACACGAGCGAGTCCACAGACTCACGGAGCACGTCAACGCAATGAGGGGGCTGCAGAGCAACAAGGAGCTGAAAACTGAGCTTGACTGTGAGAAGGGCCGAGACCCCGGCGAGGAAGCACACGACTATGAAGTGGACATCAATGGCTTGGAGATCCTAGAATGTAAATACAAAGTAGCCGTTACTGAGGTGATAGACCTTAAAGCAGAAATCAAAGCCTTAAAGGAGAAATATAATAAATATGTGGAAAACTACACCGAAGAGAAGGCCAAGTATGAGAGCAGAATCCAGACGTATGACGAACAGGTGACGAACCTGGAGAAGTCGACCAAGGAAAGCCAGGAAAAAATGGTCCACATGGAAAAGGAATTGCAAAGGATGACAAGCATAGCAAATGAAAACCATAATACCCTCAACACCGCCCAGGATGAGCTTGTGACATTTAGCGAGGAGCTGGCTCAGCTCTACCATCACGTCTGCCTGTGTAACAACGAGACGCCAAACAGGGTCATGTTGGACTATTACAGGCAAAGCAGAGTCACCCGCAGCGGGAGCCTGAAAGGACCAGACGACCCTCGAGGTCTCCTTTCGCCACGGCTCACCAGAAGGGGGGTGGCATCGCCCGTAGAAGCCAGGACCCCGACTGAGCAAGTGACAAAAGAAGCCACGGAGCCTGGCAAGGAGCAGAGCCCAACAAAAACACCTACCATTTCTCCTGTCATCACAGCCCCTCCTTCCTCCCCTGTCTCTGATACCAGTGACATCCGCAAAGAGCCGATGAACATCTACAACCTCAATGCCATAATAAGGGACCAAATCAAGCACTTGCAGAAGGCTGTCGATCGGTCGCTGCAGCTGTCGCGCCAGCGTGCTGCAGCTCGGGAGCTGGCACCCATGATTGATAAAGACAAGGAGGCCTTAATGGAAGAGATACTGAAACTGAAATCACTCCTGAGTACAAAGCGGGAGCAGATCGCAACCCTGAGAGCAGTGCTGAAAGCCAACAAGCAGGTAAGATGCTAATAAAGCAGTCAGTCGGGAATGTCTGTTACTTACACAGGTCACTTAGAAGCTTTCCCAGGAGTATTTCAGAGGAGAGATTTTACTCACAGGTTATTTATCCTCTCAGTCAATCATGGCGAGAGCAGACCTTTCCTCCTCCCCTCCCTGCCTCCTCTTTAAGCTTTGTAGCTCTGCTTTTCTCAGCACCCACCTCTCACTGAGGGCACAGGCAGAAGAGCCTTTCCTGTGGAGCGACAGAAAAGCAGAGGGGCAGGGAGGCATCACCTACCACCCAGCCTGATGCACGGGCATGTTCCTATTACTGTTGTGAAATTAAAATGTTTCCAACATTGGAAACAAAAACGGAGTGTGCATGGAGAGGCTCTCGGGGGTGCGCTGGCCCCTCACCAGGGCAGGTACCGCTCTAGTGATGGGGAAGGCAAGCGTAGTGGAGACGACCTGGGCCAGCACCTCAGCAGCTGCACATGGCCCCGCTGGTGGGATTTAGTGGAGCAGATGGTCCAAGCACCCTGTTGCGTTCTTCTTGGCTTTTGGTAATGCTCCACAGGCTGCAAAACTTGAATGCCCCCCAGCAAATTTGAGGGGATTAAAAATAAATGCCACAAAAGTTAAAGCGTGCCTCAGGAAGAGAATGGCAGGCATAAGAGTGTGACCAATGGCTTTGGACCGTACAGAAGTCGGGCATTTCTTTGATAAGACAGCAGGGGAAATGCTGAGTTATTTTCACTACAGGTGGTTGGAAATTTTTTTAATTCTTTTTCTTTCTTGTCAGAAATAATTCCTCCTGCCATTGTCATGTTTTTAATCCTTTAAGAAATAAAATCAGTGTGTTTTTTTTTTTTTTTTTAAGAAAAAGGACATCACTATACGATAAAGCTGACTGAAAGAGTAACAGCAATTTTTTATTTTGAGAAGGATCCATTATAAAGTTATATTTTAAGAGAATAAAGAATTTCAAATCGTTATTTTGAAAAATTTCACAGCTTAAAAAACTAATCATCAAACCACTTTATTTTTGATGTTTCACCAATGCAAATAAGCTGAGAATTATGGCATTTTGTATCAAATGCCAAAAGAGGACCATGTAATGGTGTGTTTTTCGAGAGTACTGTCAGTTATTTTTGGCATAGTATATCCTTCTAAGCCCTTTGTATCCATTAGATTCCAGGTCTGCAAACACTCTAAAAAGTTAAATTTAAGCATGCAAATAGTTTTATTTACTTCAGTGCATTCCCTCATGTCCAGAATTAAGTCTGAACGTAAGAGGCTGCAGTTGCAGAGTCATCGTTCCACATTGCCTGAGACTTTTCTCATCCAAAAACAGTGCAGTGGTCACCACGTCAGGGCATGAATCCTGCTTAACAGCTTGGGATTCTATTAGCTGATGACAGGGGTGGTGTTTCAGTGTTAAAATTCCCAATAGACAAGTAGTCTGAAGTTACATCTTCAAGTTTAATTGATTTTTGCATGTGTAACTGCATTTCTAGAGTACTGGGGATTTTTAAATTGCAGCAATATTTCAAGATACATTGAGTCTTTTATAGCATTTCCCCCCCTCTAATACAACACATGTTAAATATTAATTCAAGTAATTAAATACCATCTCTAGCTAAGCAATAATAGCTCTGAACAATTATATGTGGATTTTCCATTTAATTAAAATGTAATTAAGATGTAATTGAGGTATATGTGTTTAGATTCCCAATAAAGATTTTTTCCATTAGCATAGAGCCATCATTTATTTTTTGATACTACCAGAGAATCTAGCTCAATCTTGCTCTTTTATTGCTGTTCAGAAATAAAGCATCACCCTACAGCGTGCTCACTGAAAAGGGAAAGATAGATTTGCTGAGTAAGGGGGTGATATTAATTAAACTTTTATTTATTGGATAGCAGCACAGCTATTGGTAACTGTACAACCGGGTATATAATCTTGCAATACTGTTCATCCAAACTTAATATCAACATCCTCAAACTTTCAAGTTAAAAGACAATAATATAAAAGGATAGGAGAGACTTAAAGTTGGGGGGGGGGGTGGTTTATTATGGGCTCGCAGTACTGNGTTTTATTATGTGCTAGCAGTACTGCTGGCCTCAGGTGATGGGTGTTTTCCAGGATCCAAAGCACATCTCATGTTCAAAAAACAGGAGTCAAGATTCATCCCCTTGAGTCTTGCCCTCCGAAATAATATGTTTTTAAGCAGCAATAGGCTGGGGATATTTTTCCATTGTCTGTTTCAGTTTAGGTGACCCTGCAGACGACATCTGGTTCAGTTTTTCACGTGTGCTTCAGAATTTTGATTTGTGAAAAACTTCTTCAGGCCCTGATGAAGCTTATGTTAATATGAAATTATGTCTTTTCATCCCTTACGCAGTATGGCGAGAGGCTGCTGGTGCCCAAGGTAGGAGGGGCAGAGGGAAGCCTGCAGCTGGAGGGGGGGCTGGATTCCCTGGCCCGTCCTCAGCCTCCAGAGGGGCCACATCACAGCTTGTCAGGCTTTGTAGCAATGCTATTGCAGAACCCCTGTATTTGTTAGCACTCCAAACAGAGACACTTCAGGTGAAGCTTTTTTGGTTGGAGTTATATGGGAAAGCAAGATGAGCACAACCAAACAGGGACAAACTTTTTAGCAGGGCCTGTTGCGATAGGAGTAATGGTTTTAAACTAAAAGAAGGTAGTTTTAGACTAGATATAGGGAAGAAATTTTTTGCAATGAGACTGGTGAAACACTGGACCAGGTTTCCCAGAGGGTGGTAGATGCCCCATCCATGGAAACATTTAAGGTCAGGTTGGACGGGGCTCTGAGCAACCTGATCTAATTGAAGATGTCCCTGCGCATCACAAGGGGGTTGGACTAGGTGACCTTTAAAGGTCCCTTCCAACCCAAACCGTTCTATGACTCTATGATTCCAAACGCACTGTAAGAATGGCAAGACCTGGCCTTCCTAGAGAATCTCGCCGTTCAGACCAGGGGGAAAGACAAACAACAGGCCCCTGGGTCTGGTATTTCAGGCTGTATTTCAGTAATGAAGTCACACCTTTAACCAGGGAAGCACGGGTGCTCTCTAGTGACTACCAGAAGCATTGCAACATCAGATTAAAACCAGAATTGTAGAGTTTTCCTGACAAATAAACTGTGCTGCAGTGCACTGACATCCTCTGTCATCCAGGTTCGCAGGGGCAAATGGCTCATTGGAAGAGAACGAGAGCTGAGTTTCCACCTTCACACTTGAATTGTGTTCACTCCTCTTCACAGTGACTTACCAACTGCAGGGCAGCCCCAAAGGAGTCTCTCTTTCTGTCTTCTGCCGCAGTGGGCCTGGCGCTCCAGCACACCAGTTTTAAATCTTTGACAGCATACAATCTATTTCTGTTTGCACCTGACAAGATGCTGCCTAGTTT
Organism: Ibidorhyncha struthersii; assembly: GCA_013398815.1. Classification (NCBI taxonomy): domain Eukaryota; kingdom Metazoa; phylum Chordata; class Aves; order Charadriiformes; family Charadriidae; genus Ibidorhyncha; species Ibidorhyncha struthersii. The sequence goes on along the minus strand of VZSZ01006266.1, from coordinate 338,642 downwards.
AATGCATCTGGCAATATCTGATGATATTTCTTTTTAATCTAGCTATATTTTCTTTAGTAATATTTTCAAACAATCATTAAGCATTAGGCTAGGCTACAACCAGACTACGCAAAACTCTAATACAAAAAAAGAGGGCAAGATTTGCTCTAAGAAGCTGCAAATCTAAGCCTAAGAAAATAGATTATTGAATCAATTGCTCAAGATAGCAAGGCACATATATCTTGCTAGCTTGCGTAGTCTTGATTTATATATCCATTTATTCATAGCCGTAAGTACTGTGTCAGCACCAGTTTTGTGGAGCAAGCCCAAGCAGCATTAGCATTAACACGTAGCATAAATTGTAAAGTAATATCAAATTAATGATATAATAACTTTTACGACCAGTTCAATAATAGCTTTGATTTTGATTTCTAATAACATTCAGAAAGCAAAGCTGCCTATGAGGGGAATTTAATATCTTGAAGTTCTGACTGAAAAATGATCGCTTGCTCTCGTAGGTAAATGGTTCGATGGGAAAAAGTTGAGTCAGCAAGACCTTCACATCTGTATTGGCAGTAACTGTGCTGTCTCCAGCTCCCATAACTGAGATACCCGTAAAAGTCCTTCAGAAAAGATGGCTGGATAACTCCAGACAGATCTAGTAGCACGTACAACTTTTGCACTAAAACAGGCTATTCTTCTGCTTTCTTGTGTGAAAAAATAAAGTACTTGCCACTGTAGGACTTAGTCTTTCAGCAACATTTTTTTACTTTGTTTGCTTCTCACACTGTTAATGTAAGGTAAATGAGATACAAAGTTTTCTTAGGATGTGAAATCTATATAGTGAAGACGAAGTTTGTTCACAGATTTCAGGATTAAAGTGGCAACTTTTATGCAGCTGGGTTTGGGCAAACATTTCTTCAGTAAGGGTAAGGAGGAGGATGTCAGTTCTGGCAGTGCCATGGGCCCTGGGGCTCAGGTGCGTGCCCACCTCAGGCTGTGCATCTCTGTGGCTTGATTTTGGGGATGGGGGGCCTGAGCTCTGCATGCCCCAGCTTTCTCTTCCTGAATAGTGTTTCACACTCTGCGGGAGTTTGGGTGTTGGAGCTCTCTGCCGGCCTTGCTGTCAGCTCTAGGTGACTTCTTCTGCACAGCAAATGCTAGGCGCTTTGTGAGCTGCTCACCCTGTGTCTGCAGGTGGCTTGCTGAGTGGCTGAGTAGTTTGTTTGCCCAGTTCTTCAGCATGAGTGGGCTCCTGACAGGAGTGTCATTAGCCCCTCTGCTGTCTTGTTGCATTATTTACTTCACTGAAGAGTATTCACACATTTTTCTGCGTTTTCATCTTTTTCTCGTGCTCCCCATTTCCATGTATGTTGCTCAGAGGTTTCATTTTTATGTGGAGTGAAGTTCTCTAATTTCTCTGATGCCGTTTTGTAGTGAACCACAGCTTAAAATCATATGCTTCAGGAAGAGCTGTTAAAAACAAAGCCAGGTCCTAGGTGTCTGCTTCCTTCTGGCACCCACTACTTGGAGATGTTGCCCCATCCTTCCTTTCAGAGCCCTCTCTGAACACACCATTCGCCCCGGGTCTTTGAAGTCTAGATTATCCTGCAGAACTGGGTTCAGCCACAACCATGTGTATGTGGTTCAACGGGCACAATTTTGGAGATTGGCTGAGAGGGGGGAACAAAGAGAAATAATTTAGACTAGAGCTGCTGCTGGAGGAAGAGTAACATGAAGCTATGGCTTCAGTTCATTTTGTGCCTGTTACTCCTAGCAGTCTACCAGTACAGCTGAGGTGACCAGACACAAAGGTATCTCTGAAAAGCAGAGTCCAAGTTCCCCTTCTCCTCTCGACCCCTCTCCCCATCACACATTCTGGCTTCAGGAAAGTTTTCTGCCTCTTCAGGCTCCCCAAACTGGCTCACAGTAATCGTGGAAGATAACCACCTGCTGTACAATGGGTAGGGATGGGGTAAGGCAGGGTAATTATCCTTTTGGTGGCAGCTAGCCAATATAGATTGAATTGGCTGCATTGTGAAATGTCATCCTCAGAGCCGAGGAGTCTGACAGCAATCGGCTTTGGTCAGCATCCAGGTCCCAAAACGATGAGCTGTAGGTAACCTGAGCATCCGCACAGTCAGGCGCCCACCGGCTCTTACAAGGGCCTCTTGAGCCTCACGCTAAAGTGATGCTCTGCTGCTCTGCTGGCCCTGGCTGCAGGTTTCTGACAGAAGCTACCCTTACTTGCTTCCCCCTTCTTTCTCTTGCCTGTTAAAACCATATTTTTGATAGTTTTATTTGCTTCTCTAGTAGAGCACTTGTGCCCATTTGTTCTTCGCTTTGGAGACTTTCAGAAGGGAGAACCTCAACAGCCTGCAAAGGGGGGTGTTCAAAAGCTTATCTGGTGCGTGGAGAGCCACCAGGCACTTCCAACAAGTTTTGCAATTTATGCCTTGTTTTCCATATGTTGTTTTATGGAAAATTCTAACAGGAAGAAAAAAAAGGTTTGAAGATTTGACACAGTACTTCCTCCGTTACTCTTATTCACCAACTAAATTATATTTCTAAGTTATTTTTCATCCTGTAGTGTTACATGTCCATTTAACTTATCCTGACATCCAGACTAAAACACGGGGATCACAATGACCTGTCTGATCATTGTGCACAGTTTCAGGGATGTGTAGATTATTGGGTTTACATGGAATATGTAATCTCACTGCTGAAACAATTTAACAATTTTTTTTTAAAGTCTAGCATTAGGTGGCACCTATCTTTAAATAATTTTCATTCCTAAACAAAGGAAAATCTTTACATGAATTCTGTATTTGAAGATCAGGTATGATAGGTTAAGGGACATGGGGTTGTATTTCTCTTACAAAGCAGACGTGTCTGAATTCCTGCCTTAGGGGCAAAGCAGAGCTCAGTTTGATCTATAGAGTCTATCTGTGCTCTTATAAATCACTTCTGCCTCATTAGTAAGCTGAAAATTCTTAAATAAATCTGATTTAATCATATCTGTTAAATGGGAATTTGTCTTCTGATGCAATTTCCTAGTTTTCCCTTCAAAAAATAGTTTTATTAAACATAGTTAATCCTTCTACTCCATGTTAATTTATGAGTGTACATTTTTGTTCATGGCTGAAAACCGATAGAAAGCTGACGATTTCTGCTTTATCCTGTTGAGGCGTAGGATGGTGTCTACATCCTATGTTATACCAAAGCATATGTCAGCAAGGTTGAGAAAATCTGCATGTATTTGAATATATCCCTAAGTGGTTGATTTTTTTAACATGTATTGCTGATGATTTCAAATTTGGCATGGAAAAGCCTGTCTATATAAAATGACAGGTAGTTACTGGTGATTTTTTTTTTAAAATCTGTTCTCTCAATGTAAACTAGTGTGAAAGCAGAGAAAGCATTATTGGTGAGTGTACAATTGGAAAAAAAGAATGAATTATTTTAACACAGCCATTTCTAACTGTGCTATTTCCCCAGATGCAAATGAATAGAGTTGTATTTTAGTAGGAGATGCTAATATGTCCTTTTGTAAAGAGACATTGTTAGTAGGAAATATATTGCATTTCAGAAAACTGAGTCTGAAATAGGTTTCCAACTGTTTGGCCATTAGCATCTTTTGTCCTGTCCCCTTGCTGGTTGCTTTAAAGTAATGTTCTTCTACACTTCTCTCCCCTGGTGATGGCTCAAGAACCCACAAATCAACAGGGGAAATTGATTGCCTATAGGAAATGCTGCAACTTATTATGCACTAAATGAAAAAATAACCGTAACCCTCTCTGAGTAAACGTAAAGGGAAGTATTTTTTTCCTTCATCTCATTCAATGGCAATAATTTTAAATTTCTCATAGCAGTAGTAGGTATAAAGCCTCTATGAAACTATGTATTCTGAATAACTTCAAAAGGATACTAAATTTCATAGGTAAAGCAGAAGGTTCAACTCTTGCAAAAATAAGATAAATTTAACTATTAAAAGCAGTAGGGCAGTAAAATAAAGAAATTTAATGGATGAAATTGAAAAAAGAAAGGAGGGAGCCAAAAAAATGAAGGAATAGGATCACGGCAAAGCCTCGCTTTCCTGTTAAGTGAAAATTGTAATTTAGACTTTTTTTGTAGTGATTAAAACTGCCAAATAATGCTGGTTTGCACAACAGTGGGTATTGCCAGTGCTCAGACATAAAAGCAAGCTGTCAGGTCCTGGCTGTCACCTGGCCGAAGGAAAGCCTCAGCTGGCAAGAAGCATGAGGTGAAACACGTTAGTTCCCACCTCGGCTACAGCAGCTGAGTCTCACGTGCTGTGCGTCCTGTTTGCAATGTGGTCAGGGGACACACCTGGTTGTTTATTGCTGCTCAAACGACAGGGTAGCAGCTCATTAAGCTGTAGTACCTTACTTGCCCGAGTCCTCAACGTACAGCTGCACAGTTTTGCAGAGACATTTAAGGCGTCGAGTTGTTGCCAGTGCATTGAAATTAGCTTTGTCCTTTCAACTGCTTTCTGCTTTTCCTGGTTTCATGGAGTACAACTTAAAAGATGGCATTAAAGGGTGCAGTGCAATGAAGCTCAGGTCTAAATTCTTTTTCCTAGTGAATGGAGAAGGAAATCAAAAGTAAAATCAAACGTGGCACCTTAGCTGTTATCGGGTATCAAGCCTATATCCTTGTTTGTGTTTTCAGACAGCTGAAGTGGCACTAGCCAATTTGAAGAATAAATATGAAAATGAAAAAGCAATGGTGACTGAAACCATGACCAAACTACGAAATGAACTAAAGGCTTTGAAGGAAGATGCAGCAACCTTCTCATCCTTGAGAGCAATGTTTGCAACCAGGTAAGGGAAATGGTTTCCCCATCTGGCTCAGCACTGTAAAAATAAATATGTGTGTGCTAAGTGAGCACGGACTTAGCTGTGTATGTTGGGTCCTTAGGAGGAGAGACAGAAATTATTTTCTGCAAGGTCAGGGGTTTGCTGGATGAAGGTGAACGAGTCTTAGAGTGCACACTGTGCAAAACCTGCAAGCATTCAAGTGCTACTGAGATGCGTGTCTTGGAAAATAAAGTTGGAGCATAGCAATGTCAATACAACCTTGAGTAAAGTGTTGTAAATGCCAATATCAACCTCCAGTATATTTGCATTTATAGAGCTTTTCAAAGTGAAAATCAAATAATAGATTTATGTGGCTGATTTTCGCATTCAGAAGTATGCAGTGTTTCTGTCATGTAAAGCTATCGTATGGCTAATGATGATCTTCAGAATCCCATGTTTTCATTATCATAAGATTTATTACTTACCACTAGTAAAATATATTTCATCAACCAGCTCGTGCTGTAATCCAGCACTAATAATTTTGAGGCTACTGCGATTTCCCACTCCAGCGTGAATTCTTATTTTATCCTGCTGTGATATTCAATTTATTATCGTCTCCTTCACAGGATAAAAGTTTCACTTATCTTCTGGAACATAGTTCCTCCTGGCAGGACAGTAATTAATCATCTCTCATCTTGTCTTCTCCCACACCTTCTTCAGAAGAGCTTTTGGTTTTGGCTGCTTTTTAAAAGGTTACCTAAAAATATTTTTTTTTTAAAGATCCAATGCTTTCATCAACAAATTCTTAACTCCCAAATAAGCAAGGAAATTAGTATCCTCAGGAAATTATTCTGTTATATCAAAGCTTTTTTTCCCCCTTATGGTCAAACACAATGCACATTTCTTGCTTGTGCTTTAGTCTGTAAGTGATAAGACTTCTTCATACCTCATACCAACAACTCTCCAGTGCTCCCTGCAGTATATAGGTGCCATCTCACCTCTTCCAGCCTTTTAAGGTCCTTTGTTGCTGAGAGACAGTGGCAGCAGCAGCTGGGAGAGGTGGGAAGGAAGGAGAAGGAACACTTACATGCCGTGACATTGGTGCTGTGTACAAATTCATCATAGGTTCATCGTCAGAAGAGTACATGTAGTGCCATAATGGAAAAGAAGAACCAACTCAGCAGGTGGTGTGAACGAAGGTAGCTCCATTCATTTCATTGGCATCTAAAGATTTTTCTTCAAGAAAGCAAAGTTGTGCATGTGTTTCAGAAATGCATGTGTGAATCTTTATTTGCAAGCTCGTTACTCTAGGAGATATATGAATGTACTAAGTCTATAAGGCTACCTGGAAAGCTATTAACTCCAGAGAACAGGAGCGACATCATAAGTGTAAATCATCAACCTATGAGGTAAAAGAAGTTTGCAAAGATTTAGAAGTTTTTACTTAAAGGGACTGTTAGGTTATTGGTGTACTGAATGCTTTTCGCCCTATTTGGGCATTCTGAGTGCACACTTCTGTTGGGTTTAAGGTGTGTCCTTAAACTGGTGGGAGACAGCAGCATCTTTTCTGTGAGAATTAGGCTTAAATAGTGCCATTCATCTCGATGCTGTTTCTAGATGTCTTGTGTGTAGGGTACAATGAAGCTTCTGTTTCTGTTCTATGAACTATAAAGGGAACCTGAGTGACTGGCAGAGTTACAGATTTCCACTTGGAAAATGTCTACTGTTAGGAGAGAGAAACCCCACCCAAAGCACCTTCTGCTGCTGGTAAACTCCATGCAGTAGTGATTAAACACTCGCTGCATGGCCTGTGGAACATATCCCTGCCCTTGAGGTCATAAGTTCTGCCCAGTATTTTCTGAACACAGTTATAAAAAATCATTCATTGCAAGGTCTTGCACATCAGTGTGTTCTTATAGATTTTTCTCTTGTAAACTATTCTTTTTCCTTCCCTACCCTGGAATCTAATGGCCTTTATAATTAAATCAGTCTTCCTAAATGTTCAAATCATTGACTCATTCTGAATACTCCATTTGGAATAGCATTTGTTTAAATGACAGAGAGCAGATATACTATAGATGTCTGTTCAAGAAAAGAAATCTGTTTGAAAATACAAAACTGTAACATTCTCCATGCAGTAACATTCCATGCAATAGCAGCCTTCAACATAAAAAAGCAATTTAGTCTTCTGTTGAATAAAACAGTGGTTTCCATGGTTATCCTGTATCACATGGTACTTACTCCTGAATTTGTACTGTAGAGAGAACACCCTTCTGATAGTAGAGTTATATTATAGAAAATTATTTCATATACTGTTTGATAGGGCAATAACCTTTCTCTTTCATGAGCCATCCTTTTCTGTTCATTTGGTCCCCAAAGGGATGTTCATTCTGGTGCTGAGCTGTACAGTTTCTTCTTTAGATGCACTGGATAAAGGTCATACCACATTATAAGGAGAGCACGGCATACCTGTTTCTGGCCTGAACAGCAAAGAGGACACTTTTCTCCAAAGCTCCCCTATGCAGAAAGCAGGAGCCCTCCTTTTTCTGTGATTTTCCCTGACACTTGTGCATCCTTCTGCTCCTTAAATTCTTCTCTTCTTGCCCTCAAAAGTCTTTCTGTCCTGCCTGTACATCTACTTTTGCTCTTTTTTCTTCTGGGACTGTTGCCCAGTCCAAAATCTCTGTGGCTCTGATCTGTACAGCTTCTTCCTTCCCTCTTCGTTAGCCTTGATCCCTTTCTGAATTTACTTCAGAGCCGTCAAGGATATGTCTTCAATACAGTTCAAACTCCCTTTCCCCCCAACACCTCTCTTAGAAAAAGAAAGGAACAGAGTATAAAACCTTCTTTTCTGTGGGATTCATGGGGTTGGCAGAGCGGCGTTGAAGTTCCTGTTCCACGCCAGGGACATGTGCTGCCCATCAGGTTTGCAGCTCCTGCCTTTTGCCTGCTTATTTTGTCCTGGGTTGCTTCTGGTAGTCCCAGACCAGAAGAAATGATGAGAGCCTTTCCTGCCCCTCCTGTCAGTTTCCCTCACTCCAACCCCAAGTCGCTGACCCAGGGTGGGAGTGTGAAGCAGTGAGACAGATGGCCAGCCCTCATCTAGAGGGAAAATGAAAAATACGTTCTTTAAACCATTAGTTTTCCCATCTAGAGTAGGGGTTGCCCTGGGAAAGGAAGGGAAGCCTCGTGCTGAACAAGGGAGGAAACTACTTTTAAAGCAAATTCATAAAGGGATTCAGAAAGCTAATTTTCTGAGTCCCTACACATGCTTGCTTTCCCAGACTAAATAGAGATACTCAAAAGGAGAGAGCAAGAAATATTACTCATGATATTTCCACAGTCCTGACACTGCATGCACTGGTTTTATTCTGCATCCATCAAGAAATTTTCTTATGATTAATATTTAAAGAAAAAAGCGTGCTGAAGAAATGGACTAGGAAGTTCAGACAGATCCTGGAGCTGTCCTAGATGAGAAAACATTTGTGAGCAGAAGATAATTATGCTTATATGGCTAGAGCAGGGATCTGTCACTGTCAGTGTCCCTGCGTTTTAACTCAAGCTCTGCTATGATTTATGTTATCTAAAGTACGCATAAGCCTGACTCGGTATTTGGTTTGCATTCCTCGATGAGGGAGATAGATGGAACTAGAAATCCCTTAAACTCCTACATATGCGTCTTGGATCAGTTCATACAAAATAAGTGGGCTTATGTATCTGTCTGCTTCCTTCTGAGACAAGGGAAGTGAAAAATAGGTGAAATCTTGACTTTTGCTCTGGCAATAAGTAGACCAGCAGACAGCAAGGTAGCAGCGCTGTTTATTTAATAGTCAGTTGCAGCATACACCCATCCTGGGGCAAAGGAGAAATTAGGAAAGAGCTCTCACTCAGGAGGTGCATCCTGGAGCCTTGCTTGGTCCACAATGGTGTTTGCTGTGCCAGAAGTCATCTCTCTTAGGAGCATGTAACCTTTTTTTTCCTCAGTATGCTGTGAGACTTCACGAATATTTATAAAATGTGTGGGCAAAAGGCAACATGGATGTGTGTAATGCTTTTTTGTTTTTTAATTGGAAACACTTCTCTTTTTATCCCACACTTGCATGTAGTAGGGAATATTTCAGTGAGGGTAAATGCCACGGCTGCAGGCAGTAGCTACCTCCCACTACATGGAATAACCTTCACTGCTGCAGACTTCAAGGAGATCTGAAGCTGCTAGTTCAGCAGTTTCTAAAGTTAATTATGGCCTTTACTTGACTGATTTTGGTTTAACCTTTCTGAACACTGTTTCTCAAAAAAAACCCCAACCATGCTTGAGCAAGAAAACACAGAGACAATGGACCACATGTTTGTGAAAAATAATAGGAAACTTCAAATCGTGGTAGAGGTCAGATGACTGGAACCACCCAAACACTGCAGTGAACTGCCAAGAATGCGGGATTGCTGTTATGGGGAGACTTCTAGGAAGGGCATATAATTAATCAGAACAGTTGGAAAATGTTGTATTAATGAGATTGGTTTTGTCTCGGGTATGAGGCCAGCTAACAGCATCTCGTATATCCAGGTTTCTAGGGCCAGCTTGTTGTAGTTCATAGCAAGTAATGAAAAGCAGTGTTGTCTAAGTCTGCTTTAGTGATAGCCACCTTCAGGGAGATTATGTTTCGTAACCTCTCAGTTATGCTGTTTTACAAAGCAGATGCCTAAATACCAACAACACACCCTAAGGCCAGAGGAAAACCAATCTTTTTCCAAAACCAAAATCGGCTTACTGGCATACTAAACCAAGGCAGTTTGTTCCTCTAGTGGCACTGTGCTACAGGTGTTGCTGCTGGTGTTACTTTAAAAAAATTTCCATAGAAAACATATTTGGAAAAAAAGATGCCTTCTAGACAAAGAGGAAAGCAGGAGAGAATAAGAGAGATGGATACGGGATCCATCTGGTTACAAGAATGAGTCTTTAAAACTCTGATAACACAGACCTAATAGTAATTCATATTTCAAATTAATTTAATTTAATCTCCAGAATTCTGATTTCATTCTAATGTCTCTGTCAAAGAAACTGGCTAAAGCATCAATAGACATCTCATGGCTTGGAGCAGAAATAGGGGTGCAAGTTGGCTTTAAGCCAACCAGTGTTTCAGAAATATCTCTCTTCCTCAAGGCTTGAATAAAGACAGTCATGCTTATTAAGGTCCTGTAGAAGAAAGATAATACTGAAACTGTAGATGAAACTATGGCTGACTTAGTAATTTTGCTTCCAGTGCCTGAATTATTCAAAAGGAGAGTGCAATATATATGTGAGTGCTTGTGTGTGAAGAATAACTGTGAATTTTGGAGTATACTTTATTTTTTTTTCCCAAGGAGAAGATTAAAGTTACAGATAAATTAGTTTCAAATCTTTATTGCATCACACATTTTGAGAAGGAAAACTAAAATTATTTTCTATGCTTGTTTTCTGTGAGTGATACTGATAAGATTAAATCCTCATCCATTACACTATTGTAATTACACAGCAAAGTTATTCAGATTTATACAGATCACGTGGGGAGGAGATTTGATGAAACCTGCATCATTTAACGTGAAAAATTCTTGGATGTTGCCACAAATGTCCAATGGTCAGACAGTACTTCTACCTGTGAATAATTTCACTACTGGTATATATTTATCAGTCTTGGTTCTTACTTATTCGATGGTCTATTTTTAACAAACCAAAGCTATTTCACTTCAAAAAGTGACCAAGACCATCCTGAAATGTCTTGCTCTTCCTGTTGTTAACTGTAGGAATCATTTAAAGTGAGACTCAACTGAATTCAGTCTTAAATGCTAACAAAACAATGAGAAAGGTGGTTTTATTTCAAAATTTGTCTCAGAGATCTAAAGCAAATGAAAAAGATACAGTTTTTCACACAGATAAAAGAGGGTGAGGGTTAAAAATGGAGTAGGTGACCATAGTAATGGATACCTGAATACACCTCCCAGAGGCTCAACAGTAAATGTGAAATAACTTCCAGGTGTGGCATTTCCTGAATAGTACTTCTTTAACCAGTTAACAATGTGTCCTGGTTTCAGCTGGGGTGGAGTTAATTTTCTATCTAGTAGCTGCTGTCCTAGTTGCTGGCTGAGGGTAAATCACGACACAGTGGCAAACAGCTGAGGGCTTCCCATTTCACATGACCTTGATGTGTCAAGTGTTCAACGTACTCACGGTCTTTTTTTCATATTTTTTTGTAATATTTTGCTGGAGTAGATATTACTGTTTATGAAAAATAGTATTATCTAATTAATAGACATTCTTATGCCTGGTGAGTTACTAGCTGAACCAGCCCCCAAAATTGTTATTTGTGACCTAACCAAGACATAATCCCAAACCTTCCCTGCAATTGCTAGTTATCTGCATTAGAAACATATCATGTTGTCATAGACTACTCTGATATTCTAGATACAGGTTCTCCTGCTGAACGGGAAGTGTTGGCATTCAGATCCAAGTCCAAATTTATTCAAAGTGGGAATGGAAGAATTTGGGCTGTCTGCTTCCAGGATTAGGTTAGGTAAAAGCTTGGATCTGAATCTGTCCCTGCAACTGTGGCCTGGGAATGTGATCACCGGTAGGGTTGGTTCTTGGACTGATTCCCCAGCTTTCTGCCTTGTTTGTTTTCCCAGGTGTGATGAGTACGTCACGCAGCTGGATGAGATGCAGAGGCAGCTAGCAGCTGCGGAGGATGAGAAGAAGACCCTAAACTCTCTGTTGCGCATGGCTATCCAGCAAAAACTTGCCCTTACCCAGCGACTGGAGGATTTAGAGTTCGACCATGAGCAGTCCCGACGCAGCAAAGGCAAGCTTGGAAAGAGCAAGATCGGCAGCCCTAAAGTAAGTGAGGAGGCATCAGCCACCGTGCCAAGCATAGACACTTTCCTCCTGCATAGTCAGGGCCCACAGCAACCAAACTTACTGGTCAGCAGTGGCACTCAGAGGAAAAGGTATGCATGCAGTGATCTTTACAGTACAGTGCAGTGGCCAGACTTTCGTTAAAGTCGTTCACTGAATTGTAAACATTATAATTCTTTTTTTTTTTTTTTCTTCGTACTTTGACTGGGGAGAAGGAGGGGGGGGGGATATGAATATGAAATTCAAAGCCTGGCAACATGTGGTTCCGATCCACCTACTCACTATGTTTTTTCCTCCTCCTTAATGCGCTGTTTTGAAGTCGGTGTCTCAGTGCATCTTGTATGTGTTTAATATTAGTGTGAATGTATTTTCTTTAACAAGTTTTCCTTAAGGTTTTCCGTAACGAGCATCTGAAATAAAGAAAAAAAGGATTGTACTCTAGGAGCATATCAGTGCTTAACACAAAAGAAACGGCATCTCCTTGTTAAGCTCTGGTGCTCGCTTGTTCTTCATTAGTGCAAAAAGAATATGGATGTGTTCACTCAGATAATTTTCTCTGCATGGGAGCAAGCAACCTTTTGAAGGGGGATGGCTGCCATTCATAACCTAATGCAAATATTTCGCTGTTCAAGCAGTGAGTTCTCATCTTGTCTTGTGACTGCCCTGCCAAAGCTCTGTAGGTGTGGGGATCTCCACAGTTCTGAAGATGAAAAGGACTCTCTGTTAGAGAAGTCCTAGATAATCATTCCCTTTTCTTGTATGCTCTAGTCACAATGCAAAACCAAGAGAACATTCAGGGAGCCTTGTACATGTCGACTCCAGGATGCTGAGATATAACTCAAACTCCTCTTCTCCTCCCCTAATGCAAACCAGGATTTCCAGTGCAGGCAAGGTTCCCTGCTGTGGAAATGACATGGGGTGGCAACACTAGTTGGTTTTTACCTGTTAAACAAATTAACATGATGTTGTCATTCATGAGGCTTGGAAAGGTAATTAAAGTAAAACTCTTTTGTTTCCATATGTATTTTTCTTGGACCTCCTGCAAGACTATTCTCACCTTCCCTTTGTGATCAGAGCCATCCCAGGACTTCAGGGACCTACCTCCAGAAATTATTAAGAGCCCCCCCTCATCCCGCCTCCACAGAATCATATCTTCTGAGGGGCCCCCCTTCCATGAGTGAATTCATCCACGGGCACCGTCTCAGCAAGGAAAAAAGGTTAACCGTGGCCACACCAGGTAAACATTTTTTCCTTGGGTGCATGTGGTGCTGAGTGGTTAGCAGAGCAGGGGACCCTCCCAGCACTGCAGATGCAATCTAATTTGGGCACCTTCTTGAAACCTGAAAAGCAAAATGTCTCCTCCTGGGTCACCTGTGGCAGGAGCTGACATTCTGCCGGCAGCAGCCCAAACTAGTTCCAGATGCAGTGGGGAAAGTCCTGCTGTGGTGTAGGTGGGTGTAGTCCTGCTGGGACCCACAGAGGCTGCACCCCTGTGCCTTGGTGGTGCTTAGTCTGGTGGTTGTGTTGGTAGTCCCCACAGAAGACACAAACCCAACGGGACAGAGGAGTCAGATGCATGAGGACCAGCGAGGGAGTGATTGGCAGTGTGCAGGAGCCTGCACAGCATCCATCTTCTGCTCACCCTGGAGCATTCAGTCAGGTTTTTCTAAAGGCTAACGTTAAGCTCAGAGAAGGTTTAGTTTATATCAGTTGAGTCACAAACTTTATCTTTGCAGGAAGCTTTTGCTCTTTATTTCCTGCCAAAATGTAGCATCTGCTTTGAACAAGGCATAGAAAGGAAATGCAGACTGCAATGCCCTTTCAAAGGTTGTGGCACCTTTCTTTTCCTGACCGACAAGCTAATAATTACCTTTCTTCTGTGCCTGAGCACAGCCTTTCACCTTTAAACATGCACACTCTTGTCTGGTGGTAGATGTTTTCATTCTTTGTTTTGAAATTTGCTACATCAAAAGCATAAGTAGAAAATATAAAAGGTAGAACCCATGAAGCGGTCGCTGCTCAAGTAAATGTTTATTCTGGAAAGCTGAGCAATACCCTATAGTATGTTATGTCTCTCACTCAGTGCCAGCAATATCACAGCCGCTGTTGAGTAGTGCCATGCAAGTAACACCCACTCAGAGGACAAGTGTAAAAATGCAGAGTCTAAACAAGACATTTTCCTAAGGAGCGTTGCAGTAAATAAGTAAAAGCGCTAGCTCCTGGCGAGAAAAAGGTGGGGAGGAGGAAAGAAGCAAAGACTTTAAAATGTATAAAATAAATGGTACTGATCTTTCAGCAATTTCTTTGTGTTCTGTTGGCATTGGAAGACCATATGCTCATTTTCTACCCCATAGACAGGAATCTGCTTCCTAAACACTGTCAGCGTCTCTTGTATTCTTTCCCCTTCATCCAACAAAAGAAGAAGAATGATTTTCTTTCTGATGGACACTTACATCTCTAAAGAACTAGATTTTGCGTTTTCTGTATTGCCAAACTCCCCAGCTTGGAAATGCGAGGATCGAGGCCCAAAAATGGCCTTCTTCATAAAATAACATAAAATCTTCTAACATAAAATTTACAAGACTCTTCTAATTGTAATTGTACTTCCCATGTACAATTTACAAGAGTGCCAGGCCAAGCAGCACTAGACTTTAATCCAAGGACTGGATGACCTTTGCATGAAGAACCCTGATTGTATATTGTAGATGCAGTTTAGTGGTTGGAGGAAGTAATAATTTAAAAAAGAACTGTGCTTAACAGGTAAACAATTTACTGTATTGCAAAATTGTTAGTAAAATGGTAAAATATGTGATCTTTGAATTTGGAACTCTGGATCCTGACTGTCTTTGTGCATTAATTTTATTTTATTTTTTCACTGTTTTCATGGACCAGCATCTGATACCTCACAGATCATCACAGATGCAGGCACCACAGATTGAGAAACTCTGACGCAGTCTCTAACTTTTTCCAGTAACAGAGGCCAAAGGATGAAGCAGCCTGAAAAGTAGAATTGTCCAGAAAATAATGTTCAACTGGAGTCTTACCTGGCAGTTTAGGTAGATGTCTAGGTATTCAGAGTATAAAGGTCTTGAGACAGTATTACTGATTTATCTTACAATTGTCATTATGAATCTACAGCAGTCTTAGCTTTCTGAATGCATATGTCAGAATTTTATGCCATCGCATGGCCTGCAAGACTGACAGTTTCAAAACAGAGATCTTTCCAAGCACTCAGACTCTAGTATTAGCAGGGGCTGTGTTAGAATCGGGTTGAGGATTAGGTAGGGAATTTTTCATCATCGTTCTTGCCGGTTTCTGGAAGATTTCTTACTGTTGTTAACAGATCAAAGGAATGATGCACCAAGTAGGATTTTTTTTTGCCATCTGTCTGATTATGTTTCTTGAAAGTAAGGAACAGTGAAGGATGTTATTCTGCTGCTTTTATAGGGAATGTTTAAAAGCCATGTATCAGAAAAACTTTCTTTTCTCAGATGATTTGTGCAGTCAAGCAAGCCAGCAAGAAATGTAGCAACCCATGCCTGCTTCTTCATCAGGGAGGCTGCAAAAGAGCAGCATCCAAACTCACACTGTGGAGCAGAGTATAGCTTGGCTGGAGGCTGTGTCCTCAGGAGTGGAATAAGAATGATTCAAGCCTAAATTAAATGGAATCAGCTTTTGGTGTGTTGGTTTTTTTCTTCTTTTAAATTTGTGAACTGGTTCCTTCACATTAATATTTCCCCATCTGATGTGCAGGCTTCCCTATCCTTTCGCCAGCTCCCAGTGTTGTGGGGACTGTAGCTAGGACTGCATTTGATGGAAAGCAAAGGCCAAAATAACTGAAGTCAGGCACGCTTCCCTGCCCCTGGCTCCCCATGCAGTAGGCAAGCTGTGCTTTTCTCTTGGACTTTCTTCTGAACTTGGTGCTTGGCAGAAGAGGCTGCCTTCGCCATGCTCTGGCCCCAGCTTTGGCTGCTGCTGGCTCCCTAGGAGGGGAAACCTGGAGTTACTTTTGCTGCCTTCTTCAGAGGAAGACCCTGGCGTGAAGACTCATTCATGAAGAACAGCTGAATTAAAGACGTCTCAAGAAGGAGATTGTAATTTCCTACTTGGTTTCCATTTAACTGCCCTCAACTTTATATCTATGTGTATGTCCATCTGACATCAAGCTGTGGCAGTTTAAATTTATCTGGGCTTTCTTCTTGAAGTAATAGCTCCTAACCACTGTGGCTAAAAATACCACTCTATCCATTTCCAAAGTATCATGTTTTGTTTCCCCTAGGTAGTAGTATGCATTTAGCTTTGCCATGTGTTTCTTCTTTTCTTCTGTTACTTTTTATTATTTTTACACTTTGAAGTCTTTATTCTTCTGATAGACAAAACCAGACAGTATGTACCCAACACAATTCCAGCCCACTTTTGCATGTGGCTGTTATGGATCATAACTATGTGAAGTCAGGGCATATAGAAAGCCTTAGCCTGGATTTTACAGTGTGTAACACTGCACTACAAATGACCTTTCCTTTGCAGTTACATTCAAACTCCTTGAATATAAAGTCACTGGATGTCTCTTAATATCCCACAGTCCCAAATATGAAATATGCTTGCCTTGACTTTTTCAAGGAAAGAAAAGGACAGAAAAAGCTTGCTGTAGGTGCCCTGATACCATTTTTTTTTTCTCGATTGGTTATTTGAGCATGGAAATTCTAAAAGTTTTGGCTTAAAATTAAATCAGTGAAGATCCTTGTGTGGGTGATGCACCTGAAGAAATTTCCCAACAGGCTTATGAGATAGAGAGTAAATAACGGCTACAGCATTCTCCCTTAAACAGGGGTGGTTAAAGATGCAATTACGGTCTGCCTGAGAGTTTCCTTCTTTGAAGCACCCCCTCAGACAAACTGTGGTAGATGCTTCTTTTCCATATTGTTTATGCCTGTAGGTACCACAAGACAGATTTCAATATTTAAAATCCCACATGGGAAAACACTTTGAATGGTAAAATGTTTCATATTTCCTAGGAAATCAGATCATAAAGTCATAAAAAACAATCCTTTCCCTTCTAGAGAATTCTGTACAGTCATACATTTTATTGTTCTTCATTGTTACAAGACCGTTTCATAAAATGGTGTTTCGAGAACTTGTAAAAATAAAAACCACTGCAAAATTAGGTAATTTAGGGGAGTTGCTCATTTCTGAAAGCCCATTAAACCTGAAAGTCTGCTTGCTTTTCAGGTGTCTTTCAAGGCTGTTTTACAGAATGGCATTTAATTCTCACAAGAAGAGACTAATGTGGAAGATAAAGACGGTGTGAGGAATTC
The DNA here is from genome assembly GCA_013398815.1 of Ibidorhyncha struthersii. Lineage (NCBI taxonomy): Eukaryota > Metazoa > Chordata > Aves > Charadriiformes > Charadriidae > Ibidorhyncha > Ibidorhyncha struthersii. The sequence goes on along the minus strand of VZSZ01006266.1, from coordinate 321,645 downwards.
CATATAATAGTACCGCAACTGCTCAAGCGCTAAGCTCACCACCTATCATACGTACTTAAGAGTATATGGTATATACTCTTAATAGAAAAGTCATCCAGGATTAATTTCTGCTGTAGCTCTATGCTTACAGGCAAATCAAATATGAATAACAATACGATACAAATAACTAGCTTTTGTTTATTGGTTTGTATTCATACTGTCAAATTTAACATAATTTACGGAAATTGTATTCCAAAGGAAATTCCTACAGAGTGTCCCAAATAGTGTTTCCAAGAGCTAACTTATAGCATCTGTAGGTAGAAACTATTTCTTAAAGCTAACAAGGAAAATTATAATGAAAAAGAAAACAATCACCCAAATATGGAGGTCCTAAGAAGTCTTCTAATTAAGCCTTTAAGCTGGGACTCAAGGGGAATTGCTTAAGGCTTGTCTCTGTTAATTGTCCTTTATACTGGAGGTAGTTTCACCTGTGAAGAATAGCTTAGAAACCTAGGAATGCATTGATCTGTTTGATGTAGCACAAACACAATTTAACACAACAAAGAGCAGAGAGTTTGTTGAGTAGGGTGGTCATCGCTGCTACAGGGAGTTAGGGGCTTTCGTTAGGCTATGCGGGGTGTTGAGTAACCTCTCCTGGCTCAAGGGATGAGGAATATGCTCTTCTGCTCTTTTTATTTTTTCTTTCTATATTTTGAGCTTTTACAAACTGTAGTGTTTAGGGTATGACTTTCAGAAATATTCTGTAAAAGGTTATTCTCTTTGTAATCGGAAGCTTGTGCTCCTTCTTACATATTTTTCTTAAAATACTGTCAAAGTGGAATTTATCATGTGGGGCAAGATTTTTGGCTTTGGCTTCTGCTTCTTGCTTCTTCATACTGTTTAGGCAGTGTGAAGATATGGGAAAGCATCTTCAAAAGGAATATTATGGGTGGAAGCCCTTGGTAGGAAATGAAGCTGTCCTTACCCTCCCCTTTTGGGTGAAGGGGTTGGGAAAATAACTGAGGGAGGATCAGGCTGACGCTACTCTCCCCAGCAGAGGCTTTCTGCAGAGATGAGCCTGAGCACCTTACAGCATTGGAAAGGTAGGGGGAATACGTTTTTGATAGCGGGTTTGTGTCTTCTTTCATTGTGTGGTGAAAAGGGTTTAAGTTCAAGGTCTTGAGCTGTGTGCATTTTTTGCTTGTTTAGGAGTATTTTGCCAAAAATAGTTCCACCTTTGCTTTTGGGCTTAAGTACTGATGTCAGAAAGCTCCTCGCGGATTTCTAAACCTCGCTACTATAGACATTACTTCAGTACCTCAACTTTGCTTTTTTATGCGCTTCTCAATTTTGACACAGCAGCACTGGTAGAAGTCTGAACACAGAGGGAAGCACAGCTTCTTTTAAAAATGATTGTGGAAGAAATCTGTTGAGGAACGCTATCAGCTCAGACCTGAATTTTGCTAGGAGGGTGCCCTGTAGATCTTTATGATTGCTCAGGTCACCCAGTGAACAGTTTTAAATATTTCTTACTCCTCCTCTGTGAAGGATTTTATAGATGAATGATAAGGAAAATCAACATGACTAGGATCTAGATACCTCTTTCCATGCTGATTTTGTGTCAAAGAATTTTATTCTGAGTTCTAGTTCGTGACCAATACGGATTCATCTGTACATTAAATGAAAGAGTTTATTCTTGAAAAACAGGGTAGGTGATTAACTGAGCCACCACTGTTAAATAAGATAAGCAGTCATATAATATTTAACTAGTCAGTCTAGTCTGCTCTGATTGTTCAGTCAGATAAGTTTGATTTGCTTCATCCAAGCAATGCAGAGCAGCTGGAACATGAAAGTTCTTGAGAACTATTGTTTCTAAAAAAACCCACAACTTTATTCTGACAGCTCAGACTTACAGTCCGAGTGCAAATTGCCCTTTGCCTAATGACAGATTTGTGGGTGATTCTTCTGAGTCCTCTGCTGTGAATATCTTGTATTTTTATCTACCAAGAATGTACTTGTGTTGATGGTGATCCTGTACTTGCAAGATGTCTCTGAGTTTGTGTACTCAGGCAGGCTACTGGCTATTGCAAGACTGAAGCAGTATTGGTCTAATCTGTCTCTGCTCTCCATGAAAAATGGATTTTATGTGTTTTTAGCAGGGTTTTTTAAAATCAAGTGTAGCTCTTTTAAACCTGAATATGATGCTCTTCACAAAAAGGATAATTTGGTCATTATTAACTTATTATCTGTGTTCAGTTTTTGTTCTGCATTGTTCTATTTTTCTGTGGGTTTTGTAAACATTCCATATTTGTGTATATACGTGTTCACTGTTTAATGAGCCATATTAGTGCATATATACAGATACATGTATATATCTTCCTGCTCTTGGGGCCATGTCCTGCATCTGGTATGCTCATTTAACTAAGCTTAATGAGCATTACATATTTATGCCATTTCAAGCATGGTATGTTGTCCTTGTGGAGGCCGTTTTGAATTTGAAGAACAGTATCCTTGCCAAGGACATTAGCTGGCTGTAACTGATGAAGAAGTCAGCTGGCTAAATGCACTTTTACCTCTTGGTGCCACTGTGAATAGGACCTTTTTGCTCTGTGCTTTTCCTGTCTTGCTTTTAACTTTCCAGTTATCACTGATGAGACCAAAACCATACATTTCATGCTGATCTATATAATTTAGCTATTATGGCATGAATTCACTGCAGTTCTACAAGTTTAATTTAATTTCTATTTATATTTTTCACTGTGTAAAGAAAGTTCTGAAATAAAACCTGTTTTTAATAGAAGCCGTAATCTGTTTGTTAAAACATTAAAAAAAAAAAAAAAAGATTGCAGTGAAACCCATGCCTTACTGCTGTATATTTTCATTAAAAGGTTATTGACATTTTTCTCTCTATGTCTAAGTTATGACATCATTGCTGGATGGAATGGTTAATATTAGCATCATTTGTTGAAGTTCTCCATAAAATTTTAGACTTCTGGTTGTTTCTAACTAAACAGGTACGCAGGTGACACATCGTATCTTTAAGGCATGTTACCAGATATTTGTTGCTTTCTATGAAAAATTTGGGTTTTGGAATCCAGTGTTATCAATTAACTAAAACAGCTATTGAAATCTCTTGAAAATGTTGGTAACAAAAGCCATCCATCTTTATCTTCTTTTATGACAAGGTTTAATGTGGTTTCATGATATTGATTTATTTGTTTTTACTATCAAATATACAGGAATATTCAATATTGTGCTTCTCATCTCATAAAATAGGCAAAGCTGAAGTGAGTCTCTGTTTAAATTAGTCATGCTGATATTTTAGCTCTCTAATAGAGCAATTCCTTGGGATGTTGTGATGTATGGAGTGAGCTCACCAGCAATTCTTTAATCAAGACTAGTATCCCTAATTGTAAGTATCTCCCTGTCTGCATTTTTTAGGGCTATGAAAGGTTATAGTTGTACCTTATGTTGTTTCTTCCAAAGCCTACTGAAGTTACCGTTCCCACTGACTTCAAGTTTTTGATCAGGCCCTTCTTTACCTGTAAAATAGTGGAAGTATTTTTGGGTTGGATGTATTTGTGGCCATCTGAAATGTGTCCTAGGTACTTATGTTTCCACGAAAGATGGGTAACCAACAAGATAAAAGTGTGATGATTTCTGTATTTTTAAGATCTTTCTTTTCCTCTTTTGAAATGTTTAAAATGTGTCTTTTAGTGAGTATTTCATGAACCATCAGATCTTCCTAAATGTGCTTTTTATGAACTGTATATAAAAGAAAGGAACTGAATATGTATTTTCAGCTTCTACCATTTCCATTTCTGCTATTTTACTAACCCATTATTCAGCTTCTCAGTAGATTTAATGAGGAATTATTTAAAGCATTCACAGAAACCATTTGAGAAATAACATAAACACATTATGATATAGAAAGTGTGAAAAAGCATGCAGAGCTGACAAGAAACCTCTTAATGTTCTTAGTCTGTAACTGCAGAAAAATGCATTTCACTAATTTTGTTAATGACTAGGTATTATCTACTTCTTTAAAAATATCCTTAATCACTATACTCTGAGCTATCAGTCATGTTACTGCTGAAGCACGTGAACTGATGGGGGAACAGGTCTCTAGGTTGGGGGTAATTCAGGTCTAAAAAGAAAGCAGAAACCAAGTCATACAAAATAAGGGGAAAAAACACTCCATATAGTGTAGCTGTTTTATAGATGAAAGAACTTTCTAGAACACAGCCAAGAAACCTGACATGTTCTGGAAAACCACTGCATCAGTGACCTACTAAACTGTGTCTGCGTTGTGTGTTAGAGAGTGCAAGAAGTTGTTAGTGGTACTCCATGAGCTGATTTGTGAAAATTGCCAAGACAGATAGCATTTCTCTAAATGCTGTAAGAAAATAGCAGTTAAATCCCCTACCTGTTCCTATAACCTCAATCACCTGCTCTTACTCCTGAGAAGCATTTAGCAGAAGTCTCTCTTATGTTTACTTTGTCTGACCTTGTCCTGAAGGTAAAGATCTGAGAGGAGGAGGGCCAGGAGAAGGCCTGCGTCAGAAGCTTGGAAGTGTAGAAGCAGTGGGACGTTCCCAGGGCACCTTTGCAAGAAAAGCAGTGGACATGTGGAGATGACAGGAGACGAGGATTTTAGATGCATCCTACCGCTGGCCTGTTGCATCTTAGAGCAATATGTAGATATTGCTGATGCCTCCAGCTCTGTGTGTGAGTGGGAGTTCAGCAGCATGCTCGAATCTCTTAACCTTTATTCTTCAAATAATTTTGGAGACAACTAAGAAATAAGTAGTGGAAGAATTCATTGTTGCTGGAACATCTCCAACCAACAATAATCTGAGATATCAAGTTTCTCTGAGTAGCAAGCTTAAGATAGGAGTTACCTGGATACTTGCAAGACTGGACATAGAAATTTCATAGTGGATTAGCTTAACCTTCAAGTAAGCCAAAACTGATACTTGGTTGATAAATTCATCTGTCTCCAACCAACGATCCATTGTTCAGTTTAATGGTAACAGAGGTAAAACTCAGACAGTGGGAAAACCCAGAAAACCTGGGTACTGGAAAATGTCTGTGCAGGAGCTAACTTGCATCTGGTGAAGTTTATCAGGTTGCCTATGCGCTAGCTCTGCCAGACCGGGGCTGGCTCTCACGGAGCTGTACAACGGTGCTGTACCACGGCTCAGTCCCCCTGCACTGCTTGTTTTGCTCCTAGGCCAGGACAACCCAAGTCAATCCTGCTCTGGGAGAGCTGGGGTTAATAAAGCTGGCCAAGCTCTGTGTAGTTGCCCACTGTAGTCCTCTCCTTCCAGGGATGACCTGCAGAAGTGCAGAGCTGCACCCAGTTTGCAGCTGGGAGACTGACCAGCTGAGGCAGTGCACAGGGCAGAGGTAACTGTGTTTTTTCCAGACCCAAACTGACCCTGGAAGCAGGATAAGGGAGAGACTCTTCTAATCTTTGACCTATACCATTGTTTGTACTTTTTTTTCCTAAGGTAAGCCACAGCTGTCCTCTCACCAGCTGTTCTTTGCGATAATCATTACCACTTAAAGTTCCTCTTGGCCTTGAAGAAGGTCAAAGTGTTCTTGGCATCCATTAGAAAAACAGAGATAAATTACAAGTGAAACCAGTTAGTCAAATAATAGTATAAACTTATGTCCTCATCTTTCCTAGAAATAAACAGTTTTGGGACTTTTTTCATCCTGTCAGATTACAGTTTGAAAGCACCTCTACGAATCTCAACTCAGCAAGGTGGGCAAGTGTTTTAGTACCCTCTGCCCCATTCTTCTTAACATCTCACATTTATCTTTAGGATTTGGAAGTTTTCTTTGTTCCCCACTTTTGAGTAGAGAGGATTGGATTTCTTTTTTTTTTTGTCTTTGTGGGACGAGCTATGTGATGCAATGTTTTTCTGCCTCTGCACAACTGGAAGACTACTGATTTGTTCTTTGCCTGATACTTTTGGCTCATCCTATTAACCATTCATTCTTTCCCATTAAATTGACACCTTGGAGAAGAAAACAATTCATTACCATATAAATGGAGGCAGCTTCTCTTTTCAAGTAAATTATCAATAGCATCTTCATAGGCATGTTAACATAATCCTCAAATTTGTGGACCAAGTTCAATTGATGTTGGGTAGCACAACACAAAAGGAGACTGGTCGAAAACTTTTAGCTAGGAAAGAGGACTTTCTGTTGGCCTGGAGTGGTCAGTGGGGTGCTAAGGAAAGTTTTAAAACACTGAAAAAGCCTCCATCTCACATTTTGTCATGAGCATTTATTGAGAGCTTTTTTTTCTATCAAGAACAGATTTTTTTTTTTCCCCAATGTTTTTCATATCAGAAATACCAAATATGTAACAGTACTTGTTGAAAAAGAAATGTTTGATTGGTTTGTTGTTTGACTCTTAATTTTACCCTTTCAGATAAAAGAGAAAAAAAGCTCTCTATAGATTAACTGAACTAGACACAGTTAAAAGTATATTATATATCAGTTACTCATTCACAGCATCCCCAATGCTTATCTTGGGTTTCTTACTAGTCTCGGTTTTTGAGAGCACTGTGTAGAGATTAGCAATTTAGTGAGTGTCAAAATGTGCTGAACTGTTCCATTGCAGTATGCTGGGTCCTCAGCAGATGGGACTGAAAATGCTTGCATGTAGGTTTTTCACTGGGGACATTGCTGATGTCAACAGAAGGCATGCCCATCTCTTGGACACTAACAACCCAGTTAAGCAGGTCTGTGTTGATTGGAGTCACCCAATTCACAGACTGGAGGGCAGAGCACACCTTGTGACATGAGGGAAATGTACTGTTGTTGTGGCTGAGCCAAAAGGAAGCACAGGAAAATACTTTTTTTGTGAGATTTGCTCTCAGCAGATAATTTATAGCGGCACATTCAGTCTTCATATGAGCAGCTGTAGCTTCTCTGGGCTTGGTACTTTTAATGCTCTTACATCAGGAGCTGATTAGCCCGATTAGGACTGGGCATTAGATTTCAAAGGAAAATCAGCAGTAGATAATCTGTGAGAGAGGAAATCTCTGAGCCCTTTACACCACCATTGCCAGCAAATGGCTAAAATGTTAAGAACTGGAAAATCGGAACAGGCCTAAAATATATAGTACGAGTCAAGCCTCAGAGCTCCAACAGATGCAGTGGTGTACGTTGTCTGATTCTGCTACAGGACTCAGTACAGACTCAAGTCCTGCTGAATTCAGTGAAAACTGGTATATGTGTTTTTGTGTACAATAGCTGCTCTTTGCCTTTTGTGGTTGAAATGGTCACTGAACTGCTTTTGTTCATTTTAGGAAAGGGTTCTTAAGAGATCAGCCAGCCCATCTCCTGGCCCAAGCAGTTTATTTCCCCACAGCAACAGAGAAAAGAGTCTGTATTTAATAACTTTATTAATCATTTTGTTGATGGTGTTCTCTGAAGTCATACCAGAAAGTATAATCTGTGTCTGTTCCCTAAGTATCTTCTACAGAAATAGCAAACTCCCTTCACTCTCTAGATTGTCTGATGCTCCCTGAGATTTGAAAAATACTGGCAACAGGCCTATTCCAATGTGATTTAAAGTTTTTTTTATTTGTTTATATTTCTTAGTAAAAGAGAGCATGTCTGTCTTTCCTTGTCTTTATGGTATATGACATTGACCACAGAATCAGTAAAGGCATCTTTGAAATTTTAAACCTTCAACAGGTTTATTTCAGAAACAAACATTTATTTGATAGAGGTAAGAGTTCCTTAGTAGAAGGGAAGGACACAATGCCATCTTCTAGTTTTCACCTTTAAAATTACTTCATTACATTGTGTTTATGACTGCCATGGCATTAGAGAATAGGGTTATAAACCCTCCAAAATACTTAAAAGGATTAAATATAGAAGGAATAAAGTTAGCTCTGACACAGCTTCTTGGACATAAGTAGATAAAAGCTCCTTTGAATATGAAATGCGTATATGTAAGCCATATGCATTCTGCTTAGCTCTCTCCTAGTATAATCCTCAAAAACTTAACTCCTGGAGGATGTAGGAGGGCGATTCAGCCATTTTAAGCCATGTGGATCATCAGATATCATACTGACGTGAGTGCGAGCCAGATTGTGTGAGCATTGCTGACGCCAGGTAGAACTGTGTCGTGCGGAGCCAAGGGAGTTTGCTCAGATTGAGTAGTTATTATCCAGGTTGCATAACGCTTGCAGAATCTGGCGCTCTATTCACACGTTCTGCCAAATGTAGCAGATGAAGAGGCATCATAAAATATTTGCAGGATGTTTGAGATATTAGAATAGGATCATAAATCAGGCATTTGCATTGTTCTGGAAAAGTCTGTCAGAACAACAACTTCTGTATTTATGGAACCTGTCCACACCTTCTCATCACATAGCATTCTGTTCTGTATGCCTTTTCTTGCTTCTATAAACTGTCAGGGATGGACTTGCTTTGGACTTCTGCAAACTAGGTTTTTTCAGGATGAGACATTAATTTTTATTATTTTTTATGTTTGACAGTCATTTCCTTTTTGCAGTTAGCTGGCTCTGTCTGTCCCCCCAGGCACTTTNACAATTGAGCTTTGTGCTGAAGTGACAGACCCTTCTATTCGTAGGTCAAATACATTGCAAACTCTTGCACTTCTCTGCTACAAGACATACTGAGGATGATAATGGCTACCCTGGCAAATCAGAGAATGGCACAGTATCCTTTCCCATTCCGTTTCCGCTTTCCAACACAATGGAGTCAGCACTAACTGTGCATTTATTTTTCTGATGTAGATACCTGTACACTTGAAAATAGGTCCAAAAACCTCTCCTAGCTGAAGAAGGAAGAAACTAGTGATTTGGGTGCACTTACTTCCACCCACTGGAGGTCAGCACAGATCTTTGTAGGAAGTAGGGAGAAGTGCTCTGGACTTGTATGAAAAGGAAATGCCTGGATATGATGCTCAGTGTTGCTAGGAAGGTGTGTTGCTCTGCATTGTGCCTAATGTCATTTTGAGACTCTTGACAGCAAATTACTTACACGTTCTTCCAGCTGATTGAGACAAAGAATAGAAGTGGGTTTTGGAAAACATCCACATTGTAAAGAGAAATGATTGCTGGCGGTAAGCTGAAAGTAGCAGCTAACTGGGAAAAAAAAATCATCAAATTATTTCTAAGTACAAGAAGCCTAGTCATCTCATTTTTAAGGTTCGGGGGAAAATAACTCCTTTCCACTGAAGAGTCAAGTTGAGAAACAGGCTGAAGCGGTCCGAGAGGATGATTAGTCTTCAAACCCTGCTGGAGACAAAAAGTAACTACAACAGTTTTCTAGATGTTCAGAATTTCACCCATAGATTTTAATATTCAAAAGGAGCCTGATGACTCTGTCTGACAATCTGAATCACACAGGCACTGGAATGAAAGGCCAGACGGCTGTGGGGAAAATGAGCAAATCTTGAGATGTGGAAATCTTGGTAGAAACTAGTGAACTAGAAAGCAGGGGTTTCTTGCTCAGTTATTTTCATGAAGTCCCACAAATATTATTGAGTTTAAAGCTGTCTTCATATTCCAAATGTCACACTAAAAACGTAGCAACAAAGGATTATTTGGCTTTACTGTTATTAAATAAATTAAGCACTAGAATACAGCTTTGCAAGTGATTAATGTGGAAACTGCTTTGGTAGAGAATTGATAAAATAATCTAGACAGAACAGTGAAAACCGACTGTATCAACTTCTCCCTTTTTCCTACAAAAAACAATCTCACAAGCGCTATTTAGCAGTTGCGAAGACTTTCTTGCAAGCTTTTTCTCGAAGGCCATAATGAGATGGTATCTGTAATTGTTGTTATATGGATGTAAGTTCTCTGGAGAAATTTTGAGTAGCTTTATTGACATTTTTTATATTAGCTGTAAGCAAAACAACTTCACCACCAGCAGAAGAATGAGAAAGTACAAGGTTTAAATGCAGATTCTGAATATAGCCCATTATTGCTGGCTGTTTAAACAAGAATTTGCCAATGCTAAGGGAAGACAAACAAAAAATGTCTCCATTGCTGCTTCTGAAAAGAAAAAAAAGGCAACAACTAATCTTATTACTATCAGGAAAAAAAGCTGTTTCTGTCCGATAAGAAACCAAGAGAACATTCCTCACTAAATCTCTCCATCAGATGCGTGTACTACTGTTACTAACCCCTTGCTCTGTAATCTCTCTGTATATATGTCTAATTTATCAGTTTCTTGTAGATTGTCAGCAGCCTGCTGCCTCCATACCGCCACACGGCTCACAACTAGCCAGGGGGCCAGATTGCCAGACTGTCAGGTAAACTTAACTAACTTTTCTCTTTGCACATAGCTGCATGCACCTCTGCAACTCCCCTCTTCTTCCTTATACAAAAGCTCTTCACTACACTTCTTCACTAACAGCAAACTTTTAACAACTCGAGGAACAGTGATAATTTCTGCAGTGACAGTACAAACATGAATCACAGCACGCACACACTTATATCCATGTAAAAATATGGAAAAGAATGCAAAGTTGGATCTTGCAGTCCTAATTCGGCCTTTTTATGCAGTTTCTCAATTATGCCAAAATAATAATTATTTTATTTTGTTGCTAGGTAAATTTATGTAAATTGGGGATGTTTCATTTTAGGGGTAGGTGTAGGCTTCTCTTTTTGTAAGGTAGTATTTTAAGGGCATTTGTGAGATTTTAGCAGATACTTTTCAGAAAGCTCTCCCTGACCTGGAAACTCTGACCCACTGCAGTCAGTTCTTAATCTTATTGTTAAAAGTAAACTTCTGGTGTCCTTGCTCGTAGGTGGTGCAAAGGCTAAATCATGCTTCTGAGATGGTTGAGTTAATCAAGGCACAAAAGCAAGAAGAGATTATAATACTTTATCTGTTCATGGTATATTCTCTGCATATATTCACTTCTGCCTATACTCTCATTTGAAATAGGTTACATTATTTTTAGACCTTAGCCTGATCTGTAGTGAACAAGTTGATCTATAGCCCTACGTATAACGAAGCTATTTCCCACACAGCACTAAAATTCACATGCATGGAAGTCTGCAATGGTGCCCACTGGGAAACGGGTGTGGTACAGCTTTCAGACTGCCCATCAGGCGCTGCTGAGCACTAATTCTGCGAGTCACAGGAGGTCTTTCAGTAGCCTAGGAACAGCAACTTAATTTGTGCCTCTCTTTTATTGCCTATAATGTGGAAGTATTATTAACTTCCTTACTACATATGGGTGTTATGCAAATTATACTGAGAAGCTGGTGAAAGCCCATTATAGCAAAGTACCATTTACTGGTTTGCAGTTCGGAGTTTTACAGCACACTGAAAAAAAGTTACTAGTTCCATTTAAAATCCCTGTGAAGTGGTTTCTGCTGTATTTTAGATGTTACAACAGTTTGAGAATATCATTAGGTCCTTCGGACACACAGAAGTTTAATATCAACAAGTCTTATTTTAACCCTATTTATTTTAACATCACAAAACCAAAGCCTATTCTGTTCCTTCCAGAGCTACTTTCCTGGTGGAGAGTATGATCTACCACCACTCCTCTCTAAATGATAGCAAATAATTGCTCCTGCAATTTTAAAATTTCTTGTCAGAGTGGAAGACCTACCTGATTTGGGGGTCTTTTTAGTCTAGAGGAAAGACAACTGAGGGGGGATCTTATCAATGCTTATAAATCCTTAAAGGGAGAATACCAGGGGGATGGGAACAGTCTTTTTCCAGTGGTGCCCAGTCATAGAACAAGAGGTAACGGGCACAAACATGAACATATGAAGTTCCGTCTTAACATGAGGAGGAACTTCTTTACTTTGAGGGTGGCAGAGCACTGGCACAGGCTGCCCAGAGAGGTTGTGGAGTCTCCCACACTGGAGACATTCAAAACCTGCCTGGACGCCGTCCTGTGCAGCCTGCTGTAGGTGGCCCTGCTCTGGCAGGGAGGTTGGACTACATGATCTCCAGAGGTCTCTTCCAACCCTGACCATTCTGTGATTCTGATTTACTACTGCTATACATTTGGCTGCAAGCATTACCTTGTTCTGCAAACAAACCCACAGAAAGGGATAAGGTCCAAAGGACAGTCTCAGGGGTTTCTAGTTGGTCCCTGAATCCTTCCTCAGTTAGGAAGACCTTATTAGCTACAACCAGAACTGGAAGTGTTGTTTAAGAGGCCTTTCTTGCCGTGTTTCTAAATAAAAACCCTGGTATGTGGGAAACAATAATGATGATTTAAAAACATTAATGATATTTTTAAAATTCAGATCAGTCATCCCACAAACAACAGACACCTGTATACTCAGCTGGACTTCTGACTTTTTACCACCGGATTGATAATCTTCTGGTGAAGGGAAAACAACGCATTATTTTTTATATATTTATACTGTTGCCTTGCTTGTCTCAGCCACATAGCTGCATAGTCTCACAAAGCAGTGAAGCGTTACAACAGATTTAATGCAAGTGAGTATGATGGTATGAGCTGTTGAGCGATTTAAATAAAGTAACTGAAATCTGGAGTAAAAATTGAAGGCATTTAAAGAACCAGTTAGACTTACCAAGGTCCAGATTTTCTAAATCCAGCAGAGGAAGAAGACAGGAGCTTGTACTGCACTTCCTCACCCTCTGACAGTCCCTCCTGGTATGGCACATATCCTTTCATTCACGTGGTGATGACAAATGAGGCAGATTAAAGCTCTGCCCAGCCCTGAAGCCACTCACTTTAAGACAGAAGTATGCTTGTTTTTTAAGTCTTTACTGTGAGAGTAATGTTAATGTGACCTCTCAGTGGCATTTCATCCAATAGCTTGTTAAGACTTGTAATTCACACAGATGTTTTCTCAAGCGTGCAATATGTCTAATCATCTTCAGACTAGTTAATATGCCTGATGATAACACAGATTGATTCACTCTGAACTTTAACATTGAATACAGAGAGTTTTCCCTCATCCATTATCTATACTGAATTTTAAGTGGGACTCTGGATTTCCTAGTAATTGTGATTCCAGCGCATAGGCTTTGGTGAACCTGACTGGATAAGCCATGAACAGATTCAAGCCAAATGAAACTCCAGGACACAACTAGTCAATTTATTTAGCTATACATCTGCCTGATTTTTTTGTTTAAGTTTGCGTATTTCAACTGGACCCCAGTCTGGAGAACCTGTCAGAAATTTTTTTAAGTTTTGGTTTTTTTTTTCCCATGTACCACCTCAATTTCTAGATCCAGGAGCATGGGGCAAGCGATCAAATCTAAAAAATTACTGGATGATGTTCTCCCTTCTGAGCATCTGTAGCTACCTGTCTGATGGCCTGTATTGGACAAGACTAAAGTATTGCCATCATCCAGCATGTCTGTGTTTGAATCGTATTCAGGTTTCTGTTTGATGCAGTGAAAACCTCATTTTCATTATCAGAGGCCAAAGTCTAGACCCAAGATGTCTATTGATAAAAACAAACCCCAAAACCCTGATACTGCAAATGAAATTAATATTAATTTTTAATGAGAAATAATGCTTTTATCTCCTATAAAATAGGAAATAAATTTAAAATAAGGTAAAATATTACTGCATGCAAAATGGTTGCATTCTGAAAATATCACTGGTCTGTTTATATTTTCCATTGCTGATTTGTTACAGTTACAATCAATGCCAGACAATATTGCATGCAAATGGCATCTTTAAGGCAAAGAACAGGGTACTCACTAACACCAAAGAGCTTTGCATGCTATTTTCCAATTGATTTTAGTTGATTGATTGATACATGATTAGCATTTTGAGTGCTGAGGAAAAAAAGAGCTGCTTAAAAGCAGACAATGATACTAACACAAAAAATGACACAGACTTCATTCTTCAACTGAATGAATAGATCCCCAAACGATACCGGCGTTTAAAAAGAGGTTTACAAAAAATATCTATTAAAACCAGATGTTTTAAAAGCTGCACATATCCCCTAGGGAGGATGTAACAATGTTCTTCTTTATTCTCAGTTAATAGTCAACAGCTTCAGGTTCTTCCATGTTTTTCTATTTCTTTCTGTTATTAATTCTACCTGCCATCCTCTACTGCCCGTCACTGTCAATGTGCCTGATAGCTCAGCTCCAGGACCTACTGCCACAATCTCCTATACTGCCATAAAAAGCACACTGCATGCCATGTGTCACTTGTTGATCCTGATGTAATTTTTGTTTATATACTGCTGCATTAATGAACTGGATGTATTGTGTTTCTGAAGACAGGGTGGTATAACAGTAGAGTTTTAACAAAAGATTCAAATCTGCTGGGACTGCAAGTGATGTGTGTATATATGTTGTTTTAGGTTCTCTTCTTAATGCCCCTAATATTTATTATTGGTTAAAAGGGGAACGGTGAGACAAAGTTTTGTATTTCTTCCGTGCACAGAAGCATGCTTGTATTCCAAAGTGAGAAGCAATGCAGAATTACCATGAGGAGAAAACGAATGTAACTCTAAGCACAGTGCTTCCTAATCTGAACTTAGTCTGGGATAGTTTGTATTACAGTATTTGCAGTCGAGGTTGACTTTGTACTGAAGGTCGTGCCAAAACATTATTATAGTTGTGCATATTTGTGTAGAGGAGAATCTCACGCATCTCAAAGAGGTCCTCTTCTAGGCCACTGCTGTACATAACTAGTCTTAACCATGGCTATACCCAGTCCTCTCCCTCAGAGTATTGAACGCCTTGTGTTGCTTATTTTTAAAGCTAGGAGGGAAGCCCCAAAAGACAAACACACGTCTGCTAATGAGCAAGGAAAATGTCTGTCGAGTTTTTGTTCCTTTCTGACAATTACAGAAGTCCTTCAAAAAAATAAATGGGGCAGCAAGGGAGCAGAGTAAGGCAGTCTTTGTCTAACATGACCACCTCCTTGTTTGCCTTTCCCAAATGGGATGTTAAAGTTCTAATTCACTTTTATTTCTGTGAAGGACTTAAGACTAGTGTTGCTTCTAAGCCTGTCTTAAAAACTTAGGAGGTGCTGAAGCCAGGAGCTGGTGCTTGATGAGTGGAGAAGTTTCAGAGTAAATGCAGACCTTTTGGGTCCATCTGAAGTCAATCCTGACACGAACTCATTTGAGTGGAGTAGGCAAAGATCTCACTCAGATCCCTCTTTAGATGCTGTATGTGCATCTGTATGGGGCAGAATGTGGCAGAAGAAAAGGATAGTTGCAGCCACTGAAAGAATTACTTAGAGAAGACAGGTTTGGTGTCTTCTCAGGGTGTTTGATTAAACAAGTTCAATTGCTAAGCTTCAAGAAAATATTTTAGATTAAATATTTATGCCTAGGTGCTTAAGGTTAGACTAAATATGTATGTAAAATGAGGAGTCATAGTCCATAGCATTAAACACTTTGGGACTGACCTACTCAGACAGCGGAGCGCAAAACAAAGTTTGTGAGGTCCTGAGCTTCTGTAACCTGCTCTCACCAGCCATTTTGCAATCAGGAAACTCCTTTTCAGTAGCATTAATGTGCAACAGAATCTAACTTAAGACATGCAAGTCTATGATCTTCAAATAAGCCCTGAGGTGCAAGGACCGTAGCTCCTGCTGGATTGTAATACTGGTGGTCATCGTCTCCCAGGCTTCTCTGATTTGAAAATGAGGACATTGCCATCTACTTTCTTAATGGCAATGGTGTACATTTGTTTCTGTTGTCAAGCAAGCGCAATATCATTTCTTTGTTTCCCTAAGTAAATGCTATATGTGGAACTACAGACATTTTCAGTACTGCTGGCATTTCCAGTGGCAGATTTTCAAATACCTCTGGCATTTCAAATTGATTCATTTCCAGCAATAGACTAATTTCATTCCTTCAGCCAACACTCCAGTAGTCTGTGCTGCAGAGATAATATGTCACATCATGGTTTCTAAAGAAGGAAAACAGAAAATGCAAATTTTCTTGAAGACAGGGACATAAATGATTGTGCTTCATCATATATTGCACTGTTGAGCTTGGAATAACTTCAAGACTGTAGAACGTTTAAAGTTTTTTTAAAGAAAAAAACTCTTCCCAGACACATTAAAAAAGTGGGGTTTGTTTGGTTAGGTTTTTTATAAATTGCATTTACTTGCATTCTGTTTTGGTATCTCATTTTGCCACATGCTTTCCTTGAAAGATTAACAGCTGTCACTTAGCTTGACATCGGCAAGATGAGCTGAAGTTCACCCTTTTAAAACAGGACAGGCCAAGGCTGAGGAATCACACAGGACTCGCTTAAGCTGTGTCTGCGCTGCCTACTGCAGTGTAGCATAGACTGCTGAGCTGCCTTTAAATGAGCAAACCTGGTTATCCGAAGCTTTTCTAGCAGGAGCACGCTGGAACTCTGCACCAATAGGTGGGGTACGTTGGTGTTAGGTGCCCCTTGTCTTTGTGCCGCTGTTGCTGGGCTGCTACTCCAGCCCCAACTGGTTTGCTGAAAAGCAGCTTAGACCTCTCTGCACTATATGACAGCGTGCATGATAAATGCACATTTAGAAGCTTAACGGGTGAATGCTGTTATCAGACAAATTGTACATAAAACCCAGTCAAATGACAAAAGTATATGAGAGAATTGAAGAAGATTTAGACAACGCAAAACCAAAAAAAAAAACCCCAAAACACCGCCCACCCCCACCCTCTTTGGAAGTGTTAATGACAAAATATGTAATGCTTATGTTGCCTGACAAGGAAGGTTACACCATATTTGTACGAATGTATTGGTAAATGGGTCACATTCAGTAAGAGATCATGTTTTCACGAAGCGATGAAACCTGATTTCCACACTGGCACTGTCCTTCATTTCAAACAATGAACAAGTTGCATATAGAAAATCTTTAATGCTCACATAAAGATGGCACCTGTATTTTGTCCTTCAAATTTGCTCTCCCATTTTGCACGCGCCTTCATTTCTTGACACAGCATTTTTCATCAGAGCATGCAAACAGCAACTGGCAAGCAGGTATCTGTGCCACTTCATGTATGCACCTAGGTGTCACCCCATGTGTGCGCGCTGAGGATTTTCTTTATGCGTACTGTGTATCTGAAGACACAAATTTAGAGATGAGGCTTCATCCCTTTTTAAAGTTTGTTTCCAGCCCCTGCGCTATTTACGGGAATGTAAAAAGTTTGCTGTGTGTTTTAAGCACTTTTTCCTCTTTTCTTTTTAATTTTCAGTCCTAATGCTCTTCCAGAAGAGCAGCCACATTCCAGCTCTCAGTGTGCCCCTCTCAACTGTCTCTCTAAGCCTCCTCCTTACCCCTAATCTTCATATGCAACGTAAGAGAAAATGCAGACAGAGTGGAGTTCATGCAACAAAGGTTGGGGTTGTTCCCAGCAAGCGGGTAGACAATCCTGCCTTGTTGCTGCATTGACAAGTCTGGATTCGTATTCCCTGCTCTGGCGACTGAGGGAAGGTTGAGAAGAAGAACACAAAGCACAGAGCCCAACCTATCAAGAAGACTTTTTATGGTTCCTCTGATTGTATTCAAACTTTGCTATCACAAGTAAAGTGTAGTCAAATTTAACATCTCGACAAAAATGTTCCTCCCAGCTGCTTGGCTTTACCTCTGAAATAACGAGAGACTTAAGCCAATATTAAGAAAAGTATGTTACAAAAATCCTACCCTCGCATCCTTTAAGTTCAGCCATAGGAACCAGTTGAAATTTCCTTTTGTCATTAAGGGTGTGATATTTATTTCTTACTTTATTTGCACCAGAATTTTGTGTTTATAAAATAGTCTCTTTTTTTTTTTTGTGAGACTTGTATTTAATTAATTTTTTTAAAACCAGCGGAAATAGCTTAAGTGAAGAATGACTGCGTTAATATGAAAAAAAGGCTCGTTGCATTGGCCAGCATATGGCCAATTTTTATTGCACAAAAATGTTGGAAATGGGTTGAATTGGAATGTTAACAATGACTGTATATTTTGCTGCTGCACTGATATTGTTTATGCACTTGTTTTTTTAATTCCTATTGCATTAGCTTCTGGTTTTGTTCTAGCTCTTCACTGAAAGATAATTATTAAGCCTAAGAAGGAGATGAAAGGATGATGTATTGATTTGTTTTCAGTTGTTTGCTTGCATTGTAATTGTATTTTTGCATTTCAGACAAGTAGATGAATTGGTGCTGTTTTTTGGGGTTACTTTCTATTTGGTATCTGAGAAAGAAAATCTAAAACAAGTAAAATGCTGTGTGCTAATTAAAAACATTCTTTCCTCCTGCTCCCATATTCAGGACACTAGCTCGAGGCCTTACCGTGAAAGGCTGGTATGAATGGCGAAGTCGTATGCATTTCGTGTGAAGTACTTTGTGGTGAAGGAACTCATGCAGGTAGGGTTAATGGTGTGTATCAGAGTTCGTAGGACTTTACTGCAGTGCATTTTTTTCCTTGCCAAAAATCAACAGACACAGAACCTTAGCTCATGTCAGTTTATGACAAATACTCAGGTGATCTACACTACGCAGACTCTATCGCAACAGTGCACAGTGTTCCTAGTTAAAGATTCTTTCCTGTAATAGCTGAGTAAGTCTGGGTTTTTTCTTAAAAAGTAGTGAGTTTCAGAACAAAATCAAGGATAGAGGAATTTATTTTGCACAGTACCTGACAGCAAGGCAAGAGGCTAAGTAGGGGGTCGTGGTTCAGCACCTATGGGCTTCCCGTCTGGTCAGCAGCTAGAAAAAAAAAAAGTCTGCAGTACTGCCTGCCTACCTACTTGTTGGTAACTAGCAGACTCCTTGCTTTGTCAGGTGGCCTTAATTAATTTACAGAAGAAAGGCTTAGATATTTCCACATATTTATTCCTTCTCTGCAGCATATGTATGGCCAACAAGCGGGAAACACAGTACAGCCTAAGGTATGGAGCAGCTGGGGGAAAAAAAAATTGCTGCAGGTGTGGTTGGAATAATTCTCTCATATTCTGCCTGAATCTGAGAAAACGAAGTCAGTCTTCTGTTAGCAACAGTGCTTACCAAATGTTATGATACACAAAACATCAGCAGAGGAAAGAATCGGTGACCACTCAGTGTGCCTAACAAATCATTATTACCATAGTACCAGTAACGAAGGTGCTGTAAATAGAAATACTCTGTCATCAACAACGTATGTCGTGTAACCTTGGCAAAGCAGCTGAGCTATTGTAACAAAACATTCAGAGTCAGAGGTGGAGAAAATAGGAACAAACTGATGTCCAATTCTGATCAGATCAAACAGCCAACACTCAGCAGTGTTTCGACTTCAGTTTCCATGCAGTTCGCGTGATTCTTCTCATATACATTTACATTGCTGTTCAGTATCATACTTAACCTATGGGTTGTGTTGTCATAGAAAAGTCAAGTGAAACCTTGTTCAGCTCTATCATAACGTCTGACACTGACATTAGCTGCTATTTTGATTTTTATTTTTAAAAAAAACAACATTTTTTCTGAGGCAAATGGTGCCTTCAAAAAGCGTCTCAGAATTCCTGACCTTGTCAGACTGGTGTATGAATATCACCCAGTGGCCACGTCTACATCCAACAAAGACAGCTACTGTATATTGTTAAAAAGAATTTGCATTGCACTTTGAATACAGTTACTGCAAGCTGCACTTGGAATAGTTTTTCCTATTTTCATATCCAAATCAAAGGCATTTTCTCTGAATTTAAGTTAAATTAAACACAAATTCAGTGAAATACATTTACTTTCTGTACAGATACGAATTTATTTGAAAAAATGTTGTATCGGAACAGTTGTTTAGAAACGTATTTCTTTCCAGTTGTGATTTGCAGAGCAACTTTGGGAAATTGAAACATTGTACTGGTATGTCCACGTGGATTAAGAGTTACAAAACAGCATCCAATGGTATACAGATTGTGGCCTCGTTTTATAGAAATAAATGGGTTTATTAAATTTTTTATTCTCTTAAGCTTTAAAATCTTCATTTCTGAGTTTTCAATTTACATTTTTTTACATATAATAGAACTTCAGTGTTGGAAATGTAAGAGAACTAGAAAAAAACCAAACTTAAATGTACAAATGGCTGTAGTTATTGCATAGTAAATCATAAAACTGTGTAGGTCCCTGGGACAACTTTTGTCAGTTAACCAGTACAAAATAAAACATATATCTAGAGCTTGAGATGATAAACTCTTCTTTATTATATACTGATTGATAACATACAACTTTGTGAGAGATTTTGTAGGAAATATTTACATGCAGACAAAACCAGAAACAGAAGCCTGTTTTTTAAGGGTTGCGAAATATTATATTTTGCCCATTTAAAATCAGAATATATGTCAACACATCATAAACTGATTTTTAAAGATTAAGAAAAAAATGGTAGATATATTTTGTAACTATTGAGTATACTCAGAAAGGCTGAAATGTGTCCTACACAGTAAAGCAGCAATTCAAATCCCGCTCCAACTTTCGTATCTGAAATGCAGCTTTCATTCTCTATGATGGCCTTGAAATTTCTTTGCATTTGGAATAGCTTATTCTGTTCTGGGGCATTTTGGTTTGGGTTTTATTTTCTGATGTAGTGAAAAAATATTCCTTGTTCAGTGAAATGATCCACTTCTGGAAATCCAGTTTATAGGAAATATGTGGGAAAGAAAAGAAAAATCAATATAAGGGCAGAAAAAGATTAATAAATACAGTGTAAAATGTACTAGTATAGAAAATATATTTTGTATTGGTCCAAGTACAAATAGACATTTTACAGAAAGAGGAAATATTACCATTTTTCATGCTAATCGTATAGAAGTTTCTGCCTTCTAAATAGAGGAGATAGTGATATTCTTTCTGAATGATCTGATTGACAAGCTGGCATCTCTGTGCTTTCTCCATCCACATTTTTCACAGTAAATTAATGTAACCATAGCTATACAGTAGGGTTCATAGAATGAAACTAATTAAGGTAACGCTGCAAGTTTTAATGCCAAGATGAATTTCAGTTTATCCTTTATTTAAAAAAAATGTGAACTTGTTTAAGCCATTTGCCATATTTAAGTGTGAACAGAAAGGAGACTATGTTATGACATATAACCTCACTTATGAAATATGACCTCACCTATGAAGGCTGCTCATGATAATTTAAGTAAGCTGTTAGCAAAATATGACCCAGTCCTCATCACACTGGGAACACCACCCATGAGTCTGGGCCCCTATTTTGATACCAACCTTACCGTTCAGCGTACAATGCCAAAGTCAGTTGTTGTGCTACCAATTCCACTATACCTGGATTGATCGTCATCGTAAGTTAAAGATTTTATCAGCCCTTCTGAGGTCTGTTCCTTTCTTTGGTGAAAGATGCATATCCACTGAGGTTACAGTAAATTTCTTTCTTTTGTACTGTGGAAATCTTTGTTTGAGAACAGCAGGCACTGAGGTTTTACCTTTGAAGTATGGTAATTGCTATAGTTACCTCTTTAAAAATTCCAGTCATCACTTTTCTTCAGTTTTCCTTTGCTGTGTGTGCAGTGAGTCTGAAAGGGATATACAATATTCAGCCTTTTTTTAGCCATTAAGGTGGGGTTTTTTTTAGTATAATTAAGCATCCTGTGGAAAAGAAACAAAAAAGCAATTGCCTTTTGCCTTCAGGCACAAATGCATCTAAATATGCAATGTAAAATGCGTGCATGAGATTCTTAACATCGTGTAGCTTTTCCATATCCATAACTAAGCTAGAAAATTCTTATTTCTTGTGCAATCTGCATAGTTCTGCTGCTAGAAAGGCAAGACGACTATCACAGAGAGTCTGTACCTTTCATCCCGAGGTGCATGGCTTAAATCCTCATTGAATTTTAATCTGTTTCCTGCGGAGTTCTCGAAAATCCCCTTCACGAAATCTAATGGCAACCAAGCGACAAACTGACAAAAGGTAAAGGAAAAATCCTATATTCCATAACTGAGGTTAATGTGCAAGCAGACTCTGGGTGATAGGGCATTGTCTTTCAAAAATGCCTTTTTACAAAGGTCTGTATTTGTTTTGATTATCATGATTTGCTGAAAAAGAAAGAGTGGAGACGAGTGTATGTTGGTTTTTTCTCAGCATTAGTAAACTGAGTTAAAAAGTTAGTATTGATTATATCGTTATTGGATTTCAAGAATATTTTGGAAATCGGTAAACACAAGCGATTGATAAAAGTTTCAAGTAGACTGGCTTGCTAGCTGAGTTGTTATTTTATCAGCTATGAAGAAGAAATAAGAGTAATCTAGCGCTTTTTTTTTTTCTCCTGTTCAGAGATATGGCTGTGTGCGCTATACCAGTGGATAAATTAAGTCCATTTCATTAGTTATTGCCCTATTGATTTTCAGCCCTGTGGTTTGACTGTTAAAGGGTTAATTAACTTGATCCTTTGTAAACAATTAAAAAAAAAAGAAAACTGATGTTTTGTGACTTTTGTAATCTATTGAATGTTTCCATTTGCATGATGTTCTGTATCTAATGAACCATACAGATTGCTGTGTTCCTTTCAAGAGTTTTAACATTGGTGGAGTTTGTGACAAACACAAATTTGTATACTGTATGTTTACTGCTGTAATAACTCAGCTACTCCTATGTTGAATTGACATTATGTTGTCCTGCCTTCTTGGGGTTAAATGATGGAGTGTTTCTAGATGGTGAAGAATATAAAAGTATATATGTTCATTTGCTAAAGACTGAATATTGGAAACTCTTCTTGTTGCTACTTTATGCTAAAAGCAAAAAAGTTACATCATTCTTGTTTCCAAAAATGCATCATTTGTTTTTAAAATCGAAGTAATTCCCATGTTAACCCTTCCTTGTCCTTGTAGACAATCCTAGATTAATGCCTTGTGAGGGATTCATAAAGTCTGTGCTTGTACATGTGTAATATGATCATGCAGTCAAATGGTTGGGAAAAACACTCTAGTGCTGAAGAAAATAATTAAAAGAAGCCAATATACTGATTCTTACATCTTTATGTTCCAATTAAAATTACAGTGTAATGCATAACTGTTCCAGTGAATAAACTGGCCATTTTTGTTCATTTAATTCCATGCTGTCTGGTCTACTTCTATTTATGTCAGTTTGCAGTCCGTTGGCTTGGCTTGTACTTCTGCATTTATTTAGTTCTTGAAGATCCATAATTGTAAGTTTAAAAGATATCAGATAGGGAATTGAGAAAGGAAATCAACATTAAAGGAAAGGAAATCAGAATTAAAGCAGAGATGCTTCCTCTGTTTTCTGAGATTGAGGCAGACACTAAAATAAAGACTCATTCCCCATATACTCGTTCCAACAGATTTGAGTAATCTCTGAAATGCTGCAACATCTGCGTAAAGTCTCAGTACGAGAATGCTTTGTAAGATGTAGATCTCCACCCTCAGGAGACATGGAAGCAAAGGAAGAGCTGAAGTCGGCATAAAATTGTCTTGGGAGTGCTGTGTGTGTCTGCTTTTTAAAGTAAGAAACTTCTTTTATCCCTTGCGGAAGAAAAAAGCCTTGCTTTGACAGCAAGGGGGTCAAAATCCTCCCTCAGCAGCCAGTCCCGCAGTGGTCCGGGAGCATGACCCTGGCTGGCAGGTGGCTGTGGCAGCTCCCCTGGTGAACCTCGCTGCTGGCAGGGTCTCTGAGGGGCAGCAAGCGTCCAGCTTTTAGAATTGGGCCAGGAAAAGGGAAGAGCCTGGAGGAAGGTTTGCACCTGCTGTGATGTCTGACTCAGTGGGAAATATTGGAGGGCTGTCTTTGTTTTCGGCTGGCTGGCGAGGTGCTTTGGAGAGTAACAGGATTTGTGCACGGTGACAGAAATGCAGTTCAAGAGCTGTTACTTGTCCAAGTTCTTCCGGCTTGTCTCTTTTCTTCCTTTTTCTCATCTAGCAGGGGGAGGTCTCCCACCATATCTGTGTTCATTGCAGAAGTGACTTTGGCACAGTGTTGCACGATCGTTTTAGCAGAAGTGTAACCGCTCAGGGTAGAATTTTCTTACACTCCTCTTCAATTTTAAACTAAAAGAGTTTCTGAGAAGAAAAAAATGGGGAGAGCAAACTTTTCTTCCTCAGCGTATTTGTCTTGACAGCAGTTTCAGAGGGTTGCCCCTTGTGTGAATGTTCTCATGCCAAAGTTGATTTGAGAAACTTCTAACCCTTCTTGCTCCTTCCCCTTCCTCTGTATCATCCCTTCAGCTGGTCCTGTGCAGTGCTCTGAGAGGCAATGGTATGAGTAAGGTCACTGAAATAGTCTGGATTGAAAAAAAAAAAAAGAAACAACTCCGAAAATATATCTTTTGTTTCCAAAGAAAATGTCTGTGTAATATCTCCCTTGTTCTGGAGCAGGAGGTAATTTCTGACAAATGAACTGTTGGTTTTCCTATAGAAATATGGCAGATGATAATGGACAAGATCCTGAAGCTAAAGTTTACAGTGACTGCCACTGCAAGTCTTTGTTTCTGGATACCTGCCTTGATAAACCCTGCAGTTAAGCTTAGAGAAATGCCAAACACTCACAGTCATACCTAAAGGCAGTAGGAGCCATAGTTTGACTCTCTGCACACCATACAACACTGACAACTCAGGCTGAGCACAAAAAATTACGGCGTAATTTTGAACAGTGTTGAAACCTAGATTTCACAAGACCAATAATAAGAACAGAGGTACTAATTATGAAGAGGGACATATTAAAGGGCCTGACATCCACACCTTCTAGCAGCCTGTGAATGACAAATATAAAAGAATATTTTATATATAGACCAAAACACAGGGTGAAAATGGAGCTAAAATAGAAAATAATAATTATGTGAATCCTGCGTAAAAATATTTGGAATAAAGCCGGCTCTCATCTATTTGAGTATGCTAAAGGCACAGGCACAACTGCTTTCCTCTAAGTGGAAGGTTTGGGTGATTGCCTGAATGAAAGAAGAAAGTCCTAACTTTGCACAAAAATGAGGCTTAATACTATAGTTGACAACTCAGCAGAAGCTTAACAACCCAGTAAAAAATATTGACCTTTGCAAGAATGATTCCTTTTTGACTAGAACAGTATATTAGAAAACACACATTTCTCTCATTATTATTTATAAATTCTCTTATATCATATTGGAGGTATCTAACTTCAGAAATAAGGTTTGGTGGCTGGTTTTAGAGAAAAAAACCCAGATGTTTAAATTATTGTTATAATAATACATGACTGAGAGAATGTTTTTTTGTGAGAAAGCTCCATATTAGGCAGGGGAAAGAAGCCCTTTCATCTCCCTTAAGTGAGTTATCAGAAAACTTTGGATATAAATGATGAGACAGTTCTGTCTTTTTAAATTAATTCATAGGATTCCCTACCTGGGGAGGGCTGTTATCTTTTTAAGTGTTGATTACCTCCATCAAGGAAATAATTGATTTTAGCTATTCAGTGCTGCCATATTGGTTAAGGTATTAAAACTGAGGCTATTTACTCAGATTAGGAATATAATATGGAAAGCTACATGAGTACAGAGCTCCCTTGAAGATCAAATTCTGAATGCAGAGGTTGTGGGCCCAATATTTTGTTCCCCCTCTTGCAGAGATGGGAAAGGCCTATGATCACAGGAGAAAAGGAGCTACTGTTTTTACAGCACACAGGTCGTCTTCTATCCACCTATACAAGACTAAATGGCTTTGCTATAACAATAAAAACCTCTGCTAGAGATAGATGACCTCCGTAAACTCAGATGGCTCAGTGCTAATCCATCCAAGGGACCTCTTTCTATAGGGATACAGCTTGTCAGTGCTCTAAGATGAAGCGGCAGCTGTCCCTCCTGGCTATACGGATGCTACCATCAGGCCCTAGGTCAGGCAAGGTACTTCAGAATCAGGTGGGGTTTGACCCGTGTCATTCACAGTTGGTTGGGAAACTTGCTTTGACCCGAGTTAATGGACCTGCCATTCAGTTTTTTCCTTTGAAATTTGATTTAAAGAGATCCCTGGGTTGGAGCGAAGCTCCACAGTCTTTAGTGGGCTCCATCTGGATGTTGGGCATTCACCTGTGCAGAGCAGATGACAGAAGTGGGGGGATAACATGGTGTATGTCATGCAATTTAAAGATGTGACCAACGAGTACTTTTGTGACCAGCTTGTGATTCAACCTCAGCCACGCAAAACGTAAAATTAGAACTTAAACAAACACACTGCATACAGCAATCTCAAAGTCCTACATTACTTAAAAAGAAAATGCCTCTGTGAAGCCACCACTGCTTTCAAAGGTTTTTGTTATCTCAGCCAAATGCAAAGTAGCTTTTTATCTTCAGAGCACTCTATGCATACTAATTCATTCCCGAAACATCTTTGCAAAATGGGTACTGTTATCTCTCACCTACAGACAGACAAATTGAGACCATGCAATGGGAAAACATCAACACTCAACAAAGTGAGCCAAGTTTCTTTAAATGTAACCCTTCACCTCTCCACGTACATCCACGCTGCACACACTGGAATCCCAAAGTGGTTTTAGATGTGGTAGCCAGGTGCTCTCACCAAGGTGAGTTCTTTAGTCCATGTGATACATACCCTGCTCCAAAACCTGCATTGCTCGAGTGCTTGAGTTGGTTCAAAGCTTGTTCCCTGTTTCTGCAGTGCTAATACAGCCTCACTACAAATAGCGGAGGTTTAACATCCACTTTCTGGTTTTAATTTCCTTAGACCTATGCCCTCCTTCTGACTGTCTCCCAGGCCTGTAAACCAAAAAGGCGATTTGACTCACTAGGCACAAGATGAAAACACTGCCTAAACATGGGAAAACTTTTCTTTCCCCAAGAATGTTAGCTTAGTAAAATATAGCTGTTCTTTTTTCCGGCAGAGTCACTTTAAAGTGACTGCATCCTTTTAAAGACTGTGTTCAAAATTTTGAATATAAATCTGCAACAGAGCCAAAATTAAGATTCTGGAGTTTCTGAAGTTTCAGACCCCTCGTCTATGCAGTTATGCTTAGTGCTATTTATGCTTGAGTACAAAAGCATGGAGCATTTCAGTGTGGTAAAGTTACAGACATTTGCAGTGCATAAAGCCTCGGATGTGTACTGTAAAGCTTGCTCGATGCACTGAGTTCCAAAATTAGACAATGTTAGATCTCTGGAGGTAAAAATACATTTTAAAAATTATAAATATGAATGGAATGCTATTTTTGAGATTCAGGATACAAGAGAAAGTTTAAGTGGAACAGGAGTAGCATTTATATCCTTTTCACAGCCTTTGCTCCAAATAATCGCATTTCAGCCCCAAAAGATCCAAGGGAGTCTGTGGAATGTGGAACAGAATGAAGGAAAACAAGGGTGGATGAGGCTGACTTAGAGGAGTCCGCAAATGCAGCAACAGCTTTGAAGTCTCTGTGTTTAAAGTCACTATAAATTATTCAGAAGCATGCTGAAACTCCTCTGCACGTACCATATGCCTCGTTAGGAGAAACCTTAAGTACCTGACAGCTTGGATTTTACAGTAAGGAAAAGAAACAAAGTTAAGGATATATTCCAATATCGAGACCAGTATAGTCTCTTCCAGAGTTGGAAGTAATAATTACGGCTTTCTTTTCACAACATGTTTTATCAGTCAATCGCTCTCCAGGTGTTGATCTGTTAAGAAGAGAACCAAAACATTTTACTTTCCTGTTTAGGTAAGCATTCATAGAGAGACAATGGTTAATATTTAATGTATACAGCACCTCAGCAGTGCATGGCTCTTGAAACAAAGTACGATCCCATACTTCATAGCACTGAAGAAAGAGAGCGGAGCTCAGGCTTGGCATTGGCATTGGCATTGAGAATAACTGCAAAGCAATGGCAAAGACTACTTCATTTTCATGGCCACACATTTCCATGTGGACAGAGCCCCTGCTCCCTGCTGCAGCCCTCCCCGGAGCTCGTGCATGGGGGCACGCCAGAAAAACAGCTCATAGCAAACATCAGCTCCTTCCACACAAGCTGTCATCTTTTCCCCAGGAGTCACTACCAGCTGTCCCATCACCTCACCAGGCGTGGGCCCCTCTGAGAAGAGGGAGAAGCTGCAGGGCCCAGAAGAGATGGTGTTTACGAGCTGGCTGCTACCACTGTCAGCAGATTCGCACAGCCCACTGGCAGCTCCCCAGTGACCCCTTGGAAAAGCACACCAATGATCTCGCTGGCATTTATTTTCCTGCCAGACCACAAGGAACTTGTGGGCCATACCAGGAGCAGCTTTGCCTAATTTAAATTATTTTCAACATGAATTTAACTTGATCTGGTAAAAAGGTAGAGAGACTATTAATTTTGGATGTGGGGTGCACTTAAAAGAGTTGTCACTCCTGGCCTGGGAATCAGACACCGCTAAGATGTCTCAAATGGGGAGCTTAGACCACGCTTTTTTAACTTTTTTTCATAGTGGCTGTTGGCTGTCACTGCAGAAGGAAAGGAGAAATAGGAGGAGAGTAAAACATTTTCTCGAGCATAGCTTGCTTTCTGTCTCCTTTTTACTAACACGACTTTACGCAAGTTTGTTTTCACCTGTAGTTAATCCAAATCAAGGCTAAAGCATTGTTGCTAATGGTATCTAAATGTCTGACATAAATTGGATAGTGGGAAACATATTTCATTAACGTTTAGTGGTGATAATGAAGAATATTCTGACTTCTAAAAGCAATCAGTCTTTGTTAAATGAATGCCATTCTGGCAAGACTTATCTAACAAAACTGATTAAATAGCAATTACTCCCTCTAAGCAGCAATCCTTCAGTAAAACTAAAGGATATGTGTGATAGCTTTATCTCAATATGATTTCAATAAATTCCAAGAATTTGCACACAATAGACAAAATGCTTCTGTGCCACAAAAAAGAGGTAAGACAAAATTAACGTTGAGGCAGTATGTAGAATGTTTCTTCCTTTGATTGTTATAGTGCTGTTCTTGCAGAGCTACACGTTAGCGTTCACTGAGAGGGGATCTCATCAATGCTTATAAATATCTAAAGGGCGAGTGTCAAGAGGATGGGGCCAGACTCTTTTCAGCAGTGCCCAGCAACAGGGCAAGGGGCAATGGACACAAACTGGAACATAGGAAATTCCATCTGAACACGAGGAAAAACTTCTCTGAGGGTGACAGAGCAGTGGAACAGGCTGCCCAAAGGTGTTGTGGAGTCTCCTTCTCTGGAGATATTCAAAACCCGCCTGGATGCATTCCTGTCAACCTGTTCTAGGTGAACCCGCTTTGGCAGGGGGGTTGGACTAGATGATCTCCAAAGGTCCCTTCCAACCCCTACCATTCTGTAATCTGTGCGGTAGAGAAAGAAGCCCTGGCTGCAGGGGGTATAAATAAGATTCTTCATTACAGTGGCTGCAAGCAGACAAAACCTGCTGCTGGGTAGTCCCCATAACTACCTTTGATAGGGCCCAAAGCGACAACAGGGGGAAACAGATTAAGCACAACGATGTTCCCTCTTATACAGTCAAGCAAGATAGAACAGATATCTATATTAGAAGCATTGTCTGGTTGAAAAGAAACTGCCATGGATTTTCTTCTGGGGGCTACCTACCCATCCTTTTCTGTTCCAGCAGTTAACACCTAGGATTTGTCTAACCCCCCGGAGTGCTTGTCACGGGTTACTCCTGATGTTTGACTCATAATTCACGCTGTTGACCCTGCAGCTCCTTCACATGGGGAAGTAAAGCCATTTCTAAGATACTGTGACTTCTAGACTTTTCAATGGGGAGTAAGTAATAAAAAAGCTGGGTGCAATTTTTGTGTAAACCAGCATAATGGTATAAATTCAGGGTCCACACCCTGTTCTGACACACGCACTGGGCGCTGCACAGGGAATGTGCATCGGGCTTGAGTCCCTCTCATCTTTGTAAGCCACTCCCCAGGCTAAGAAGTCAGAGTCCGCAGCCTCAGGCTGAAAGTAACATTATGCCTTTGAATGCGGGATTCTGTGTTTGCCCGCTGATTTAACCGAGGTTAAGTATCCGCCTCGCGTTTGCTTGCTTAGTCTGTGTATCTCTGTTGCACACACTGCAGTTGCTTTGTGCATTGTAACTGCTGCTGACATCGGAAGAGACTTTTCATCTGGAATGTGCATGAGGGCCCGAGATGAGTGAGATTCTTCTCTAATTAGTATCCTACTCTATCTTTTGCTCTATCGGTTCTTGTTCTTCATTATACTTCCCTGCTGGCAGAACTGGTTTGTGGGTTATACACTATGCAGTTCAACGAAGACTCAAAATGTATGATGAGCTGTACCCTAACTTAGGCAGGACTTGGCTTGGTTAGCTATGCATTTAAGTATGGATTTTCTATATTACAAGTTGCGCTTTAATTTCAGATTTTATTCAGACTTTCGTATCTAACAGAGAATGGCATTCTTCCGTCAGTCCTCAGAGAAGGTACTGTCCAAAGTAGCTCTAAAGATGCTAATATTTGTAAAGTTTAGAAACATTATACGTGTATTTTTGTTAAGTGGTGAGTTCATGCATCTTCTTTCTCAGGGTCCTGTACATTAATGCTCTAAAAATATGTTACTACACAGATTTACTGTGGGGTACAGCACAAGGTGGTACTCAGAGAAACCAAAGCTAGAGGCCATAAACTAAATCCAGGAACAGATTTAGTGTGTAGCTGAGAAGAAAATAAAGTTAAGCTCCAGCAGAAATAAAGAAACTTGACCAGAGGCAACAACAGAAACGGTCTCACTCAAGGGGTTAGTCAAAATCAAGTCTTCTGAAAGCTGTTTCCATTAGGAGAAGAAAAGGTTAATACAAAGAAGTTTACTGGAGGAACAATGGTTTACATACAAAGTGAAGCATTTGTTTTCTCACAAACTAAACAAAGATTGCCTATAAAGTCCTGTTTCCCTGAATGCTTCGGGGCTCCAGCAGCATGAGATGAGTGCTTGCAAGCCTTTCACATGCCAGAAGCGCTCTTTCAACTTTTTCTTGAGGCCAAACCTTGCCAGCTGTCCTTGCCTTCCTTCTACACCTCAGTGTGCTTCCATAGCGTTCCTGTTGTTTCTCTTGCATGCAAATAGGTATAATTAAATCAAGTCTCCACCACTGCATTTCTCACCACCCCCACAGAAAGTTTTGGAGCCAGATGGCCCAGCTAGTGCCCACACTTGAATGGGTTAGCTGTGGCTTACTGCTTGCCTCAGTTACCATACAACAGAGGGGTACGCAACTCTTCCCACGTCGCCTAGGGTGGGAGGTATGCCGCAACGCTTTTGTTCAAGTAGTGTCATTTTCTGACCTTCATATATTTTAAGCAGAGTTGGCAGCACTGTCTGTGTTTAAGCTTATTCAAAATTTTCTGTTCTCGGATCCCATCTCCAGCTATTACACTAAATTTTTAATCATTTAGGGTGATGTTTTCCAAGATAATATCTACCTCAGATTAACATTTTACACTTAAAAAAATGTTTTTCCTCTTGCTGACATTGCCAAAAGACTCTCTGTCTCTCCCTGGAGATGGACAAGACGACAGATTGAGAGCAGTGTATAAAAAAGGAGGAAGGGCATGCCAGAAGGGGCGGCTGGTCGTTACCCTGTTAAAGCAGGCAGAACAGACCTGTTGCTGGTGTACAGCAGTTCAGAACCAGCTTGAACCAGCTGCTCCAGGTCTGTGCTGTAACTTACTGAAAAGGAAAGAGACAATAAGCTACTATGAGAGGCCCGTGCTGCACCGCAGCGTACAAATGCTCTACCATGAATTCACTGACTGCGAATTTCTTCTGTCACAGGCTGTCACCTCACTGCGTTAAAAACATCAGTGTGCTTCAGGAGGATTTTCTCAAGAAAATGAGCTTTTGTGACCACCCTCCTGATGCCACAGAGTGGTCACAATTCTCTTTTCTGAGGTCACCTTTGTTTTCCAGAGTGACATTGTAATAAGTTACCGCTCACAGATAACATCGCAGAAAACAAAATTAACATAGTTCCTACCATTTGGTCAGGATTTGTGGGGTGTGTGCATTTGCCCTTGCCTAGCTGTTTTCCTTCCAGGAGCAGAGCTCTATGTTTAAAGGAGCAAGTACAAAGTTCAATAATAAGTGATAATTATGCCTGGCTAAAGAGTGGCCGTTGAGCAATCGGTTAATATTTGGGTTAATCTCCCTTCAGTTATCACCCATAAGAGAAACAGAGAAAGTTCTTCTATTTTCAATCTTACTTTCATTCCCATAAGCTAACATTTTGTAATTTACAACTGTATTGACATCTCGGACAACTTTGAACAAATCACCTCCTGCAATACCTCATTTTCCTCCCCTGTCAAGAGAGGCTGGTATTTCCTCCTTGAAGTGCTTTGAGAATTATTAACGAAAAGTTCTCTGCCTCTCTTGCTCTCTCCTTGTTTAAATTGGTAATACTAAAGACTACCCAGTACTAGAATTGGTCTGAGTCCAGAGGAAGATTTAAATGTGCACTGGTGTTCTGGAAAAAGTTTTTTATCTGAATGTGTTAATGATTGATCCTTGCTACGCATCCATGAACTGTATGTAGTTAAAGTTTACAAGAATCTCTAGCTCCTTGCAATGAAGTCAGCAGGTATTAATGCTTTTCATAAGTATATTCATCTCCTTATGCCCAGCCCAGGTCAGGTGAATGAAGTCAGGAAATAAATCAGTCTTTTACCTCTGAGTCACTGCTTTTTTTTTTTTTTTTGTATGTTTACAAAAGTAAAACCCAATGTTTGCAATTGCAAGCACACAAAAAAAATCCAGGAGGTGATCTGCCTGCCTCATTTTTAGTGGGAAATGAAAGGCATGGCTTCAAGATATCAACCCTCTTCCAGGAGAGAACAATTTCGCAGAGAGACCAAAAGAGTGAGATCCTTAGCACGTGGTGGCAGATGTCCCAGCTACACCAGTTCTCCCTGTGCTCGTTGCTGACCTGCTCTCTAACACCAAAAGCAGAAGACCCACTCATTCGACTTCCGCCTCGTGATCCTTTGCTGCAGCATGTATGGTACGGGTAGCACCACCACGGCCTCTCTCTGCTGCCATGCCTCCCATGGGTCAGACAGGGCTGGTGCCTCACACAGGTGGTCCCTGGCATCAGGAGAAAGTGGGTCACCATTGGGTTCTGCGTGCCAAGGAAGCCCACTGGAAAGGGCTCAGCAGGAGCCTCACTCACACTGTAGCACAGGATGGTGGAGGAAGGTGAAGCCCCATCACGTGATTCCCCCTTGTAGATGTGGCCATGTTGCATGCATGACTCTGTGGCCGCTGACAAAAGATATCCTCACCCCTTGGGAGAAAAGGAAGTTGCAAAGTCAGCAGCTTGCCTGAGCAGTCCATAAAATCTCATCGCTGAAGATACAAGAGCGTATGGATCAAAT
The DNA here is from genome assembly GCA_013398815.1 of Ibidorhyncha struthersii. Lineage (NCBI taxonomy): Eukaryota > Metazoa > Chordata > Aves > Charadriiformes > Charadriidae > Ibidorhyncha > Ibidorhyncha struthersii. The sequence goes on along the minus strand of VZSZ01006266.1, from coordinate 288,407 downwards.
GAAAGGTCTCTCTTGCCCACTTCCCATCTCTGACAGCGGCCAAAAAAAGAAAGAGTAAGAGCAGGGCAAGTGCAGAGAGGTACTTCCCCAGAATATTCTTCCAGGCTCCAGCAATTCATGGGCTTCCTGGCAACTAAAGGTTGTGTTGGACCATCGCCAAAGGGAGAACATCCCTGGGTTGTAGCTGACTGCACTCCCTCTCTTTTGTGAGGAAATATTGCAAGTTTTGCTGATAGCAAATGAGGCAGCACGTTACAAAACAGGAGGCCACCTTTTAAAGAAGCCCTAAACCCCAGGATTTCCAAACCCCAGGAAATCCCCGTGTAGCGGGACTGCCACTTTGCAACTGGTTTGCCTCTTAACTGCACCACATCGAGCTCCCTGACAGACTCAGAAGCTCTCACCCTGCATACCACAAACTGCTGTTACCCTCTCTCGTGGCAGCACAGGTGGGGGAGATGTTCTGCCTCCAAACATCATGTCGCAGTTCAGCAGGTAAATAGGTGCTTTTAGACACAGTTGCTATATTAATGAACCTAATCCCAGGTCTCGCAGCAGCCTAGTCTTCCGATTGCCTTTCTCACTTAACATTGATTAAAATTTAGAGACAGGCAATTGCTTTGGCCTGAATGAACCATTTTAGCTGGAATAATCATTGCAGCAAGTATTGCAGCTCCATCCCTGGCATCAAACCTCACTTTTAAGGGCTAGGACTCAGGAGCCTTTGACAGTTTTCTCCTTGGAAGAAGAGGGGGAACTGAATTCCGGCCAACTTCGTTTACATAGGCTGGTAGCTCTTACAGGAATTGGGCTTCCCCTTGCAGGGAAGGCATTTCAGAGGTGAGGGGTGAGAGGAGGCAGCAGGCGAACGCGGTGGGGCTGTGCGTGAGCGGGGCGCGGCGGGGAGAGCCGCGGGCCCCCGCAGGGTCCGGGCCGGGCCGGGGGGGCGCTCAGCACCGCCCGGTGGGAAGCAGAGCAGGTGCGGCGCCCACTTCCCTGCGCCGGCCGCGGGGGGAACTTGCGCTGCGGGGAAGTTGCCGCGCAGCCCCGGACGGGACGGGACGGGACGGGAGGCGGGGGAGTGGGGTTCGCCATGCCGGCGGGGGGCTGCGCCCGGGGC